>CM060950.1:29837494-29965635 GCA_030765055.1 Mantis religiosa | reverse complement strand
ATATGTAGTTAAAGTTGATGTTAGAGGAAGATCCGGAGTGTCTATCAAACGTAATCACTGCTGATGAAACTTGGCTACATCATTTTGATCCTGAGAGCAAACAGCAAAGCTCAGTGTGGAAATCTCCTTCATCACCAACCTCCAAAAAAGCAAAAGTGGTTACTTCTGCTACGAAAGTTATGGTCATCTCATTCTTTGATATTCATGGAATGGTTTATCAGGATGTTATACTTGCACACACATCAGTAACTGGACAATACTACAGGCATGTCCTGAAAACATTGCAGGTCCATATTAGGCGCAAAACACCACATTTCCATGAAGCAGGCTGGATGCTGCACCAAGATTAATGCGCGGCTGCATATTGCCAATGTTGTTGCTGAATATCTTGCAAAAATCATCGTGAAGTGCATCCCTCACCCTCACTATAGTCCGGATTTAGCCCTATGTGACATTTTTATATTCCCTAACTTGAAGAAACGCCTTCGTGGGAGGCATTATCCATCATCAGAAGCAGTGGTGAAGGCTGCGGAGGCAATTTTAAAGGATCTCTCAAAAATGGTTTCCAGCATGTCTTTGAAGACTGGGAGAAACGCTGGGACAAGTGCATCGCATTCAGGGGAGACTATTTTGAGAAGGACAATCAACATTATGAGGATGAGTAAAGGTACGTTGTCAAAAAGAAAAAGATCATTCTTTATTGAACATCCCTCGTAATATGCAGAAACACTATAAGCCGTGTGGGTGATTCCTCTGTTTCTGTTCAACTCTCCCTTCAAGGGTAAAACAGCCTTTTCGGACGAGTGAGCAAAGTATTGCAGTGAAAACTGGAGAAATGTTTATTTCTGAAACCTTTTGTTTCCTTTTAACTCTAAAACAATCCACCACACACTGATCTGCAACCCACGAGGTCCATACAAGGACATGAGATAGGGGGTAATGGAACTTCGTGCTCACCCTGTAGATTCGTCTCTGTGATGAACGGTGGGATATTTCTGCGTAATAACACAAGTACAATAGGAAGGTTGAACATGGGAATTTCTCATTCTGACCTGCCATTATCTCTCAGCCTACTCCAAGATGCAGGTTAACCTTCACTGCATTCCCTGACATGGAAAGCTTCCCAGGCCTTGAAAACTGATGAAAATCTCTCAGCATTTGTAGTAAAAGAAGAAACGGTTCCTGTAACGTGGTTACAATCTCTGATATTCAGAATGTCGTCATTGTGACTCCTTAAATGTAGAGAAAACAATCGAAAGCAGTAAACGTGTAGTAGGAAGACAAACTTCAGTGAAACACAAGCAGCAATAATAGGTTAAGTAAAATATTTGGTCTAAAATGCTTATCACATATAAAAAGGCAGGCAATTATTTCTGACGATTACTAACTGTAGAAGCTGTGTCTTTTAATTTAAGTGTGTAATCTCTCCGAACCGGAAAACATTTGCTCAGACGCTACCACGAATACACGTAATGAGTGAATCTGGGAATTTGTGACAGGAAAAATGAGGTTTCAGGCTCTTGAAATAAATTATAAAGTTATGTAATTAAGCACTATTTTTAATTCCACAGTTACGTATACACGCACTTGAATATGACTCACAAGCAATAACTAATTGTGACTCTATTAGTATCCCCAAATTTCCTGCTCAAAGTGTTTCAGCAGGTAGGCTCTATGGTCTACTTCAATTGTTGATAAAGACACTGACATTATGGGCGTGAATTATTATTACTAATTATTATTATTATTATTATTATTATTATTATTATTATTATTATTATTATTATTATTATTATTATTATTATTATTATTATTATTATTATTATTATTATTATTATTATTATTATTATTATTATTATTATTATTATTATTATTATTATTATTATTATTATTATTATTATTATTATTATTATTATTATTATTATTATTATTATTATTATTATTATTATTATTATTATTATTATTATTATTATTATTATTATTATTGTTATTATTATTATTATTATTATTATTATTATTATTATTATTATTATTATTATTATTATTATTATTATTATTATTATTATTATTATTATTATTATTATTATTATTATTATTATTATTATTATTATTATTATTATTATTATTATTATTATTATTATTATTATTATTATTATTATTATTATTATTATTATTATTATTATTATTATTATTATTATTATTATTATTATTATTATTATTATTATTATTATTATTATTATTATTATTATTATTATTATTATTATTATTATTATTATTATTATTATTATTATTATTATTATTATTATTATTATTATTATTATTATTATTATTATTATTATTATTATTATTATTATTATTATTATTATTATTATTATTATTATTATTATTATTATTATTATTATTATTATTATTATTATTATTATTATTATTATTATTATTATTATTATTATTATTATTATTATTATTATTATTATTATTGTGACTGTGGGTTCGTAGAATTAAAAGGCCGAGTTGCAGAAATAAAAAATCTCCTTTATTCTCGTAGAAATACTCTTTTCAGTTCTCACGTAACAACCTTACATCACATATACACAGTCTTCCTAGGTCGATGACAATAACAAACCGTGACAGCTGATTACATTAGCTCTCGTTACAACAACACAGCTCACTCTGTTTACTACTGTCCTGCTGGCGTGTCACAATCCCTTTTATATCAGATTCAGACTGTTCTGTCAATCACTAGATGTTTCTGGAAAACAAGGCATCTAATGGCGTAATTCGAACATTCTATCACCTTCGAGAAACGTAACTTAATCTATGCCGGCGAGGTCTTTGCCTCAGTTATCTTGCTTGCCGGCGCTATCTGTTTACACTAAATGCGCTATCGTTAGCTGCTTAGCAAGGTTCATTATTACCATGAAACTTAATCCGCCGACTGTTTCCTTATTTGTGCCGAAACTTTTATCCGAGTTCGAACCTTGGTCAGGGTGAGTTACCTTAGATAAGTTTTTTCCGGGGTTTTCCCTTATCCTGAAAGACAAATGTCTGGCAGCTCTAAGCTACAGCCCAATCTACAGTGGTGTTTACATTGCAGCAGTGCAAACAAACTGTTGCCAATGCAAGTGTTTCTGGATCTGGAAGCCCCCGAGGAACATCATATAGGGAAGGTCAGTTCATATGTGTACAGGATAAAGGTCAGAAAACTCGTACAGCACCTAAAATTCAGAAGGAAGTTAATAGTTTGCGAACAGTTCCAATCTCTGTCTCAACCATGCAACGTCGCCTTCGTGAACAAGGTTTAAAGTGGTGCATAGTGGACAGAAAACCTTTATTATGCAAACAAAATAAGGTGAAAGGATTACAAGGGGCACATCAACATAAAAACTGGAGCGTGCAGCAATTATCCAAGGTGTTATTCATGGATGAATATCAGATTCAAGTTTGGAAGCCATGGTGGAAGGTTTGTTCGTCGACTTAATGGAGAACGTATGAAGGGTCAATGTGTGCTACCAACGGCGAAGCATGGTGGAGGGTCGATTATGATGTGCGGATGTTTTGCAGGGGATATTGGGATTTCCTTACGGAGGGGATTCGGTACGTTGGCCGCCATGCTGGTCCCATTGTTCCTATGCCCCCAGGTGGAGGCACCCCCGGGAGGAAGGATGAGGCGAAAGAGACAGAGGGTTGCCGACCCAAGGAGCCACGACAGTACAGAGGGCAGAGTCCCTAGTTTACATGGATAGACTTCTCCCGACAGGCCAGGACAACGAACTCGCGCCCCCCACATCAGGACGGCAACGAGCCCAGCAACCGAGCCGTAATGGTACCAAGGCAGGCGATCCGCGCCCCAAAAGTCCCTGCCTGGGGGTCACGAAATGGTCCCAGCAGAGGAACGGAGACCGGCAACCGACCTACCGGAGAAGTAATTTTCCTCAGAGCATATCATCCCGCCATGCACCGCCGAGACACCCGCCGACACTTCTACTCTGAAAGAGACCACCAGATGACAGATGATATGAAATGATAATGGAGATGAAATGGAGCAACAGGACATTCGGGGGATGTAATCTCCCGCGGGTGTTGGAAACACACTGCCCCCTCGAGTCCAACCCAATCCGAACAACTCCCCGACGGGAGGGGCTCGGCAGTTCGGCCTGAGGTTCCTCTAGTAACATTAGAGGTATCACGAGTGCTAAGGGTCCACAGCGCTCGCACCACAGCAGCTGAAGGGGACGGATACCCTCTCCTACCAGTTGTGCAGAAGGACAATTTCCGAAACATGCTTCTAAGTTGTGCAGAGGGTACTTATGTCAATAGAAAATAGCAATGTGGGAACAGAAAAAGTATGATTTGGCCAAGTCAATCACCTGATTTAAATCCCATTGAACCCTTATGGGACGAACTTGACAGGGAAGTGAGAAAACTGAGTTCATCTAATGTTGAAGATCTATAGAATAATTCACGGACGTGTTGGGCTGTAATATCTGCAAAAACACAACACATTCTTATCTTCAGAATGCCAAGAGTTTGTGCAGCGGTTCTGAGGGCAAAGGGCGTATACATTGAAGAGGCTGAAATCAAACCACATTGTCCTTAATACTAGATATTAATTTTGTTTGTCTTTTTAATTTTTACGACGTGTTAGTGCGTTAAAGTATTTATTAGTTTTTTTCATAGGTGATAGAAAACTTTTGACTGGTAGTGTAAAACAATTTTACTGGAGTGTTACTGAAAAATGTTGGTTTTAGCAGATTTGATTCTCGTTTGTTTTGCTGTGTCTTAGTTACCAATCGTGGGCATCTACGTATGTATATCGATTGAGCTGAAATATTCAAGGCATTTACCTTATTTAGTATGCGCATACTGTGAAGTAACAATTTTCTACTCCATGTCATCAATTGACATCAAAGCGTTTCTTGCAAGCATAAGTACATAAGGACTTAGTAAATCCACTTTAATAATTGTATTAATTCGTGGAATTAAATTAGAAGGTGTTTTATAAGTAAGTCATCAGGAAGAATTGGGCTTTTCATTGGTGAAAGTATCATCAAAATGGGTTTATTTTAAATTCACTTCCATACACATACCCACACATACACATTTCTCTGTTTTGACCATTAATGAAGATATACATTAAAACTAAACCGTAATTAATGATTCTCTTAATTGTTTGGGAAGAAATGTCTCACTGTGGTTCGAAGCATAATCCAGAGAATAATTATTAACGATGCATTTCTTTGGCAAACGTGTCAGCTGTAACAAATGGCTTGTGGTTACACAGAAGATTGTGTTTTTCTTGATTTATCTGCTGACAACTAGAACTTCATAAATAGTTGTCGATCGACAGTGTGAAGTTACGAAAGAAGTGGGAAGGACTTCTGTTGGAGAATCACGTTGTGTGGAGAGCAATTATCCCTGAAGTCAGTAAGACTACGATTGACAAGATTTTGACGGAACATTTGCATTATCGCAAGGTGTGTGCGAGGTGGGTTCCCAAAATGCTGCACATGCAACGGCTGATCTCCTGGCCCAGTTCGGATGGGACATCCTCACCCATCCCCCCTACAGCTCAGACTTAGCGCCTAGTGATTATCATCTGTTTCCTAAGTTGAAGTCAAACCCGGGTGGAACACATTTTCAGACCGACGATGATGTGAAAAACGAGGTTGAGCACTACCTGCGCAACTTAGTGGGAGAGTACTATGACAAGGGTATACAAAAGCTGCCACAGCGCATACAAAAGTACATATTTCGCAATGGTGATTACATTGAATCCGCCTTTCCATCAATGTAACATTCATTGACAGTAAACATGTTTTCTATATTGAATAAAATCGGGCAGTTTTCCATAGGAATAATGCACATGGACTGTACTTTTATCGGACTCGCATGTAAACAACTGCAGGTAGGTATAGCCTGACCATGACAGCTGCCTAACTGCTGGAGGAAACAAAACAGTCGCGTTATCTACACCTTGCCATTGCGTCTGCATACACTTGCAAGGCAATGCTTCACTAATTCGCAGACTACTGGGTTATGTTGTTTTCGACGTTTAATGAACTAACTAACAATACTTCAACAGTATTTCTGAAATGTAAACGGAATTATTATTTTGCAGATGCATATAGGAATATGTAACATTCACTGATTAATCTGTATACAAAATCCGCATGCATATATCAAATTCATTATGTATGAATAAGACAAATCTAATTAGTTATTTAAATTACAAATACTCTTTACGTTGGCAAGTCTTTATCACTATTTCATGGATTTCGGAATACTTTTTGAATTCAGTTAAAGTAAACTCCCTGTATTATACCAGTAGAGGCTCGATATGTATCTTCTAATGAGTTATGTTTATTTATTGGATGTCCTCCAAGACAGTATAGAAGGTATGTGTGTTTTCATAAGGTTGACAGACAGAGAAATCTGTGAAGAACGAAAGGAACCGTTACACTGTTTGTAATGTAACAGGGACTAAATTCATGTACAATTAAGGTGACACTTTTGTAAATAAATTCTTTTGGAAACTACAACATTCCATTGTAACATGTCAATAGCTTTAATTGTGATTGAGTGATTGAGCTAAGAGTTTTAATTGTGATTGAAACTACAAACTACGTTATATAAAAGATACGACTTATCTAACTATATGCTAATGAGTGATATTAAAATGTTTAGTCCTTATAATGAATTATAACACAACGCAGTAAAATATCTATGTATAATTTTCTGACTTTATTGCTCAACGCTTTAAAATAATTTTTGGCTTAACATTTTGCGATACATGCACCTCGTTTACTTGAAAAGCTGACAATATCCGAAATATGTACATGGGTATAAGCTTAACTTTGTCCGCTGTGAATGTGCAAATTAACATCAACTGAATGAATAGCAATAGTCTGGAATTACGTAATATCCCAAGGGCAATAATGTGACAAAAACATTGTTGCAGGAAACAGGATATATTTATGTCATGTGTTTCAAGGTGGGAATTACACGAAAGCCTAGAATGGTGTTAAAAAGTTAACAAACAGAAACCCTGAACCTGAGCTGTATTACAACATGGAGTTGGAAGTCTTCAGATTAGGGACGTAAATCCTTTGTTCTTAAATGTTGTAGAAATCTCCATAATATCTGAAGTGACGTCTGCTTAACGTATATGGTTGATCCAAGTAAAGCAGAGACGCTTGTGGCTTCCAAACGTCTATTATTCATTGGAAAATTGTACAATAAATGTGTGGTATATGGATGGCATGCTTTTTACCTAAAATTTCCTCGTTGATTCATATATACCAGGTGAGTCACCTGCCCCTATTTATTTTTGAATGTATGCAACATGCTAAGCGAGATATGTGGCTTATGCCTTTCTTGAATGACTTCTAATGGATGACCTGCAGAACAGTTTATGGAGAAGGGGTAGACAGCTCAGTACATAAGTGTTATTTATTGGATAATTAGGCTGTTATTGAGATAATTTTATATTTGAATATATTATTTATAAAAATTAAAATTTTATTTTTACAATGAAAATGCAATGTTTTATTTAAAAATGTTGTTTAGGACAGAAATCAATCACTATGTATGTCGATTTCAAGAACATCGTACCCAGAGAGCTGCAGTAGTAATTTTAGACTAGTTTACAAACTTTTATTCACTAGTGTACATTCGCACACACCTTTAAACACTCCCCTGAAGGAGCAACATATCACATGCATCAGTTGACAATAACATTGGAATACAAAATGGCAGATCTACACAGCGAGACCAATTGGATTTAAATCTTCAGCCAACACGTGTTTTTTCTGTACAGCCATGTCAAAAAATGCTAAGAATTAGGTAGAGTGTTTTCACTTCTGTCACAAATTACGGAAGTTTTTAGTTCATACAGTAATTATAATGGCGGATGCAGTTTTCTTATTTGTGTTAAAACTATCAAAACGAGCTCAAAACACTGCATGAAGGTGTAAAAACCGTGTAAAGATCCCAGGGGGAGCCTGAGGTCTGCGGTTACTTATTCGTATAGAAATCTCTGTTCTTATGTTGGAGTTGGCTCAATGGTATCATACAGGTTACCTCACCACTCTGCCACTTCAAGTTGAGTTTAAATCCTTCGTGTTCAACTCCAAAATTTTATTACCCTTGTTTTACCTCTTGGATCCTATAATTTGATAATATTATACAAATAACAGTTTTATAACATTATAGATATTTACAAAATAAAATAATCGCCAAGTAGTTATAAATTTTTAGTTCGTAGTAGATATTTTATTATGGTCGGTATTGTGCTTGACCCACTCAACCAAGTTTGAGATATTTCACAAATTAAAATGAAACATAAGCGTTAAGCACAAAACAAAAACTATTACATTAATGTCCTCGATATGCTCCTACAAAGATGAAAGCCATCATGCTTTATCACACCAGATACGGTAAGATAATAAGGCTCAGAAAGTCAAACATAATCCCTAATTGAAAAATAAAGACAAAGACTGCCCGTAGTTTCCCTTTCAAGGGCAAGGGCCTCTCCTAGCTGCCAGTAGAGTGAGCTTGGCGCAACTTCTATGGTGAGCTAATCCCTAATTATTGGTTTGTAACTCTTGTGTCTTTGGCTTACAAGAGAACCAATAGCAAAAATAAATAAATCCGTAATTAAAATACAGACAATAAAGATTAGGAGAAAGAAAAAAACCAATGTGACGTCATTTCGAACATAGCCTTTGCATCATCATTGCTAACCCCCTCGAACAGTTGCCACATATTCCCCCTCGCTCTTTCGGAAAATATTCGTTGTCACCTTGCTTGTATTATATGCGTGAAAAGACGTTTATTTAAGCGGTTCGCAGCTTCTTGGTTCTCATTCAGGGCTTAAATATTAATATTTTGTGTATATAGTACCGAGAAGAATGGCAGAGTTGTAATAATGGCTTTTGTGCTAGAAGGGTCACTGTTTTCACATTAGACGATAAACTGCCAGTTGCATAGATAACAGCTGACTCACCTGGAATTTTTCAGTAGTTTATTACAAGGCTTTAGTGATATCCGTCATTTCGCAACGATGTTAGGCGGATCATTAAAAATCGGCATTAAATTTAATTGGAGCTGATAGTCTACAATAACGGGACTTATTATACTCTCATATCTGTTCGAGGATATTAACAAAGTTAGTTTTTCTTTCCACTTTCTGTTAATCAGGATAAATATTGACAAACATGATTTAAGTATGGTTTTCGCAGTTGGTATACAGGAACTTACAATAGGCGGTTCTGTTTCGTATGTGCTTGCCTTCATATTTGTGTCACGAGCTCAGGAGAAACAAAAGAAGGGCGTTTGAAATTACGTTGCTTTAAATACTGAAAAATTGCATTGAACAACGACGAATTCCTCGGAGATGGCCGATGATACAAAAAATTGCTGACTTAAAAATACATTTTGGCAAGCTATAGCTGAAATAAGAGTTGTCTCTCTAATTCTCTCCCCCCTACCATTTCATTCGTGGTTTTTCAGTTACACAGTAATATAAAATACGGACAATCAAACTAAAATTAAACGTATGCAGCTGATTTGTTATGTTATGACCTGAGGCACACTATATTTTACCCAATTCTTCATAGCTTTAAAATAATAAAACAGTTATGTTCTTTACATAAAAGACAGTTTGGTGTGAGATGATTTTCCAGAAAATCATGGCTCCTCTAATGATATCTGAAGCAAGTATAAAATTCTATACTCATCGAACTCTTCAATTTCGAGTTACAATGTGCGTGCGAGTTAACCGAATTCTGAATCTGTATTTTATTTGTATTTAGGTGACCAGGCCATGCCGTGGAGTAGATAGAGCTCTCGGCTCTCACCAAGGACGATCCCAGGCGGAGATTTGTGATGGACAACACGGCACTGGGGCGGGTTTCCTCCAGGTCCTTCGACTTCATCGTTCCATCAATTGCTCCATCCTATATCTTTCCTATCACTCATTTCACCCCCATACTATCATCCACTTCTCTCGCTCTCATCCCAGGCGTTGGGCTGGCCTCTCAATCCTGCTTTGCTCTATCAGGTCAATGCTTCGGCTCCCTCGCCCAGACTTTTCGGGCTAGTGAAACCCGAACGCTTAACACCGGGATCGGTGATGTAAGGGAGGAAAACTATTTAAGAGACCCATGAGAACTTGCCATGAAATTAAAATATCGACATTTTTGGTGGGAATGGAATACCTCCTATTCCTCCACCTCTTCTTCAACTTACCAATGCAGGTAAATGGAAGAGATGGTTGAAAGCTAAACATTAAATTCAGACTACTACCTCCATTTCCCCATGTAACACATATAAACAAATTTGGCTTTTGGGCAAAGTTCTCTAGTGAGTGATCTTGTTGGTAGACTGAGGGCAGACCAATATATTGCTGTATGTACAGTGGCCAACATAAGTATTCGAACGTAAACATATTTATTACTTATATAATTTTAAAGCTACGCAGAATAAGCATACGTAAACACAACTGGTACAAAACAAACTTGAGTCTTCCATTAAACATATAAACTCATAAATGGCAACTGAAACTAATTTGTACTACAAGGAGAAATAAAACGGTTACTTTACATCTGGACATAAGTATTCGAACAGAGAACAATTACTATTTAGTTATCATCCCTTTTCTTTGAATTGCTGCTGATAATCGTTTGGGCATTGTCTGTATGTGTTGTTTAGTGACTGCAGAGTCCATATTTCTCCACTCTGTTTGAAGAAGTTCTTTCAGATGGTCGTTGCTTCTGATGTGATGCTTCCTCACACGCTCCTCGACTTCCTTCCAGATGTTCTCTATAGTATTTAAATATGGAGGACTGTTGTACACGATCCAAAGCATTACAATTTATGCAGTATGTTTCGGATCATTGTCCTGCTGGACGTAATAATCAGCTTCTCTGCACTCTTTTAAGGAATCCCCTTGTATTCAAATTTGTCCATGATCCCATCTATGAACACCAGTTCCCAAAGACAGATGAAGCTATACAGCCCCATACCATCACACTACTGCCACCATGTTTCACTGTAGCTACCATGTTCTTAGGTTCCCATTCTGTATTTGGCAGTCTCCACACTTTAAGACGTCCATCATTCTTGTATAAGCAGAATTTGCTCTCGTCCGACCAGAGAACCTTATCCTAGAATTCTGTTGGTTTCACCTCATACTGTTTAGCAAATTCTAAACGCTTTTTCTTATTCACCTTATTAACATATGGTTTATTCCTAGGAACGCGGGCATTGTACCCAGTACTATTTGAAACCCGTTCAACTGTTCTAGTGTGAACCACAGTGCCAGTATATTGCTCAAGGCATCCTCTAATCTCAGATGCAGTGACTCTCGGATTCTGCTTCAGCATTTTTATTATTTGCCTCCTGTCTCTGGTGGTGAATTTAGAAGGAGCGCCATTTCCAGATTTATTTACAACCGTATTTGTCGGTTTGAAGCGTCAAATTATGTAGAACACTGTAGTTTTGCTTCTGTTAATGGTTTTGGCAATTTTAGACAGATTTGTTTTGTTTGTACATATTTATCGTGATATTCCTCTCTGGCACCGTTGTCTCTCTTACCTTTATGTCCCATATTACCTGTGACTTCACAATCGGCTGAATAACTTTGGGCACACTGTCTCGAGACATAGCACAAACACAACTGCTATGTGGTAGGGGCGTGTAGGGTACGTCCAACCACCTTTCTCTCTGTTTGATTGGGTACGTTCGAATACTTATGTCCTCCAATAAGAGGGAGAGGGACAATAGAATAAATACAGTACAGATCATGTAATAAATACATGCAAAGTGATATTTTAAATATTGTTTCCGGGACACAAAAGGTTAATGTTTACACGTTAAACAATTCAACGCTGCAATATAAATATTGCAGTATTTATAGTACGTACAATGTTACACGTTACATTATTCGAATACTTTTGTCGGCCTCTGTATCTCCTGCGATGGTTTAACCCCTTGTAGAAAGGATGGCAGCTGCAGGGTGGCGAATGAAAATAGATACCGGTCACATGCATAGACCACTCTGCACCGATGGTGTTATGTGTTTTCCAAACATTTTTATTTGTTGTGAAGTTTTATTCCATTATCTCTTGGGAGAATTGTAAAGAACCTCAGCCATAGCTCCTTGGAAATACTCTTTATTTACCTAGACACATAGCAGCATAGACACATACCATATTATGACGGTAAGGCGCACAAGGTGAGCAAGCTAAAATGGAACAGTTTCCTTTATGCTTGGTTTAAGTCCTTTGATGTGGCCAGGCGGTGGCACTACTGTAATAGCATGCCTTCGGAAGTCCTTTGTACCAGCGATGTAATATTGGAAATGCTTTATTGTAACTTTACCCGTGTTTTTGTAGATTTCGAAAAACTTTAAACAAACTTTTATATATTTTAAATTCATTTGCATCTTTGAAATAAAAATATTAAAACATTCTGCACCATTTTTGGACCAAGAGTTGCAACACATACACATGTATAAAAAAGCATTGGCACTTTCTCTTTGTCAGAACCAAAAAGAAAAGCAGGCACAGCCATTACTTTATAAAATTTCATCCATGTTTCTTTTCTGGTTTTAGTTTTTAGGCTTCTATTTATTATGCCGTATATTTGTTGAAACATTGGTAATTTATTTTTAAAATAATTTTCATATTTATAACTGACATATGTTCCCAAATATTTAAAACCCGTAACTTGCTCTAAGATAATATCATCAATTACTATTTTGGTTCTAATAGTGTCTTTACCTCGAAACGCCATTGTTTTTGTTTTATTTGTGGAAATTTTGAAATTATAATTCTCACATAACTTCTGTAAAATATATACTGCTCTTTGCAGCTCGTCTTCAGTTTTACTTATAATTATTTGGTCATCCGCAAATAGCGTCGTCTTAAGAATAAAATTTGGTGCAAGATGAATGCCTCCGTCAATCTTAAACATCCACTCTTTAATCAGATCATCTATATAAATTATGAGTAAGATAGGAGACAAACTGCAACCTTGTCTTACACCTTGATTTGTATGTATCCATTTACTATACATTCCATTTCCAATATGTATTCTGATTGTTGTATCCTTATATATATATTTTAGAACTTTAATGAGATGATTTGGGTAGTTTCTTCGAGTCATGATTTCCCACAATTTTTCCTATTTACATGATCAAACGCTTTTCCATAATCAATAAAAGCTATACGTGTTTCCAGATTAAATCCTCTTCTTTTTTCTATTATCTGCTTAACTGTAAAGGTAGCATCTGTACAGGATCGTCCTTTTCTAAACTACATGTAAACACATAATTAAAGTACTAATGAAGCCTTCACTAAAACACTTCTACAATTAAGTAAGAAAGGCAAGAAATACAAGAAAGGCATTGGGAATATTAACTGGACAATGTTCAGTGAGTTCCACCCGCAAGTCCGAAGACCCGGGGGTCTTTCCTTGGAGCAATACCTTGAGTCTAAAAAGCCCCCACATAGACAACGTCAAGACGGGTGGAAGTGGATACGCCACTTACGCGCGTCAACCCTGCAGGGAAGACTACCGAAAAGCCTCGGTGGGGCCGCCTGGTGATCTAGCACACCTTCTACTAGCTCTGCAGGCTAGTACCCGGGACCTTTTAGGCAACACTCTGCCCCCTCCGGGTGGCCGAAGCCTGGCCGGAGGTACCCAATTCCCCGCGGGTAACGGGAACACACTGATCCCTCGAGTCCAACCCAATCCGAACAACTCCCATTCAAGGAGGGGCTCGAATATTCCGCCCGAGGGTCCTCTAGTAACGTCAGAAGTACCACGAGTGCTAAGGATCCGCATCGCCCGCACGTCGGCAGCTGAAGGGGACGGATATATTAACTGGGCATGAATACTTCTTAAAACATTTGCGAACTGTAGGTGTCATCCATGGAGACACCAACTGCAGACATTGCAAACAACAAGAACAAACCACCAGTCATTTGTTAGTGAACTGCGAGGTCCTTGGGAGGGAAAGATGTTAGTAATTTGGGGCCTCAACATTGGATATGTGTAAAGATCCAATATCAGGGAAGAGAGTTCTGAAGTTCTGGCAATGTGCAGTGTTTAATGTTTAACGCCCGCTTTTACTGCATACGGCACCGCAGGCGGTGACACTGATGGTACATGAGATGAAGATGGAGCACCGGTGGAATGAGACGGCGGGGGAAACCGGAGGTCCCGGAGAAAAGCCGCCCCAGCGCCGTGTTGTCCACCACAAATCTCACTTTGTGGTCGCGTGGGATCGAACCCGGGCGGCCTTGGTGAGAGCCACGCGGTCTAACCACGGAGCCACGGCGTGGGTTGAAGTTCTGGCAGTTAATAATGCTTGATATATAGACAAGTTACTTGAGATTTTGTCACCAGTTAATCTACCGGTAAAATAAAAACGTCTCATGCATGTAAAATAAACAATCGAACATCAAACATGGGAAAACACGACCGTACAAAGCCCGTCTCGGTAGCGTGGATGGCAGCGTGTCTGCTTCACGTTCAAGAGATCCCAAGTTTGAATCTCGGTCAGGGTGAGTTACCTGGATAATGTTTTTCCGGAGTTTTCCCTTATCCTGAAAGACGAATGTCAGGTAACTCTAAGCTCCATGGACCCCGGACTCATTTGAGCGTAATTTCACCCATTTCATTCATCGTCCGATATGACTTAACGTTGGAGTACATTAAATAAATAAATGAATGAACGAATGAACGAATGAATGACGACCGTGCAAAGCAAAATATTTTATACGGTCTTGGTAATCACACTTTCCCAGGGCAATGTATAAGTGTGAGTATGGAGGGGTAGGTAATTTATGTACTCGCTTCTGTCTGCCTTGAGAGACAAATTTTAGTCCTTTTATGTTCAGGGAAACAAATATTTACTTCTCATTTTCAAAGCCATGAATTGTCTTTCTTAATTGAAATTAATTAGCATTTCATTAAACTAGTTTTACATTTTAAATTATTTAACTTCATTTATTATAACTGAGCTAGAACTCATATTTTCGTAAAAGAGTAAACCTCCGCCATAATAGTAGGTGATTCGTAAAGAAAAAGATGTGCTGATTTTCAAAATCACCACAGAAGTCTGCTATCACGTCAAATTAAGAAGATATGATGACATTCAAGGTTTCAGATAATATATTATGTTACATTTATTACTGTGATATAATGATATATGGCATAGTACTGTATATCATGGTGAATTAAGATTAATTCAAAATATTGTTTTAACATGCATGCAATAATATTTGGACTATATATTTAAGGGACTTTTCTGGAACTCTGCTTAAAAGTGTTCTGTAGCATTTGATTACCTCTTGTACTCCTGTCTGTTTTCCCTCACAAGAAACCAACAACAATGCACCCATCATTACTGGGTCCTTAGGACCTTAGTCCTTGTTGAGTGCCTTAAAAAATATTTTTCAATGCTAACCCATGTAAGGGAGGGAGAATAATCCTAAGATGAACCAATGGTGTTTGCTTACATTGCTCTCCCTGGGACATATTCCTTCCGCTTTCCCCGCTGTTGTACCACTTAATGCGTTTGCATATCATAGCTGTCTCCACAAACACTAAAAAACAAAAATATTTTGAGAATCTTCTTTGTACTACAAGCAGCAAACGAATTATTTTGTTAGCACACATTTTTCAACAACGAACCTCATATTTTAAAACACGTACAACTTTAGCCACACTTTCATAGCTTTCTTTAAGACCTACAGATTGGAAAGCTAGAGAAGATATGATGATTTATATTTAAGGGCGCCCAACTCCCTATTCATCAGCACCCTTTCAAAAACTGTATTTTACTTTAACTTTCCTTTGAGTTTATCTTAGCTTTTCTTTCGCTTTGCCTTGGCTTGGCTCTGGCTTCGCTTTGGCTTTGCTTTGGCTTTGCTCTAGCTCCGCTTTGACTTTGCTTTGGCTTTGCTTTGACTTTGCTTTGGCTCTGCGATGGCTCCACTATAGCTTTGCCTTGGCCTTGCTTGGCTTTGCTCTGGTTCCGCTGTGGCTTCGCTCCGGCCTCACATTTACTTCATTCTGTAACTTAACTCTGGCTTGGCTCTGACTTCGCTCTGGCTAGACTCCGGTCACTACTCCGGTCCCACTCTGACTTCGCTCCGGCCTCACTCTTAGTTCATTCTGTAACTTAACTCTGGCTTGGCTCTGACTTCGTTCTGGCTTGGCTCCGGTCACCACTCCGGTCCCGCTTTGGCTTCGCTCCGGCCTCACTCTAACTTCATTCTGTAACTTAACTCTGGCTTGGCTCTGACTTCGCTCTAGCTAGTAGCACAACCTTTAAGCTGAACTTGGGTGAATCTATAAACAATTGCCAGTCATCTGGATTATGCTCAATTCCTAACTCCCTAGCTCACTCATTAAACCGTTAATGTTTATATACAAAATTATATTCTCTTCCATTGAAACATATTTTGCAAATTTCTCACGTCTATTTTAAAACTCTGTAATGTTTGTACCAGGTGTACATAATTTCCATTGTTGCAGCCTGGAACCTAACGGTTCGGATTCTTCTTCTGACAAATTTAAGTCGCGTGCCAAATCAGTCAAGTATAGTTGATATACAAAGTGTCTAACTCGATAAGCCATTTTAAGCATCATTTTTAGAATCTAAGTATGAAAATGGACTTTGTGGAGGTAAATTTCATGTTGGGTACTGTAATTGAAGCAGATGAGGTAAGTAGAACATTTGACTATCATTTTAGTTGTTACTTTAATGCCCGGTTTCACTCGTGATAGAGTCAACATGAAAAATTCAATGCCATGTTGACTCTGTCTATCTAAAACCTTAGCCTATATACGGCTAGTATGAAGAAATGATTAATTTCATTCAATTAACTAAAATAATAAGAGTTAAATGATGAAGCCTGGGACTCAAGCACTTACGATAGTAATTCGCCACAAACGGTATATCTCGGATGCGAGAGCCCCTAGTGGTCTACCGGGGAAATATATGAATCAACTGGAGAATTTAATGTCATGATGGCAGGTTGCCCATGGTAGCTCAATGGGTTAGAGCGACTGGACAGAAACCATGAGGTCCGTGGTTCAAATCCCGGCCGTGGCATTGAATTTTTCATGTTGACTCTGTCTATCTAAAACCCTAGCCTATATACGGCTAGTGTGAAGAAATGATTAATTTCCATCAATTAACTGAAACCTATACCGGAATTGTATTGTTCTTTTCATTATTATTTCATTTTTTCTTGTCTTTCCTAATTCTACTAAAGCTACTTCCCTAGGAGCTGATTTTGGTAAGCCTAGTGGCTCTTTACAAAACCTTCTGTAGTTTTGGTCCACCGTTTTGTTTACATCTGTGCCTCCCCCCAAATCTCCACTGCATAAAACATTTTGGATTCCACTAGTGCTTCATACATGCTTTTTAACCACTTGGTTGTCATTTCTAGTTTATATTTGCATATTCTTTTCCCATTCATTGCCGTCTTTTCTTTTGCTGCAATTTTTCTCCTGTGTGCTCCCCACTTTTCATTGTTCTTCAACCTCAGTCCTAAGTATTCAAATTCATTGACCACTTCTACTCTTTTGCCATTTAGTACCCACTTTTAATCTTTTTTAGTTCAACTCCCTTCTTGAAAACCATAACTTTCGTCAGTTTTCGAAAAGTAAATTTATTTCTTAAAATTGGAGGATTATTTTCAAATATGCACCTTTTAAGAGGAATTCCAATATTTTGAACTAATTAGAAAAAACGCATTTTGTGAAGTATTTTAAATACAGGAAAGCAATTTAAAGTTTGTGAGTAAACAGGATTTATAGTTGGGCATGACTATTAATAAGCATGCGCGTTTCTATTTGTATGTTCAGTGAATGGGTAACCTCATTGGCTGTAAAGCATTACAGAAGTATAACGCATGTGGGAAACGGAAATAACGGAGGACAGCCCTTTTCTCAGGCTATGAGGCTCTAATAAACTTGAATGAATGTCACACAGCTAAAGGCTGAAACCATGAGTGTAACACAAACAATGAATGAATCGAAAATAGAGCTATAATTCTTTATATTTATATTTAAACTCATTTTTTAAATGTATAAATGTTGGATAAGGAGCATCTTTGGTTGTATGTTAGGCATAGTGCATTTGTATTTTTAAATAACATTAGAGAAGATCAGTAATAATGAATGAAGTTGTCGATACCGAAATAATGATATCCATAATGATGGAGGATAATTGACAGAGATACTGCTGAAGCATGTTATTTCTCAAGAGTTTAAGGCTCTAAGTTCTAATTGTTTAATGTCATAAATGCACTTAATTTTTAGATGCCCTTTGTGCATTTTTTCCTGTGTATCATGGTGACAAAAATTGAGAATAAGAAAATGTGAGCAATTTCTTAAAATGCATCGTACAAAACTATGATAAAATGCAAATATGCTTAAAGGATGTGTATGACTGAAATATCATGAACATATTAAAAAAAATCACCTTTTCCTCCCTTTAGTTTATAAAATAGTGTAATCCTAGATAGAGTCAACATGAAAAATTCAATGCCATAGCCGGGATTTAAACCACGGATCTCCTGATTTCCGTCTAGTAGCTCTAAACCATTGAGCTACCATGGCCAACTTGCCGTCACAACATTAAATTCTCCATTCGACTGGTATATTTCCCCGGTAGACCACTAGGGGCTCTCGTATCCGAGATATGCCGTTTGTGGCGACTTACTATCGTAAGTACTTGAGTCCCAGGCTTCATCATTTAACTCTTATTAGTTTAGTTAATTGATGGAAATTAATAATTTCTTCACACTAGCCGTATATGTTAAGGTTTTTGATAGACAGAGTCAACATGAAAAATGCAAGTGCATGGCAGGAATTTGAACCACGGATCTCCAGTCGCTTTAACCCATTAAGCTACCATGGCCAACTTGCCGTCACAACATTAAATTCTCCATTCGACTGGTATATTTCCCCGGCAGACCACTAGGGGCTCTCGTATCCGAGATACACAGTTTATGGCGACTTACTATCGTAAGTACTTGAGTCCCAGGCTTCATCATTTAACTCTATATACGGCTAGTATGAAGAAATGATTAATTTCCATCAATTAACTAAAATAATAAGAGTTAAATGATGAAGCCTGGGACTCAAGTACTTACGATAGTAAGTCGCCACAAACTGTGTATCTCGAATACGAGAGCCCCTAGTGGTTTACCGGGGAAATGTACGAGTCGAATGGAGAATTTAATGTTGTGACGGCAAGTTGGCCATGGTAGCTCAATGGATTAGAGCGACTGGACGGAAACCAGGAGATGGCATTGAATTTTTCATGTTGACTCTATCAAAATTCTTAGCCTATATACGGCTAGTGTGAAGAAATGATTAATTTCCATCAATTAACTAAAGTAGTGTAATCCTTCCTCTATACAAAGAATGCTTAAATAGCATCCGCAAGCCATTTTTAAATGCTCTAATCTAGTTTGAAAGTTACGTAAATGCTAGCTTTACATATGAATTCTAATTATTTATCCTTGTTTTCTAGCTATTGATAATTTCAGAATTTTTCATCATTTAAGATGCTCCTTGCGTCTCAGTTTTAGAGTTAGACTAATGAAACTTGCTACACACGTTCATAGAGATACAGTGAATATAAATTGCCCTGGGTTTTATTGTGAGATGCACACTTTCTTTACTGCAAAACACAAACATTTCAAATTTTGGGAAAAAAAAGCCATATTCATAGTATAAACAAATTCTGGAGCCTAAAGTTATTGAGACACAGAGAACCCTAGGGAAAATTCAAAATATGGATGTCTTCGGAACCTGTTGTTAAAACATTAGACCAAGTGACTTTTAAGGTGACGTAATAAAAATAAATAAATTTGACCACACTTTCCAAATTATCACAGTGAAATTGACAAAATTTAGGCTGTATCATATTTGCACTAAGTTACATCTGTGGTATAAATCTTAAAAAGCTAGCGTTAGTAGTTCAGGATTTCAAAATATCAGTCATAGGTAACCTTAAAAAACCATTTATTGCCATTGCAAATTCACCTCTATCTCAAAAGCTAGCCAGCTATTCTCGTTATAGTACATTTTGAAAGAAGCTAATAAGATGGGAATACGTCTAAGATTACATGCACCATGTCATAGAGTAGAGAATAGGTACAATGCTAGCGCACGGTATTTGTTTGTTGACGTCGAGATTAGCCCTGAATGGACAGGGTTAGATGTCACGAACTGCTGGATAACGTTTCTGTATCGCCGGACAAGGCAGTAGAAATCTTGATGTAAGAATTAATAGAGTGATACACGCTGTGTCAAACCATTAAATCGCTTTCTCGTGCTCAAGGAAATCTATTGAAAGTGTTCAAAGCGGTGAATTCTGCCGGCGTTGCTTCCAAGCTCAGCAAAACGTTAAAAGCTTGTGTCATGATTACTTCAGACGATAGGAATATAAACGTATTTCCTGGATTTAAAACCTCTCAATTATGATCTCCATTGATACGAAAAATATGCAAAAATTACTCTAAAATATTTAAAGAAAGGCATGACTACAGAGAAAACGATCTAAAGTTAAGATTTAATTCATTAGAACTAGAGAAAAGAAATTGTAAATTAATATATACAAAGATTTAACTATTATAGGTGTAATAATAATAATAATAATAATCATAATAATAATAATAATAACAATAATAATAACAATAATAATAACAACAACAACAACAATAATAATAATAATAGTAGTAATAATAATAGTAATAATAATAATAATAATAATAATAGTAATAATAATAATAGTAATAATAATAATAGTAATAATAAATAATAATAATAATAATAATAATAATAATAATAATAATAATAATAATAATAATAATAATAATAATAATAATAATAATAATAATAATAATAATAATAATAATAATAATAATAATAATAATAATAATAATAATAATAATAATAATAATAATAATAATAATAATAATAATAATAATAATAATAATAATAATAATAATAATAATAATAATAATAATAATAATAATAATAATAATAATAATAATAATAATAATAATAATAATAATAATAATAATAATAATAATAATAATAATAATAATAATAATAATAATAATAATAATAATAATAATAATAATAATAATAATAATAATAATAATAATAATAATAATAATAATAATAATAATAATAATAATAATAATAATAATAATAATAATAATAATAATAATATAAATATTATTATTATTATTATTATTATTATTATTATTATTATTATTATTATTATTATTATTATTATTATTATTATTATTATTATTAGTATTATTATTAGCATAATATCCAAGGAAAGTTTAGTAAAACATCATTACAATTGTAAAGTGGTTAAACTGCATCAATTTGCATGAATTTGCGAGGGATATTTACTTGCAAATCAAAGAAGCACTTTAGATATTCTGTTAGTTATTAATAATTTGTAAGCAAAGATTGCACGTTAGAGCTTTGTTTATTGCAATCGTGAGCCGATTTATCCTAAAATATTTTCCTTTATTCTATGGCAGCTACAGGTGGTGAATTTCTGTTGATTTAACAAAGCAATAAATATTTCAAAAGTTAAAAAAAAAACGAACTAAGGAATTAAAGAAAAAGTAGTAAGGAAACTCTATTACTCTTTTTAAAAATTTTCGAAACTTTTTACAAGGATGTCTGCTAATTTTACAAGTTAGAATAAAGTTAAGCAGTGTATTTTTTGGGGGTAGAGTCTTCTGCTAAACACAATTTAAATAAATAATCACGTACATTCCACATAATAATTAAGTATGTCATAAACGCTTTGGAACTCGAGAAAGTTTAGAAATACTGTTAGGTATATATTACAAGTATGAATGGAAATCCATGTTAGCATATCCATGTTAGGTTCGAAACCCACGATCTCCACATCTTAATTAAATTACGCAAGTGCTAAACGCCAATAACTATTAAACACTAATAAATTTATAAAACTACACTAAGTAAAACACTAAGTAACATCTATAAATATAAGCTAAATTAACACACATAGGAAGCACGTTTGCACTGTCTACGGTAATTTCTGAGGACACAAGAAAAATATTGCAACAGTGCTCTAACTTGGTGAACATATTAAGAAGGATCACCCATATGTTTAAGGGTGGAAAACCCTTATAATTGCTTACATGTGAGGAAGTGTGGTCAGAAGAGAAAGCTTTGACGTCGCTGGGATTCAATGGACGAGGCTACTATATGAGTAGCCACCGGAGAGTTTCAGTCTCTAGCTCTGAGGTGCCCAAACGGCGCTCATATGAGCTAATGACGTCACTTGTCGTTTGACCCTAACCCCTAAATTTTTGTGTGTGCCGTACAAGACCCA
Organism: Mantis religiosa; assembly: GCA_030765055.1. Taxonomy (NCBI): domain Eukaryota; kingdom Metazoa; phylum Arthropoda; class Insecta; order Mantodea; family Mantidae; genus Mantis; species Mantis religiosa. The sequence goes on along the minus strand of CM060950.1, from coordinate 29,943,212 downwards.
TTTCCCCTCCACTCACTCTGCCAGTGGAGGTTGTCGCAATGAAAGCCAAAGGTCCAGCATTCCTCAGCGAATGGGAGGAAGAATTTCTTTTTGTTGAAGAGAAAAACACGGTGAGATGTCTCATCTGTAAGCATCACTTATCGTGGGGAAGTCGATTTAACATAAAGCGATACTCTTAAATATCATTATGACTATAGTACACACGTTCTATCACGTAAGCAAATTTTGATGCATAATGTCATGTTATGATTTCAATTCATGGTCAACTATTGGTCAACAATTAAAACATGAACAATGTGTTAGTGAACTGGATATTTGGGAAACACTTTATATTCTAAATAGTGAAAAAGAAAATATTTTGAATTTTGCATATTATTTATACAAATATCTATACTTTTAAATTTTCAGAATTGTTGAATTGTTACGTAATTTTAAGTCTCTGATGATCACTCTGTGAAGCTACTTTTCTGTTGAGTTACCCAAGTAGAAAATAATCGTTATGGTTTTAAGAATATGCCCCAAAACGGGATTTATAACTTAAATACTCGTTGAAGATCACGCTGTTCTGCGATGGGTAATGTAAAACAAGAAGAAATATATACTCCATATAAACAGCTCTTAAAGTTGGAATAATCCTATCGACTTATTGGCAAAGTGCTTTGAAGTTCGTCCGATATGATTTAAATTGGAGAACGTTAATTTAAAAAAGAAACAAATATGCAATCTATGCCTGATGTGTTGCTCGATAGAGGCGTTTTAAGGGAGCTTTGCAATGTTTCTAATATACCAAAGAAAAATTCAAAACCAAAAAATTGAATTTTTCTATTTTTATAAATTTTTGGAGTACGTGTCGCCTAATACTAGCAACTTCAATATTAATCAAAATAACATCTGTGAATGAAGAGAAAAGCCTCTAATATATTTGCAAATTTCATCATGAACAAAGACAACTGAAAAACAAAAGGATTAATTTTTAGTATTTCTAATCAAACAACGTCCATCTCCGTAACGCGGGGTAGCGTGTCTACATTCCAATCAGGATGAACTATAGTCCAGACTCCGTTGGGTTGAGTTGTCTGCTAAAAGTATTCTTCATCGTTTTGTTTTATACTCTTAAGATAAGTATCCAGTAGAATATTAAGGTGATTACGTTGGTGTCTACGAATGTGAGGCGATAAGGGTACTCAAATACTTAAAAAGGAAACTTAATACTTCATAAGCTTAGGGGTTCTTCAGAAAATGTTTTGGAAATGTACGAGGGCTGTTCAATAAAGAATGATCATGATTTTTTTACGGTCAAAATTTGTCGCACTAAAATTCAATCTTATTATACTCTCTTAGCTTAATGTGAAACAACCACGCCGTTGTAGTTTCATTGTTGGTACTCCTGGTTCCCGCCTGTGAGAACCAGGCAAGTTCAGACATGTTCAATATAGCCTACTGCTGCAATGGATGTAACACGCGAGGAACAATATGCGACTTTGAAATTCTGCTTTCGTCTCAACAAATCTTCAATTGAGGCCTATACAATGTTACAGGAGGTCTATTGAGAGTTTGTTCTTCCTTACAGTACAGCTCGAAGGTGGTTTAAAATATTTATAGAGGGGAGACAATTTCAAAGGAAGGTGGACCAGTTACTGCTCTTACGGATGAAAACATCAACAGTGCTGCTGTCATTGTGAGAGAGGATGGACGAATTACCTTAAGATCACTTTCTGAAATACTGAACATTTCATCGGGTGCCACCCACACGTCGGTGACAGAAGTATTACACATGAGACGTGTTTGTGCGCGATGGGTCCCAAGACTGTTGATTCCCGAACAAAAGGACATTCGCATGCACGTCTGCATGCAGTTAAAGTTGATCTTAGAGGAAAATCCGGAGATTTTTTTTCAAACGTAATCACTGCTGATGAAACTTGACTACATCATTTTGATCCTGAGTGCAAACAGCAAAGTTCAGTGTGGAAATCACCTTCATCACCAAACCCCAAAAAAGCAAAAGTGATATTCATGGAATGATTTAACAGCATGTTGTACCTGCACACACATCAGTAACTGGACAATACTACAGAGATATCCTGAAATAATTACAAGGCCATATCCGGCGCAAAAGACCACATTTTCGTGAAGCAGGCTGGATGCTGCGCCACGATAATGCGCGGCCGCATATTGCCAATGTTATTGCTAATTATCTTGCAAAAATAAACGTGAAGTGCATCCCTCACGCTCCCTATAGTCCGCATTTAGCCCCATGTGATTTTTTTCTATTCCCTAACTTGAAGAAACTCTTTCGTGGGAGGTATTATCCATCATCAGAAGCAGCGGTGAAGGCTGCGGAGGCGAGTTTGAAGGATCTCTCAAAAATGGTTTCCAGCATGTCTTTGAAGACTGGCAGAAACGGTGGGAAAAGTGCATCGCATTCAGGGGAGACTATTTTGTGAAGAAGCATAAAAATTACGAAGTGTTTCAAGGTTACTCAACAGCCAGAAAGTAACTTTTTGGGGATCAGACATTACAGTCTATTGACAGCAGATTTAGGTTATGTATTTTATACCTCATGTTGGTATCTTAAACATATATTTAGACCAAAACTGGAGTGCTATTTTTCCCTGTAAATGAAGTGAGAGAAAATGGTGTGAGATATATAGGCTGAAAATCTTCGTGTCTTAAACACAACCGCTGAGCTTAAATTAATATCAAGTATTTATCCGACTTCTCTATTTCGAGTTAAGCTATTGTCTGTCTATTCCACTTAGCTCGCCCCTAGCTATTCCTCAACCAGCAGGGCAGCTTAGCTTGACTCTCCGCATGGAAGGACATGTTCGCGTACATACGCAGACAGAACGTAAGATAGCCAAAACCGGATTCCTTTAAGGCAGCTAAGTTTCACAAGGCCCTGGACTGCTGCGAATGACTGTACTGTATTTAAGTTCGTTGTTCATATTGAATGGTTGTGTTCCTGTTGATGTATTTCTTTATGGCAATTCAGGTTGTGAAGGTGCAAACTATTGGGAAATACATAAACCAAATCTAGAGGAGTAAATGAGATACTTATAAATCTTCAATGAAGGAGAATCATGCAATCCAACAAAAATAAAAATAAAATAAAATCTGCATATCTAATAGTCCGGTTTCTGGAATCGATACCAGGCCTTATTATGTAAACTTCATTTTTAACTTTATTAACTTCTGAATCAGATTTCACAAAACAATTTACAAATTTTGCAGATATAATCTACTTTCTACCTTAACGAACTAACTAAACCTAAAGCTTACTGGATTCCAGCAACCTTACAAATATAATCGATCTAAAACAGTCTTTTTTCTACTTTACTTCTACTTCAACAATATAAATCAAATCTATATTTCTACTACTGCTTTAATTCTTATAACAAGCTACGGAAGACTGTTTCCTACAGTTTTAAAATTTCCTCTTCTGCAACTGGTATCCAAAGTCATCCAACAGGGAAATGTTCAGGTATTTGTAAACAGGTATGAAATCGGTCTATACATATCACATAGTATTTCCTGTATCACTTGTAGTATCTCGTTGTATCCAACCCTCAGCACTGCGACCAGTCTTGGTCTATTGTACCTTATGCCTCCAAGTGGGGCATCACCGGCAGGAAGGATAAGGCGAGAGAAGACAGAGGGTGGCCGTCCCAAGGAGCCACTACAGTGCAGAGGGCAGGATTCCTACATTTTTTACTTAGATGTAAACCTCCTCCGGCAGGCCAGGACAACGAACCTTTCCCCGAACTGTGGTTCGGAGACGGTCCCAGCAGTCAAGTCGGAGAACGGCAACCGACCTCCCGGAGGAGGAAGTGGTTCACTCAAAGAATATCATCTTGCCATGCTCCGCCGAGACTCCCACCGACACTTCTACTCTGAAAGAGACCACCAGATGAGAGGTGATGGAGATGAAATGGAGGGCTAGTAAATTCGGGGGATGTAGTTAACCTACCCAGCATTCGCCTTTAGACTCGGGAAAATTACCGAAAAAGACCCATGGGTCAGATAGGTCGATGACGGGAATCGAACGCGGGCCTCCCGAATGCGGGCCACGGGCGAAACTGCCAGAGCCATCCCGCTCGGTATATGTGCTGAATTATATTGATTTAAATAGTGAAAAGGTTGTTCAAAGGGAATTTTTATATAAGTGCCTTTGAGAGTGCCACAATCTATTTGTACCGAATTCAAAATTAAGTCAAGCTAAGCAATTTTACCACTAACGTTAGTGTTGGTCTCTAGATGGTTACAACTGAGAGCAGATAAACGAATAAGCTGGCTTATCCAAAACCTGCTGAGGTCGGGAGTGCTGCAGTCTGCCCAAACTGAGTTAACGTGGGAATGGCCTATGCAGCCTGGGAAGTTAAAAGGTGACATTTCCACAGCTGCTATCTAGTTATCTAGCTAACACTTCTCCATTTCGTTTAAAGAGGCCTCTGTGGGATTATTTATGGGAAATCGCGATTCTGAATGTTTGGATCGTCTACTACACTATAAATATGGGAGATTGAAAAATTCAATGTCATGGATGTTGAGCTTGAAGGAAAATCGTATAATAAGAGCGAACACTGTGATTCATTATTTTAAAGAACCGTGTACCTTTAAGCGTGCTCCATACGGAATTTCACCTGATTAAGAAGATCGCACTACTTTTAAAATTGTGCGTGTAAATGACCATGATAACTTATCACTTAATTATGTTAATGCGTTTGTTTTTCATTTCTTACAGTTTTGAAAATTAAATTGCTTCTCAGTTGCCATTTTAGTTCCTTTTATTTTAATTGTAACATTTATTAAACTTGGGTGGAGCCATCTAAATCACCTTTGATATCTGGTATGGCTTTGACTTAATGATTTAAAAAAGTAGTATACAATAGTTTTTCATAAAATAATCTACTACATATTTACTTAAAATATCTGCATATGTGTGATATCTGCCATGGTTTGGTGATGGGATAGATTTTCAGAAAATTATATACTACATAGCTTATTATTGCTTTGAATAAAACTTTTAACATTAAATGTATATCATAATTGAAACAAATTGTATTTGAGAATGCAGAAATTAAGCGTTAAAACGTTTTACATTTTTAGCATGGAAACGTCCCACACATGATTGTTTTCATTTCTTATCCAAAATTATTTTCTTGGAAAGTTAGATGCATATGTTTGAATAAATGCGCAACAGAAATTTCAACAACATTGTTTGAATGCTGTAAAAGTACCTGTGATAATACCTAGTAGCATTAAACCAGCAAAAGCTAAAGAGCTTTATGCAAATTTCGGTTGAGCTTTTGAGTTTGCTGTATTTCAGTTACTCCTCTTTATTTCTTCACGATGATTTTATATTCTCACTTAACTGCACGGAAAAGTAAAATAAGTAAAGTTGTAATGCAGACACATATCCATGTACATGCGACACAATATTTATGTTAGTTATATACTTTACCTTTAGTTAGAAAGAATAAAGAAATCACGGCTAGCACCAAGAGCGGACGTCCAAGTTCCATGCTTGTCGACTACCACACTCTATCACTACACCTGACAGACTGAAGAAGTTGAGGAGAAGTCAACCTTACACTTACAGCGTACGGAGGGGGGTCACGCGGTTTCCCCTACTTCTGGACGTATGCAAGTTCAGCAATCGCTCCACTCTTTTAAACTGGCGCAATTAGGAATTGATACAAGATTTTTTTATTATAACTGCAGAGAAGGCAAATATGCCATTGTATAATCTAAAATGAAAAGCTTTTGTAGTGTATTTTTGAGGTTTCTAATGGCTTCCGATGTAACCAGGGAGATACCAAATGCCATCGTACCGGTCGAGATGGTTTGGCGATAACCTCAGAAGCTCTCGTTCGATACTGGTCGTTATGGCCCCCATGTCTTTGTTTTTTTTTTGTGTGGTTTCTCCAGGTCTGTGGAGTAATGCTGGCGTGTCAATGTACATCTACATGAATCTTTTATCCATTTCCTTTCATTTGTTTCAGGGTTGTAGGGCCAGGCGATGGTACTGCGATAGAACGGTGCAAGTTACGCTGTGAAAACGTAGCACCTTAGCGTCTGTGGAGGGTGCTGTGGCCCTATCCTTCATAAGGGCACCTATTTTCGGGGCCTTGCAGTTGCAGGGATAACCAGCGTCATGTTGGAATCGTTAATGATCGCGATCCTGCGGTGAAGTGCGTTTGGACCGCGACAACCGATATGAATGGCAATTGGGACAATTTGTGCACTGGGTGCGTAGTAGTCAAATTTTTACATATTTTAGAGCATATTAAAGCAACGTCTTTTTCTCTTAGTTTGTGCAGCTACATCTCTGCCCAATTTGGCATAACATGGAGAACTTTTAATTAACAAAGGCCGTGATCGAATGCTATTCTATTGAAAATACCGCGACAAAATATTATAATTTAAACTTGAAGTGCATGTACATGTATAGTTAGCTTCTATAGATGCATTTGTTCTTTATTCACGTGCATACCATATCAAATATTGTTGCGAGGCATTGTTGTGACGAGCGCGGTGGGTCCGTGCGAAAAAACAAAGAGCTACGCGCGGGCAGGAAATAAAGATATTGATAAAGCAACCAGCTCGTGGCCGCGGAGCGGGACTCTTGCCGAGAGAGAGAGAGCGCGATACAGAGGGAGAAAGAGACAGAGATAGTTCCATGTGTTCTCGCTACACCACGAAGAATTGTGCGACTTCCGTAGCTTTCGAGAAACAGCGGCTCGGATATATGCAGCCTTGTGGATGGAGCAGCGAGGTAGTGAATGAAGCTGCAGCCGTGCAGTGTGTGGACATTTGAACTGTACTGCAGTTGCGAGACATGAAAAATTGAATGCTATGGCCGGGATTTAAACTCCGGATCTCTTGCTTTCCGTCCAGTCGCTCTAACCCATTGAGCTACCATAATCAATATACCACCATGACATTAAATTCTCCATTTCACTCGTATATTTCCCCGGTAGACCACTAGGGGTTCTCGCATTCGAGATGTACCGTTTTTGACGACTTACTATCGTAAGTCCTTGAGTCAGAGGCTGCATCATTTAACTCTTATTATTTTTAGTTAACTTATGGAAATTAAAATAGGATAAGGCTTTTGATTGATAGAGTTAACATGAAAAAATCAATGCCATGGACGGGATTTGAACCACGGATCTCCTGGTTTCCGTGAAGTCCCTCTAAACCATTGAGCTATCATGGCAAACTTACCGTCATGGCATTAAATTCTCCAACTGACTCGTATATTTCTCCGGTAGACCAATAGGGGCTCTCACATCCGAGACGCACCGTTTGTAGTGACTTGCTATTGTAAGTACTTGAGTCCAGGTTTCATCATTTAATTCTTACTATTTTAGTTAAATGATGGAAATTAATAATTTCTTCACATTAGCCGTATATAGGCTAAGGTTTTTGATAGAGTCAACATGAAAAATTTAATGCCATAGCCGGGATTTGAACCACGGATCTCCTGGTTTCCGTGCACTCGCTCTAACTCATTGAGCTACCATGACCAACTTGCCGTCATAACATTAAGTTCTACATCTGATTCATATATTTGCCACTGTAAATAGTTTTAATTACGCAACAAGTTTATTTTGTTTATTTTGGGCTTTGTTGAAAAGGTACTTAGGTAAAGCATTGTTTGCATCTGAAATAAGAAAAGAAAATGTCTCATAATGAGGAAGAAGTTAATAAAGGTAGCGATAATTTATAAACAATTGTCTCCACATGTGTTTCCCATAAGTGTAACCATTACTTTCAAATAAACGCAAACAGGTGGTTTTTTTCGTAAAATATAAAGTTTTGGATCCATTATTATGTTATATATAATTGTTTTGCGCTCCTTGATGTCACTTTAACTTAAAAAGACGATATAGTTTGTTTAAATTGTACAGTTTTCATTGCAAGGCACGCCACGAATTGTCAACATCATGATTATAACGTAAGCCTCACAAAATGTGTCCAATTTCCGCATTCCAGAAAGCTAATAGGGGTTACGTCAAAGTTCAGTAAAGCTTGTAAGCTGACAGACAAATTTGAACGAGAGGTATATTCAGGTAATTCAAAAGGGTAAATCTAAGTAGATAGCAAAAACCAAATCTGTGGTATGCAAAATCAATTTCACAAATTGGATAAAAATCACAAGATACATCATTCCTTCTACAGAAGTAAATCCTGGGATGATGCAGATGTCGAGCATTAAGGAAAATCATATAGTAACAGCGAACACTGCGATTCATTATTTTAAAGAACCGTGTACCTTTAAGCGTGCTCCATAGGGAATTTCATCTGATTAAGAAAATCGTACTACTTTTACACATGTGCGTGTAAATGACCATGATAATTTAGCACTTCAGTATGTTAATGCGTTCGTTTTTTACTTTTTACAGTTTTGCAACTTTAAATTGCTTCTCAGTTGCCATTTTAGTTCGTTTCATTTTAAGCGTAACATTTATTAAACTTGGCTGGTGCCATCTAAAACACCTTTGATATCTGGTATGGCTTTGACTTAATGATTTAAAAAAATTGTAGTGTACAATGGTATTTCATAAAATTATCTACTACATACTTAATTAAAATATATGAATATCTGTGATATCCGCCATTATTAAGGTGATGAGATAGATTTTCAGAAAATTATATACTACATAGCTTTTTATTGCTTTGAGTAAAACTTTTAACATTAAATGTATGTTATAATTGAAACAAATTGTAATTGAGAATGCAGCTATTAAGCGCTCAAACGTTTTACATTTTCAGCATGGATGCGTCCCACACATGATTGTTTTCATTTCTTATCCAACATTATTTTCTTGAAAAGTTAGATTCATATTTTTGAATAAATACGCAACAGAAATTTCAACAACATTGAAAGATGTTACAGTAGCAGTGTTATTTCATAGTAGCATTAAACCAGCAAGTGTTTGTCACGATAAAGAGATGTATGTAAATTTCAATTGAGGCTTTTGAGTTTAGCTGTATTTCAGTTACTGCTCTTAATTTCTTCACGATAATTTTATATTCTCACTTAACTGCACGGAAAAGAAAAAATAAGTAAAGTTGTAATGGAGACACAAAGCCATGTATATGCAACACAATATTTATATTTGTTATATAATTTACCTTGAATCAGAATGAATAAAGAAATCGCGGCTAGCCACAATACCACACGTCGAAGATTCATGATTGTCGTCTATCACTCTCTGAACACTACACCTGACAGAATGAAGAAGTTGAGGAGAAGTCAACCTTACACCTACAGCGTACGGAGGGGGGTCACGCGGTTTCCCCTACTTCTGGACGTATGCAAGTTCAGCAATCGCTCCACTCTTTTAAACTGGCGCAATTAGGATTTGATACAAGATTTTTTTTATTATAACTGCACAGAAGGCAAATATACCATTGGATAATCTAAAATGAAAAGCTTTTGTAGTGCACTTTTGAAGTTACTAATGGCTTCCGATGTAACAAGTGAGATAACAAATGGCACCGTACCGGTCGAGATGGTTTGGCGATAACCTCAGAAGCTCTCGTTCGATACTGGTCGGTATGGTCCCCATGTCTTTGCTTTTCTTTGTGTGGTTTCTCCAGGTCTGTGCAGTAATGCTGACGTGTAAATGTACATCTACACCTTAGCGTCTGTGGAGGGTGCTGTGGCCCTATCCTTCATAAGAGCGCCTAATTTCGGGGCCTTGCAGTTGCAGGGATAACCAGCGTCATGTTGGAATCGTTAATGATCACGATCCTGCGGTGAAGTGCGTTTCGGCCGCGACAACCGATATGAATGGCAATTGGGACAATTTGTGCACTGGGTCTATAGTAGAAATTTTTTTACATATTTTAGAGCATATTAAAGCAACGTCTTTTTCTCTTAGTTTGTGCAGCTACATCTTTGCCCAATTTGGCATAACATGGAGAACTTCTTATTAACAATGACCATGATCGAATGCTATTCTATTGAAAATACCGCGCCAAAATAATATAATTTAAACTTGAAGTGCATGTACATGTATAGTTAGCTTCTATAGATACATTTGTTCTTTATTCACTTGCATACGATATAAAATATTGTTGCGAGGCATTGTTGTGACGAGCGCGGTGGGCCCGTGCGAAAAATCAAAGAGATACGCCTCGGGCAGGAAATAAAGTCATTGATAGAGCGACCAGCTCGTGGGCGCGGAGCGGGACTCTTGCAGAGAGAGAGCGCGCGTTACAGAGGGAGAAAGAGGCAGAGATAGTTCCATGTGTTCTCGCTACGCCACGGAGAATTGTGCGACTTCCGTAGCTTTCGAGAAACAGCGGCTCGGATATATGCTGCCTTGTGTTTGGAGCAGCGAGGCAGTAAAGCTTGTAAGCTGACAGACAAACTTGAATGAGAGCTATATTCAGGTAATACAAAAGGGTAAATCTAAGTAGATAGCAAAAACCAAATTTGTGGTGTACAAAATCAATTCCACAAATGGGATAAAAATCTCAAGATACATCATACCTTGTCCAGAAGTAAATTCTGAGATGATGCAGATGTTGAGCATTAAGGAAAATCATATAGTAACAGCGAACACTGCGATTCATTATTTTAAAGAACCGTGTACCTTTAAGCGTGCTCCATAGGAAATTTCATCTGATTAATAAAATCGTACTACTTTTACAATTGTGCGTGTAAATGACCATGATAATTTAGCACTTCAGTATGTTAATGCGTTTGTTTTTCACTTTTTACAGTTTTGCAAATTTAACTTGCTTCTCAGTTGCCATTTTAGTTCGTTTCATTTTAAGCGTAACATTTATTAAACTTGGCTGGTGCCATCTAAAACACCTTTGATATCTGGTATGGCTTTGACTTAATGATTTAAAAAAAAATTGTAGTGTACAATGGTTTTTCATAAAATTATCTACTACATGCTTAATTAAAATATCTGCATATCTATGATATCCGCCATTATTTAGGTGATGAGATAGATTTTCAGAAAATTATATACTACATAGCTTATTATTGCTTTGAATAAAACTTTTAACATTAAATGTATGTTATAATTGAAACAAATTGTAATTGAGAATGCAGAAATTAAGCGTTCAAACGTTATACATTTTCAGCATGGAAGCATCCCACACATGATTGTTTTCATTTCTTATCCAAAATTATTTTCTTGGAAAGTTAGATTCATATTTTTGAATAAATGCGCAAAAGAAATTTCAACAACATTGAAAGCTGTTAAAGTAGCAGTGTTAATACCTAGTAGCATTAAACCAGCAAGTGTTTGTTACGATAAAGAGTTGTATGTAAATTTCAGTTGAGGTTTTTGAGTTTAGCTGTATTTCAGTTACTCCTCTTAATTTGTTCACGACTTATTTCTTCGCAGTAACTATTTTGTAAATTCTGCAGTTCTGCTGATCTAAGTTCAATCAAGTTAACCGGAGAAAATTCACCAGTTAGGTTTAATCTTAGATCAAGAGGCCATGAACTTAGATCAATGTTTATACAACCAAAATTCTATGTTCAGCTTGACTGAAGATCATTTTCATATGCTTGTACTTAGATTATCTTTTACGCAACTGTGCCTAAGTGAACTTTTTTCGAATCAAAACTTCCAAAGGTGTACCGTTAACTTTCTTAACTTCTCAGATTATATAAGAATTTGTAAGGAATGAAGAGGACTTCCAGCATCGACATTAAGCACTTGTATCATCCCTAGTTTGGAATGCATAATGGTAATTATATGTGCTCCCCTTAAAAAAACCATCCTTCTACCATAAACAGGAAAGGCGCAAAATAAAATTATTTATGTAAAAAATTGCATTGAAAAGTATACATGACAATTATACTTATTATATTTTTTCTCCCAGTCTCGTTAATGCTGACGTTAGGAGGTGCTTGGGTTTCCTCAGAGCTTGGGAGCCGAAACATCTGACCTGAGATGAAATCAGGGTTGAGGGGTCGGCCAACGCCATCAACGATGAATGATTAATGGAGCAATTGGGGAATGATGGAGGGGGGGGGGACCGGAGCACCTGGAGGAAGCCCACCCCAGCGCCATCTTGTCCACCACAAATCCCAATTTGCGGTCACCTGGGATCGAACCCGGGCCGCCTATGTGAAAGGCAAGTGGTCTAACCACTCAGCCATGGCGCGGTGTTATTTTCTTCTTATTATTATTTACAAATGCAAATAATCCAGTAAGCAGTTAAAAAGAGTCGGATTCCCCAATTCATAGAAAGTCAAGGCTGAAGGGGGTACATTCCTAAAGCAGCCATAGGGCGATATAAGCCCAGGGTCAGTTAAACCCATGGGCAAATAAGCTCTAAAATCCCAGTAGTAGTACTAGTAGTAGTAGTAGTAGTAGTAGTAGTAGTAATAGTAGTAGTAATGGTAGTAGTAGTAGTGGTGGTGGTAGTAGTAGTAGTAATAGTAGTAGTAGTAGTAGTAGTAGTAGTAGTAATAGTAGTAGTAATGGTAGTAGTAATGGTAGTAGTAGTAGTGGTGGTGGTAGTAGTAGTAATAGTAGTAGTAGTAGTAGTAGTAGTAATAGTAGTAGTAATAGTAGTAGTAATGGTAGTAGTAGTAGTGGTGGTGGTAGTAGTAGTAGTAATAGTAGTAGTAGTAGTAGTAGTAGTAGTAGTAGTAGTAGTAGTAGTAGTAGTAGTAGTAGTAGTAGTAGTAGTAGTAGTAGTAGTAGTAGTAGTAGTAGTAGTTGATACAAACTTCTTTATGTCGAATAAAGAGTTCTACGTTGCGGCGCCAATTTGTAGCAAATATGATGGGTGAACGATGACAAATATGATTGGCGAGCAATGAGGTTTCTCTCAGGGCATGCGTGGATGGGTGTGAGAAGGAGATTTTCACAACACTGGAATGCACGTCTCCAAATTATTTATTCAGTGCTTCTTTTCAAACATCGAAGTGGAAGTTGCCGACCGAGGGTTACCAATCTCGGTTTAGAGTTACTGAATGCTAATTGTTTATTCCTCGATAAATTTTGATGACCCGACAAATATTCAAGACAGAACAAGATGACCGCTCTAATAGGCTTCACGTCCCAGACTCCTCTCTTATCGGCTGCACGCCGAAGACTCCTCTGATCGGCATCACGCCGAAGAATGTTTATAATGGCTTCCTAGCCGCGAACTGTCCCCATCGGCCTTACGCCGAAGAGTGCCCTCTAACCACAGCTGCGCGTGTATATATATCTCTAACTTTCCCTCTCAAAACTCTTTTTTAAACAAAGTCCCTTTGTGGCTGTTTTGGTCGCCATTGTAAACGATCCAAAGGATTCCCTATTCATACACATCAAGTGACAATTCCTTTAGAAACCTTCTAAGGACACTGTTTCTTACACGGCTTTGTTATACACTTTCCCCAACTCAACTGGGCTTGCCCCTTGTCATAACAAAGAACCAACATTCCTTTGACATCTATCATGATTCTTTGCTTCTGGCAAACCATAATTTCGGTATCATAGTAGTAGTAGTAGTAGTAGTAGTAGTAGTAGTAGTAGTAGTAGTAGTAGTAGTAGTAGTAGTAGTAGTAGTAGTAGTAGTAGTAGTAGTAGTAGTAGTAGTAGTAGCCACAAACAGCTTTTTCCAGACATTCCATTATAATAGGAATCCTCCGCCCCACCATCTCTACAAAGCATATAAAATTTGCTCTTATTTCTCATTTGGATAGTGAAAATTCTGGTGCTTCAAATGCTGACCTTATGGAAAATGTCAGCAATAAAAAAGAATTTACATACTCAATATAGATATACTGAAAGTTACTAAATAAGAATGCAACGGACAAAATAACAAAATAATGATGGAAAATCCAAAACATTTTCTGAAACAGAAAACTGCACATTGCCTATTAAATCTGCAATGCTACTAATCTAGGTTACACAGTGTGGATTTTTGTATACATTAGAAATGCCTATGGTGCAAAAATTAAAAGTTGAGATGTCAAAAGTATTCGGGCCCTGCTGATCACATAAGTACACCGATTCCAAACAATGGTGGATATCTGATACCATACATGCGTCAATAAATCACAATATGAACAATAGTTGGGAAGTTAAAAAAAGCAGTAAACTGGAATACAAAAGAGCTGTTAAATTGAAAACTTTAATATCACTTGAGTATGGATATCTGACACTATACATGCGCCAATAAATCTCAATGTGAACAATGGAGGATATCTGATGCCATACATGCGCCAATAAATCACAATATGAACAATAGTTGAGAAGTTAAAAAAAGCAGTAAACTGGAATACAAAAGAGCTGTTAAATTGAAAACTTTAATATCACTTGAGTATGGATATCTATACATGCGCCAATAAATCACAATATGAACAATGGTGGATATCTGACACTATACATGCGTCAATAAATCACAATATGAACAATGGTGGATATCTGATACCATACATGTGTCAATAAATCACAATATGAACAATGGTGGATATGTGATACCATACCTGCGTCAATAAACCACAATATGAACAATGGTGGATATCTGATACCATAACTGCGTCAATACGAACAATACTTGCGATGTTAAAGAAGCAGTAAACACGAATACAAAGGAACTATTAATTTGATAACTTTAATATCACTTGAGTCATTTAATTCCTGATATTAATACCTGGTCCGTATTCTTTTGTAAAATGGAACAGGAAAGTTGCCCCTTTTGTACTTTTCTATTGCAGTATAGTATGAATGTCATTGGATTTCTTGTATTTTTGTGGCTGACCTTGGTTTTTTAGGGGTTTCTTCAGGTCGCAAGACAAATGCTGGAAAGAATAATTATACTTCTCGAATTTCTTATTCCTCTTTTTACCTCGCTTTTTATCTGAGTCCACGTTAATTCAGGTTTTTAAGGGTCGTCGAGAGTATTAACGTGCATGAGAGGTGCGTTGCTCTTTATGAATCCTTGCCCTCTGGATTGGGGGTGGTCTCCGAATCCTGGGACCTCCTTGAGATGTGCAGGCCCGGAGAGAGGGAGGGGGCCCAATTGTATAGTGGCCGCGCTCAAACCACCCCCAACTGGCTCTCTTTGTAGGGAAAAACTTCTTCCCCCTAACCACAATGTCATAAACATCTTAGAAAATATCAACTGGGGTCAGAGGTGAAGAATGCCAGGCACGTGTTTATAGCTGAGAATACCCAGGGTTGCCGTTGTTTAAAATAACGTTTAGAGGCAAAATATAAATAAATAAAGCAGAAGTCACTGTAAGAAATCGTCATTGATTTTTTAAATAAATTTTAAATGATTAATGTTTCCTATAATAATACATAATGTTACAACTCTTTATAACATAACTGAAAAGATATATATTACCTATGCTGTTATGGTATTAGTACTTCTATTACGTACAAGAACTAAATGCGTATTATTAGCATAATATCTGAGGAAAGTTTAGTAAAACATCATTACAATTTTAAAAGGGTTAAACTACATCAATGTGCATGAATTTGCGAGGGATATTTACTTGCAAATCAAAGAAGCACTTTGGATATTCTGGTAGTTATTAATAATTTGTAAGCAAAGATTGCACGTTAGAGCTTTGTTTATTGCAATCGTGAGCCGATTTATCCTAAAATATTTTACTTTATTCTATGGCAGATATAGGTGGTGAATTTCTGTTGATTTAACAAAGCCATAAATATTTCAAAAGAAAAAAAGACGAACCAAAGAATTAAAGAAAAACTAGTAAGGAAACTATTACTCTTTTTAAATTTTCGAAGCTTTTTAGATGGATGTTTGCTAATTTTACAAGTTTGAATAAAGTTAAGCAGTGTATTTTTTTGGGGGGGGGGTCTTCTGCTAAACACAATTTAAATAAATAATCACGTACATTCCACACAATAATTAAGTATGTCATAGACGCTTTGGAACTCGAGAAAGTTTAGAAATACTATTAGGTATATATTACAAGTATGAATATAATCCATGTTAGCATATCCATGTTAGCATATCCATGTTAGGTTGGAAACCCACGATCTCCACATCTTAATTAAATTACGCAAGTGCTAAATGCCAGTAACTATTAAGCACTAATAAATTTATAAAACTACACTAAGTAAAACTAAGTAACATCTATAAATATAAGCTAAATTAACACATATAGGAAGCACGTTTGCACAGTCTAAGATAATTTCTGAGGACACAAGAAAAATATTGCAACAGCGCTCTAACTTGGTGAACGTATTAAGAAGTATCACCCATATGTTTAAGGGTGGAGATCCCTTATAATTGCTTATATGTGAGGAGGCGTGGTCAGAGGGGAAAGCTTTTGGCGTATCATGGGATTCAATGGACGAGGCTACTATATGAGTAGCCACCGGAGAGTTTCAGTCTCTAGCTCTGAGGTGCCCAAACGGCGCTCATATGAGCTAATGACGTCAATTGTCGTTTGACCCTAACCCCTAAATTTTTGTTTGTGCCGTACAAGACCCATTTCCCCTCCACTCACTCTGTAGTGGAGGTTGTCGCAATGAAAGCCAAAGGTCCAGCATTCCTCAGCGAATGGGAGGAAGAATTTCTTTTTGATGAAGAGAAAAACACGGTGAGATATCTCATCTGTAAGCATCACTTATCGTGGGGTAGTCGATTTAACATAAAGCGATACTCTATAAATATCATTATGACTATAGTACACACGTTCTATCACGTAAGCAAATTTTGATGCATAATGTCATGTTATGATTTCAATTAATGGTCAACTATTGGTCAACAATTAAAACATGAACAATCTGTTAGTGAACTGGATATTTGGGAAACAATATTTTGAATTTTGCATATTATTTATACAAATATCTGTACTTATAAATTTTCAAAATTGTTGAATTTTTACTTACTTTTAAATATCTGATGATCATTATCTGTGAAGCTACTTTTCTGCTTAGTTACTTAAGTAGAAAATAGTCGTTATGGTTTTAAGAATATGCCCCAAAACGGGATTTATAACTTAAATACTCGTTGAAGATCACGCTGTTCTGCGATGGGTAATGTAAAAAAAGAAGAAATATATACTCCATATAAACAGCTCTTAAAGTTGGAATAATCCTATCGACTTATTGGCAAAGTGCTTTGAAGTTCGTCCGATATGATTTAAATTGGAGAACGTTA
Organism: Mantis religiosa; assembly: GCA_030765055.1. NCBI lineage: Eukaryota > Metazoa > Arthropoda > Insecta > Mantodea > Mantidae > Mantis > Mantis religiosa. Next base: position 29,926,091 of record CM060950.1, on the reverse strand, counting down.
ATTTAAAAAAAAATGCAATCTATGCCTGATGTGTTGCTCGATAGAGGCGTTTTAAGGGAGCTTTGCAATGTTTCTAATATAACAAAAAAAATTCAAATCCAAAAAAATTGAATTTTTCTATTTTTATACATTTTTGGAGTACGTGTCGCTTAATACTAGCCAACTTCAATATTAATCAAAATAACATCTGTGAATGAAGAGAAAAGCCTCTAATATATTTGCAAATTTCATCATCAACAAAAACAACTGAAAAACAAAAGGATTAATTTTTAGTATTTCTAAGCAAACAGCGTCCATCTCCGTAACGCGGGGTAGCGTGTCTACATTCCAATCAGGATGAACTATATTCCAGACTCCGTTGGGTTGAGTTGTCTGCTAAAAGTGTTCTTCGTCGTTTTGTTTTATACTCTTAAGATAAGTATCCAGTAGAATATTAAGGTGATTACGTTGGTCTCTACGAATGTGAGGCGACAAGGGTACTCAAATACTTAAAAAGGAAACTTTATTCTTCTTAAGCTTAAGGGTTCTTCAGAAAATATTTTGGAAATGTACGAGGGCTGTTCAATAAAGAGTGATCATGTTTTTTTTTACGGTCATAGTTCTTTTTTCGCACTAATATTCAAACTTATTATACTCTGTTAGCTTAATGTGAAACAAACACGCAGCAGTAGTTTCATTGTTGGTACTCCTGATTCCCGCCTGTGAGAACCAGGCAAGTTCAGACATGTTCAATATAGCCTACAGCTGCAATGGATGTAACACGCGAGGAACAATATGCGGCTTTGAAATTCTGCTTTCGTCTCAACAAATCTTCAGTTGAGGCCTATACAATGTTACAGGAGGTCTATTGAGAGTTTGTTCTTCCCTACAGCACAGCTCGAAGGTGGTTTAAAAAGTTTATAGAGGGGAGACAATCAATTTCAAAGGAAGGTGGACCGGGTGCTCCAGTTACTGCTCTTATGGATGAAAACATCAACACTGCTGCTGTCATTGTGAGAGAGGATGGACGAATTACCTTAAGATCACTTTCTGAAATACTGAACATCTCATTGGGTGCCACCCACACGTTGGCGACGGAAACATCACACATGAGACGTGTTTGTGCGCGATGGGTCCCAAGACTGTTGATTATCGAACAAAAGGACATTCGCATGCAGGTCTATATTTAGTTAAAGTTGATGTTAGAGGAAGATCCGGAGTTTCTTTCAAACGTAATCACAGCTAGTGAAACTTGGCTACATCTGTTTGATCCTGAGAGCAAACAGCAAAGTTCAGTGTGAAAATCTCCTTTATCACGAACCCCCAAAAAAGCAAAAGTGGTTGCTTCTGCTGGGAAAGTTATGGTCATCTCATTCTTTGATATTCATGGAGTGATTTATCAGGATGTTATACCTGCACACACATCAACAACTGGAAAATACTACAGAGATGTCCTGAAAAAATTACAACTCCATATCAGGCGCAAAAGACCACATCTGCGTGAAGCAGGCTGGATGCTGCACCACGATAATGCGCGGCCGCATATTGCCAGTGCTGTTGCTGAATATCTTGCAAAAATCAACGTGAAGTGCATCGATCACCCTCCCTACAGCCCGGATTTAGCCCCATGTGGCTTTTTTCTAATCGCTAACTTGAAGAAACACCTTCGTGGGAGGAATTATCCATCATCAGAAGCAGTGATGAATGCGCAGAGGCGATTTTGAAGGAGCTATCAAAAATGGTTTCCAGCATGTCTTTGAAGACTGGCAGAAACGTTAGGACAAGTACATCGTATTCAGGGGAGACTATTTTGTTGTTGTAATTTTACGTCCTCCAACGTTAAGTAATATCGGACGATGAATGGAATGGGCGAAATGATGCTTAAATGAGCCCAGGGTCCATAGAGCTTTGTGAAGGACCATCAGCATTATGAGGATGAGTAAAGGTACTTTATCGAAACAAATTATGATCATTCTTTATTGAACAGCCCTCCTACATATAACCGGAATACTTTATTAAAAGATGTGTGTTTACTTCCTCCACACTTATCGACGATAGGGAAACTTGTATTCTACTCAAAAATTCCGCAATGAGATCTCAACGGAAGTGTTTCGAGGTTACTCAACAGCCAGAAAGTAGTTTTTTGGGGATCAGACATTACATTCTATTGACAGCAGAATTAGGTTATGTATTTTACACCTCGTGTTGGTATCTCAAACATATATTTAGACCAAAATTAGAGTGCTATTTTTCCGTGTAAATGAAGTGAGAGAAAATGGTGTGAGGAAAATAGGCTGAAAATCTTCGTGTCTTAAACACAACCGCTGAGCTTAAATTAGTATCAAGTATTTATCCGACTTCTCTATTTCGAGTTAAGGTATTGTCTTCATACCGAAATTATGGTTTGCCAGAAGCAAAGAATCATGATAGATGTCAAAGCAATGTTGGTTCTTTGTTACAAGGGGCAAGGCAAGTTGAGTTGGGGGAAAGTGTATAACAAAGCCATGTAAGAAGCAGTGTCCTTAGAAGATTTCTAAAGGAATTGTCACTTGACGTGTATGAATAGGGAATTCTTTGGATCATTTACAATGGCGACCAAAACAGCCACAAAGGGATTTTGGTTGAAAATGAATTTTGAGAGTGAAAGTTAGAGATACACACGCGCGCAGCTGTGGTCAGACAGCACTCTTCGGCGTGAAGCCGATGTGGCTAGTTCGCGGCTAGGAAGCCATTATAAACAGTCTTGGCTTGAAGCCGAGCAGAGGAGTCTTCGACGTCAGGCCGATGAGAAGAGTCTGAGGCGTGAAGCCTATTAGAGCGGTCAACTTGTTCTGTCTTGAATATTTGTCGGGTCATCAAAATTTATCGAGGAATAAACAATTAGCATTCAGTAACTCTAAACCGAGATTGGTAACCCTCGGTCGGCAACTTCCATTTCGGTGTTTGAAAAGAAGAAGCAGTGAATAAATAATTTGGAGACGGGCATTCCAGTGTTGTGAAAATCTCCTTCTCACACCCATCCACGCATACCCTGAGAGAAACCTCATTGCTCGCCAATCATATTTGTCATCGTTCACCAATCATATTTTTATCAAACTGGCGCGACAACGCGGGACTCGATGCGAGGAGGTTCAGCACGATACGAGAAGGAGGTTAAACCTAGAAGGAGGTTCAACCCGACAGCGAGGTTCAACAGGAGAAGGAGGTTCGACACGAGGACGTTCGACAACAAGCGGATGTACAACGGTTCTATTGGAAAGAAGAGAGATCGGCATCTTCAGTGACATCAGGAGCCAGCAGAAAAGCAAAGGTACAAGGTGATAAATTATGAACTAGACTATGGGGAACCTATTTGAGGAGTGAAAAACAAGATTTTAAGTAAAATTTGTAGAAAACTTGGAAGTTAAGGTGGTTTATAGTAATAACAGTAAGCAGAGAGTAGTTGAAGTAGCAGAGTGTGGTAGAACTGTAACAAATGATGTAGAAATGGAACAAATTATGTTAGAGGAAATTAGAAAAATGTGCGCAAGTTTAAGTGAAAGTTTTAGTAAAAAGATAGATGATGATACTCAAAGTTTAATAAAAGAGATGAAGGATAATAATAAAAGGTTAATTGAAACTTTAAGTAAAAAGATAGATGATAACAATCAAAGTTTAAGTAACAGTTTAAGAAAAGAGATGAAGGATAACAATCAAAGTTTAAAAAAGATAGAAGAAAAGTTAGAAAATAGTGTTCAGAAGTTAGAGGCAGGACAAATAGAACTAGGAAAGAAGTTAGACAATCAACAAAAGTCGTTAGCAAATTTCGGGAAAGTTAGTCAGGAAGTAGAGGATGTAGGAGAAGAAGCTCGTCAGGTAACAGACAATGTAGGGAAAGAGGCTAGTGAGGAGATCACGGTGACGAAAGAAACTGAAGTTTTTAATCTAGTTAGTGAAAGGTCACATAGTGAAAACAGAAAACAGATGGAGGAAATAGCACAGAAATTAGGCAAAGATAGACAAATAGCTAGAAAAGTGTTAGAAGAAACTAGCAATAGACTAGAAGGATCAGAATGGGAAAATAGAAGACAGATGAGGAATGTGGAGGAAATTACTGATCACATGAAAGAGGTAGCAGTAGAAATCAAAGGAGTAAAGGAAAACTTAGAAAATTTAAGAATAAATGGAAATGTTCCTAGTTGTAGCTCTAGCAACGTAAGTGAGGTAAACGCACGAAACGAGGCGATGCCCAATAATGCTTAAGCTGACATTCGTTGCTAAATATGGGTGCTAGCACCTCCAGTAATGACACCAGATACAATAATGGAGACAGAAATGGCGGTCCGAATATGTCATGGCCGAACCATATTCTTAACGAAATTGAACCACCAATTTTTGAGAAAGAGGATTCTGATGATCCTAAAGTGTTTATTGCAGGTTACAGGAGTATTTTGCGATAAAATGTATACCGGAGGAGTACAAAATGACAATAGTAAGAAAATGTTTTAAAGGTAACGTTGCGAAATGGCTAGACTTGTCCATGGGAAATAGCAATGACTTCGGGACCTTTATTAATTTATTCCTGAACAGATATTGGGGAGCGAACAGACAGGCTAGTATAAGGCTCGAGATAAGCAAAGGGAAATTTAACCCTAGAACCGAACAGTCAATGGTGAGCTATTTCATGAAGGTAGCTAGAAAATCAAAACTGTTAGATCCCCCTATCAGTGAGAAAGAATTGATAAATCTCATGACAACTCATTTTCCTGAGACTATCTAACATTATTTAATCATAGCCAAACCCAATAATGTCACTGCCATGATTGATTTATTATTAGCCCTAGAAAGCAACAAGCCGAGAAACGATTCGGACAATAAAAATCAAGAGACAAGCGGAAGAGAAAGGTGGAGTAATTTCGGGCAAGGGGCACAGTCACATCATAATCGGAATGACATAAGAAATAGATATCGAGGTCCAGTTCCGAGGGTTGAAGCGAACTCCTGGGAAGGTAGGAGTAGAAACAATTTTGACAGGGACAATAGAAATCGGAATGGGGAGAACCGTGAAAGGAACATTCAAGTAAACTACATGAATGCAGGCCGATTTGATAGGAACAGCAGGGGACAAGTATTTAGATTTAGAAGAATGCCACAAGACATATGGTAGTAAGCAATCAAAATCAAGTGCCGGAAACCAGGAATATAAACAGTGGAACTGGAACCGGAGCTATAAGTCGGACGCAGGGAAACGCCAATCCCAGTCAAACGCGCCTTCAGTGAGAACTGGGATAAATACAAATTGTAATATGTACACGGAAACTAGGGCTTCTCGAGGGCAAATGATGATGATACAAAGAAATTCAGACGTTAGGAAAAGATTAGAAGACAATGAGAAATTAATAGAACCTCCGAAGATCAAAATAGGGTATAATGGACAAAAATACAATGTGATTTTAGACACGGGAGCGAATAGCACAGTGTGCTTGCAGAAGTTCTACCATGACCTAATAACTAGTGGGTTTAAGGTGATGTCTTTACCGGTCAGTGGCATTTATTGTTCGTTAGCTGTTGGTAAGAGGAAGGAAAGGGTGAAATTTCAGGCGATGTTGAATGTTGAAATAAATGGGACAACAATAGAGGTTCTACTTCTGATTGTGCCCAGATTAGTAACAGATATAATAATAGGTTGTGATTGTCTTTATGCATGGGAAGCGGTAATAAATTTCGAAAGTAGATTTTTGAAGTTGGATACAGAGCAAGGGACGGTTATAATACAATTTATGGAAGATAGTAGTTCGGAGAACATTGTCAGGGATAAAGAAGAAGAAGAAATTAGGGCAGATACCTTCTTTGTTGAATATATAAAAGTTGGAGCTATGGAGTTGGCAGATATTAACGTTGAAGAATACAACACTGAAAATGACGTGAATATGATGCCTGACGAAGATTTTAAATGTGTTAATAATGTTTTAAGAAAACACCAAGAGAATTCCTCTGGAAATTTGAGTTACTCTCAAAGAAATGGGTACGGTAGTGTGGTAAACTATATAGATATAAAGGACTTACTAAGAGAAAAGACCAGTAAAGCAGCCGACTTAAATGAGGAACAGAAGAAGCAATTATTTGACATTTTGGTAATAAATAAAGAAGTTTTCTCTGAAAAACCTGGGAAATGTATCAGCTACACCCATTCATTTGAAATGACGCCTATCAAACCTTCACCCATAAAGCGAGACCAATTCCATGTGCGATCAGAGAGGAAGTTGATAACGTAATTCAATCAATGTTAGAAGATGGAGTTATTGAAATCTCCAATTCAGAGTTTGCAAATCCACTGTGCATAGTAAATAAATCAGATTGAAAAATTAGAGTTACTTTGTATGCAAGAAAACTGAATCAACACTGTAAACCTGATAGATTTAGACCAGAGAGTGTAGAGGTAACACTAAACCAACTAAGGAGAGGAACATTTTTCTCCACATTGGATTTGACGGCATCCTTTTGGCAGATACCGCTTCGGGAAGACTTAAGAAAATACACTGCATTTTTACACTCAGGGATTTTATACCAGTTCCAAGTTTGCGCATTTGGAATGAATACCAGTGGTAGTGCACAGCTCAGAGCTCTATATGGAATATTTGGAGAATCTATTAAGAAATTTGTAGCTCAATATATTGATGATTTTATATTATTTTCAATGAATGTGGATGACCATTTGCGACATCTCGTTTACGTGCTGAGTAAATTAAGAGAAGCCAATATGACAAGTAAACCGAGTAAAACAGCATTCTTCGTGAGACAGACGGAATTTTTAGGATACATAAAGCTAATGAAGGGATCAGGCCAAATACAAACAGAATAGAAAGTATTAACAAAATACCGGCACCGAAAAATATAAAACAACTGAGAAGATTCTTGGGAATTCTAAATTATCAGTCTAGATTTATTATTGAGTTTGCAAACGTAGTTGCCCCATTAAGAGAACTTTTGAGGAAAGGGGTAGATTGGAGGTGGTCACCAGTGGAAGAAGAAGCGTTCTCAAGAGTGAAAAGATTATTTGCAGCTTCCATCTTGTTGGAGAAACCCAGAGAAAACCTCCCATATATTATTTTTACTGATGCCTCAGGGCGCGCTTACGGTGCTGTGATAATTCAATGAGATGAAGAAGGGAAAGATCATCTTATTGCAGTTGCCTCAAGGGGAATTTCGAGAACAGAAGCACAGGCATGCGCTACTGAAAAAGAAATAGCGGCCGTTTATTTCGGGCTTGTCAAATTTAAAGAGTATGTTTATAATAACTCAGTGATAGTGTACACTGATCACGTAAGCCTAAGATTTATGAACTCATGCAAGCTAACCAATACACGTATTTCCAGATACATCCACGAGATTACCTCCCACAATTTGGAAATAAGACACATTAGCGGAAGTCAAAATATTTTCATTGACTTGTTATCTCGCATGGAGACAAATTATCCCATACCTGACACTATCAGAGAAAATAAGCATGAGGTGACCATTTTATATCTTGAGACGAAAGAGGGAAAACAATTAGTTAAGAAATTTTTAAATTTGGAGCAATTACAGAGAGAGGATGACAGTATCAGAAAATTAAGAGAAAACGCTCAGCCCATAACGGAGAATTTGAAAGATACCATGGGCCTTCATGAAGGTAAAAAAATAAGTTTCACGGGAGAATTGAACAAAAGTGGAAGGTTATAATTCCGAAAACATTAGAAGAACAACTCATTATGGCATATCACAAGTCATTGGCGCATACAGGTAGCGAGAAATTAACTTTAGTGATTGGCGAAAATTTTTACATAAAGCATTTGGCGAGGAAAGTCAGAAAGGTGTGTTCTACGTGCGGGTTGTATCAGAAGGCCAAACATTTTAACATTAAATTGAATACAGAACCGCAGGCAATTATTAGACGAGAGGGAAATGCTTTAGTTACAGCAGATGCACATGGTGAGCTTCCCATGGGAAAATTCGGATGCAGGTATATCTTTGTTTTACAGGACGTTTTCAATAAATCTGTTAAAATATATCCTGTAAGAAACATAAGTAGGAAAACTTGCGTGGGAAAAATAGTTAACGATTATGTTCCAAAATATGGCAAAGTTGAGGCGATCCTAACTGATAATGCAACTGTGCATCGCAGTAAATGTTTTCAAGAGAAGTTGAAAGAGAATAACATTAAATTGTACCACTGCTCGTCTTATTTTCCGTCGGGAAATCCTACAGAACGTGTACTTAGAGACATTGGAATATATTTTTGAATATTAACACATAAAAACCACAAGGATTGAGTAACATATTGTCCCGTGATTGAGAAAATTATTAATAATACAATAAACGTAACCACAGGATTCGAACCCGCTAGACTCATGTTAGGCATTGAGCCGGAACCAATTTTCAATGAAATACCTAACAGAAAATGTAGACACCAACAAAACCAAGTTAAGCAATGAAGAAAGGGCTAAACTTGTCTTTGAGAGAATTAAGCAAAAAGCAGAAAAAAGGAAATTAAAGAGAAAAGAAAGAAAGCATAAATGGGAGCCAAAGATTGGTGATTTAGTACTGGTAATAGACCATAAATTATCAAGTGCAGTAAAAGGTAGAAATAAAAGGATGGAATTGTTATATAAGGGTCCTGCGGAAATTGTCGCGAAATTTGGGGAACATACATTCGAATTAGCAGACGTCAAAAATAATAAACTCCTAGGTAGGTGGCATAAACAACTCCTTCGTCCTTACAGGAAGCCGTTAGATGCTCCTGATTCCTAAATAAGTTGTGGGTATAATTTGCTCAGAAAAGACGGATATGTCCGTATTTTAAAGAACTAAAGTACCATAACAAAATTGTAAAATTAGAAGAGAAACAAACTTGTAAATTGTATAGGTTAAGTATGAACAGTGTAGTGTAAAATTGTATAGGTTAAGTATAAACAGTGTAGTGACAGTGCAGTGAAACTTAAAACTAAACAAGTGAAAAAAAAATTATTAATGAAAAACCGAACAAGGAAAGACTTTTGAAAAGAATATTTATATAGAATCCAGAAGAAGAATTCAGAAATGTTGTATACAAATCTAATATTATTAATGTACAATTGGTTTCAACATGGGAGTGTATATTTAGGAATTGTTTAAAGTGTAACAACAATATGAATTAATTTTAAGTAGATCAGATGGAGAAAAAAAGAGATGAGGTAGATTGAAATATTTTCCGAGTAATATTTAAAAGTTGAAAATTGCAGATCAGAATGTTGGTAAATTTTAAATGAACTGTTGTTATGTAACCATGTGAATAATTTTTGGGAAATATCATGTAAAAATTAATGTTGTGAAAAGAAATTGTAAAACGAATTGGAAGCTGCTGACAAATGTCTAATATTTTGCGTTACATTCGGGCAAGACATATACATTATTTCATTATGGGATAATAAAATAATATCTATGGGGGCATTTGATACCGAAATTATGGTTTGCCAGAAGCAAAGAATCATGATAGATGTCAAAGGAATGTTGGTTCTTTGTTACAAGGGGCAAGGCCAGTTGAGTTGGGGGAAAGTGTATAACAAAGCCATGTAAGAAGCAGTGTCCTTAGAAGATTTCTAAAGGAATTGTCACTTGTCGTGTATGAATAGGGAATTCTTTGGATCATTTACAATGGCGACCAAAACAGCCACAAAGGGATTTTGGTTGAAAAGGAATTTTGAGAGTAAAAGTTAGAGATACACACGCGCGCAGCTGTGGTCAGAGAGCACTCTTCGGCGTGAAGCCGATGTGGCTAGTTCGCGGCTAGGAAGCCATTATAAACAGTCTTCGGCTTGAAGCCGAGCAGAGGAGTCTTCGGCGTTAGGCCGATGAGAAGAGTCTGAGGCGTGAAGCCTATTAGAGCGGTCAACTTGTTCTGTCTTGAATATTTGTCGGGTCATCAAAATTTATCGAGGAATAAACAATTAGCATTCAGTAACTCTAAACCGAGATTGGTAACCCTCGGTCGGCAACTTCCATTTCGATGTTTGAAAAGAAGAAACAGTGAAGAAATAATTTGGAGACGGGCATTCCAGTGCTGTGAAAATCTCCTTCTCACACCCATCCACGCATACCCTGAGAGAAACCTCATTGCTCGCCAATCATATTTGTCATCGTTCACCAATCATATTTGTATCAGTCTGTCTATTCCACTTAGCTCGCCCCTAGCTATTCCTCAACCAGCAGGGCAGCGTAGCTTGACTCTCCGCATGGAAGGACATGTTCGCGTACATACGCAGACAGAACGTAAGATAGCCAAAACCGGATTCCTTTAAGGCAGCTAAGTTTCACAAGGCCCTGGACTGCTGCGAATGACTGTAGTGTATTTAAGTTCGTTGTTCATATTGCATGGTTGTGTTTCTGCTGAGTATTTCTTTATGGCAATTCAGGATGTGAAGGTGCAAACTATTGGGAAATACTTAAACCAAATCTAAAGGAGTAAATGAGATACTTATAAATCTTCAATGAAGGAGAATCATGCAATCCAACAAAAATAAAAATAAAATAAAATAAAATCTGCAGATCTAATAGTCCGGTTTCTGGAATCGATACCAGGCCTTATTATGTAAACCTTATTTTTAACTTTATTAACTTCGGAATCAGATTTCACAAAACAATTTACAAATTTTGCAGATATAATCTAACTAACTAAACCTAAAGCTTACTGGATTCCAGCAACCTTACAAATATAATCGATCTAAAACAGTCTTTTTTCTACTTTACTTCTACTTCAACAATATAAATCAAATCTATATTTCTACTACTGCTTTAATTCTTATAACAAGCTACGGAAGACTGTTTCCTACAGTTTTAAAATTTCCTCTTCTGCAACTGGTATCCAAAGTCATCCAACAGGGAAATGTTCAGGTATTTGTAAACAGGTATGAAATCGGTCTATACATATCACATAGTATTTCCTGTATCACTTGTAGTATCTCGCTGTATCCAACCCTCAGCACTGCGACCAGTCTTGGTCTATTGTACCTTATGCCTCCAAGTGGGGCATCCCCGGCAGGAAGGATAAGGCGAGAGAAGACAGAGGATGGCCGTCCCAAGGAGCCACTACAGTGCAGAGGGCAAGGTCCCTACATTTTACTTAGATGGAAAACTCCTCCGGCAGGCCAGGACAACGAACCTTCCCCCGAACTGTGGTTCGGAGACGGTCCCAGCAGTCGGGTCGGAGAACGGCAACCGACCTCCCGGAGGAGGAAGTGGTTCACTCAATGAATATCATCTTGCCATGCCCCGCCGAGACTCCCACCGACACTTCTACCCTGAAAGAGACCACCAGATGAGAGGTGATGGAGATGAAATGTAGGGACAGTAAATTCGGGGGATGTAGTTAACCTACCCAGCATTCGCCTTTCGACCCGGAAAAATTCTCGAAAAAGACCCATGGGTCAGATAGGTCGATGACGGGAATCGAACCCGGGCGTCCCGAATGCGGGCCATGGACGAAACCGCCAGAGCCATCCCGCTCGGTAGATGTGCTGAATTATATTGATTTAAATAGTGAAAAGGTTGTTCAAAGGGAATTTTTATATAAGTGCCTTTGAGAGTGCCACAATCTATTTGTACCGAATTCAAAATTAAGTCAAGCTAAGCTATTTTACCACTAACGTTAGTGTTGGTCTTGTTTTATGCAAGAGATGGTTACAACCAAATAAATACACTGATAGCAGATAAACGAACACGCTGGCTTATCCAAAACCTGCTCAGGTCGGGAGTTCTTCAGTCTGCCCAAACTGAGTTAACGTGGGAATGGCCTATGCAGCCTGGGACGTTAAAAGGTGACATTTCCACAGCTGCTATCTAGATATCTAGCTAAAACTTCTCCATTTCGTTTAAAGAGGCCTCTGTGGGGTTATTTATGGGAAATTGCGATTCTGAGTGTTTCGATCGTCTACTATATTTACTCTGACTTATAAATATAGGATAGAAATATATACATTATTCTGTTTGCTGCATTTCTTTATGCAATCAAGCTGCAAGTGTACGAACTTGAAAATTACGTGAACTAAATAATGAAATCATTCAGCTTAATGCTAGAGTAGTTAGTGCTGCACAGAGACAAAACGTGTCCTTTTGCCAGAGCGCTTTTTATGTACGAGGACGTCTAATTTCACTGACCGGTTTCATAATCATCCGAGTTAGCTAACCTTTAGTAATGAACTGTTTCTGCTAATAAATGTTTATACTTCATCAGCTGATGGCACAATGAACTAATTGTAACGTGAACTGACCGAGGACATACCTATACTGCAATTTTGCAAATCCTCTGTGGTAAACAAACAATACTTCTGATGACCTTAGTGATTTCCGTGGTTCGCTGAGCAGAGAACGCGCCGGCTATCCTACAGTAGTGTTTTAATTTTAGTGGCTCTCAAACTTACTAATTGGCCCCACACTTTCATTACCCCTAGAAGTGGGGCACCGAGGTTGTCGGTCCTTACCAATCCTGGTACTTCTGATATTACCGGAAGTAGACGGCTGAACATTTGCACTTCTCCCATCGGGAAAATGTTTGGATTCGGTTAGTCTCGAGTTGATAGCATGAACTGTGGGTACATTTTGGTAGTGGTTATATAGATACCCTAATCCGGCACATCCTGGACATCTGTACACTATCTCCGTTACCCGTCGTTAGCGTTGTAACGACTTTGTTGTATGTACTTCCTTCTTGGATAAGCGGATAGGGCCTTCTTTTTAGGAAACCAGTTTAGGTCCTAATACAAACCTTCACTAAGTGACAGCTATTCGAATGGCACCTTTTCTCGTCAAGGAATTGGAGCCTCCGCTCCCAGAAGCCCTTTGGTGCCTTCGCAGATAACATACCTTCTAGAAATTGTTCTTATTATTTAGCATAGTCTACAGTTTGCTGTCGTGTTCCCGAAGAATCAGAACTTGGATCATTACAGGCTGTGAAAGGCATTAATGAGACGTAGCACTACAAAAAAATATTCCATCACATTTACGCTTATGAGTTTTAAATTGACATACTTCACAAAAATATGAACGACACAGTATAATATAGATATGAAGGAACCCTTAATCTGATTTCATATTATGCCTCTGTGGGTTCGTAGAATTAAAAGTCCAGTTAGCAGAAATTCCAAAATTCCCTTTATTTCCCTAGAAACACACTTTGGTCAACAGTAAGCTGACGTAACATAAACCAACACAATCTCTCGTCACTTCTGCACACGAAAACAAACAAAAGAGTTCACTTTGAAATTATAGTCCTCGAGTTCATTCACGACTCACCGATAAACTAGCCACGGCTTCTTTTATATACCTCACTTATCGTTCCAGAAACCAGTGGAATAATCTGTAACAATCAAGACGGCACCAGACCAAACACGAACCTTCCAGTTATCTATCTTTATCTGTTTCGGGCAGATTTTATCTCCGCGCTACACTGTCTCTTTGTGCGCGCCGGCCGCGCATCGCCACAATGGGTTCGCCACAATAATAAATATACAGATTTTGATTAAATCTTAACCTAGATAGGTAGCAAGCAATTGTGGAAGAGCATTAGAGTTTACTCACTAGAGTGCAACATTATGCCGAAAATAAACTCTTGTAATAGAAGGATTGTGATTAATTCAAATGTATTGTTTTTGTTGGAGAATGTCTTGTTTCAACTCGATGATGCACCATATTTGTGTTTACCCTCAACCCACAGCAGATAATTAGGGAGTACAATAGAGCTTTAAAAGGGACTGACCATTTCAAGGAAAGAAACCCAGCGTCCGTGCTAAAGTCTGTCTAGTCTACGCGAGTGCAGTTGCTCCACAAAGGAAACGGACCCTACCACCCACTAATGACCGTCATAAATCTATCTCTACACTTCAGAAATGGAACACTGTCGTTGAGGATCAATAGCAACCCTGATTTTCTGGAAATAACAGTTGTATGTTTACTCCACGTGGAGTCTCAGTTACCAAAGTACCAACTTCCAGTTGATCTGTTTCATTACGTGCACAAATTCGTTGTGTGTCACGATGTGGAGACCGTGGGAGGGAAATGCAATGGTAAATGCAAATGAAGTAGTAGATAACTTTCAGTCAAATGAAAATAATCAAACTGAAGACAATAGTATGAATGAATTGAAAAGTGTTGATGGGCCGAGTTATGTTACTGGAGAAGCCTCAGAAAATAAAATTATAACGGAAACTGTTTCTAAGAAAACTCAAGCACTTGTTTTGAACACAAATGAGTATGTGCTGAAAAATAATCTTGAACCTGATAAATTCTGGGTATTCACAGAAATACAGTAAGAAAAATTGTGACGAAAGAAATACCAAAGACGCCGATCAAGTGTGAAAACAAAAGGAAACGTTTCTCGAACGTTTCGATAATTTCACATGCGATTTGATTCGCCGAGAAATTTATAGATTCTATGCAAAAGTCAGAGCGCCCACCTTAGACGAATTGGTTGCACATTTACAAGAAATTTGTGATTTTCCTTAAGGGCACTGCATTTTGCGCGGCCTCCTAAAGGATCTGGGTTTCAAATACCGCACTTTGAATAAGATAAGGGTTATTATGGAATCCAGTAGAATTGTAGGTTAGCGATATATTTGTCAAACCTAAGGAAGTTTCGCAGTAATGGACATAAGATGATTTATTTTGTCGAAACCTCGTACGATACCCATGACGTATCGAGAAAGGTGGCAACCTGGGAGAAGGAGGGTGTCGGTGTTGTAAAACGATTATAAGGGTTCGACAAAAGAGGCGGCCGAACTGCACACGTGTTAACTAAAGAGACTTTAGACAAGGATCGTGCAAAAAGTGCCAAGTTGAATCTCGTGCATTATAGTGCTTTGTTGTTCAAGATGACACCTTGTTTTAATGCATTTGAAGATCCGGCCATATCCAACACTACATTTATATGACGTATCTTTAGCAGCGTGAGCCATGCCACTAATATGGATAGAGGAACGCGTAATCAAATATGAGTGTTGGTGTGAACTTGTAATGAGGACGTACCTAGAAACGGCCAAGAGATAACAATGCATATAGCGAGTGAATAACATACGCGTCACCGTCGAGGCATGTTTGCCAATCTGCCCATTGTTTCTATGACATTTTTTACCGACCGACAGGACAATGCCTACAAAGATAGCTTCATTAGTGGAAGCAAATATGGCTAAGAGGGAAGATCCTCTCGTAGTTCAATAATATTAATGACAACAATGACAACAAAAACATTTCGCAAAACATGCACTTTCCAAAATGGACGCCATCACATTGCAGTTAACCTGGAGAACTTTAATTTTATGGCAACACAGAAGTGAAAACAAGACTTTTTGAGTTGTTAAACTTCGAAATTTCAATTTTTACGCCTTTCAGGCTTCTAATAATAATAGTAAATAATAATAATAATAATAATAATAATAATAATAATAATAATAATAATAATAATAATAATAATAATAATAATAATAATAATAATAATAATAATAATAATAATAATAATAATAATAATAATAATAATAATAATAATAATAATAATAATAATAATAATAATAATAATAATAATAATAATAATAATAATAATAATAATAATAATAATAATAATAATAATAATAATAATAATAATAATAATAATAATAATAATAATAATAATAATAATAATAATAATAATAATAATAATAATAATAATAATAATAATAATAATAATAATAATAATAATAATAATAATAATAATAATAATAATAATAATAATAATAATAATAATAATAATAATAATAATAATAATAATAATAATAATAATAATAATAATAATAATAATAATAATAATAATAATAATAATAATAATAATAATAATAATAATAATAATAATAATAATAATAATAATAATAATAATAATAATAATAATAATAATAATAATAATAATAATAATAATAATAATAATAATAATAATAATAATAATAATAATAATAATAATAATAATAATAATAATAATAATAATAATAATAATAATAATAATAATAATAATAATAATAATAATAATAATAATAATAATAATAATAATAATAATAATAATAATAATAATAATAATAATAATAATAATAATAATAATAATAACATAATAATAATAATAATAATAATAATAATAATAACATAATAATAATAATAATAATAATAATAATAATAATAATAATAATAATAATAATAATAATAATAATAATAATAATAATAATAATAATAATAATAATAATAATAATAATAATAATAATAATAATAATAATAATAATAATAATAATAATAATAATAATAATAATAATAATAATAATAATAATAATAATAATAATAATAATAATAATAATAATAATAATAATAATAATAATAATAATAATAATAATAATAATAATAATAATAATAATAATAATAATAATAATAATAATAATAATAATAATAATAATAATAATAATAATAATAATAATAATAATAATAATAATAATAATAATAATAATAATAATAATAATAATAATAATAATAATAATAATAATAATAATAATAATAATAATAATAATAATAATAATAATAATAATAATAATAATAATAATAATAATAATAATAATAATAATAATAATAATAATAATAATAATAATAATAATAATAATAATAATAATAATAATAATAATAATAATAATAATAATAATAATAATAATAATAATAATAATAATAATAATAATAATAATAAATTGTAGGGCAGTGTAGTTATCAAAATTTTTCATGTGATATATTTTAAGTTTTCTTTGTCATCGTCCTCAAACTTAAGTAATGTCGGACAATGACTGAAAGGAAGCTCAAATGAATAATACTAAATTAAGAACTCAAACAAAACTAAAACAACGAGTAGGTACTGTTCAGCAACGGTATCTCTGAGGTGGCAGGAGGTGTTTAAGTTAATTGGTGGAAATTAATAATTTCTTCACAGTAGTCGTATACAGGCTAAGGTTTTGGATGGATAGAGTCAACTTGAAAAGTTCAATGCCGTGGCCGGGATTTGAACCACGGATCTCCTGGTTTCGTCCAGTCACTCTTACCCATTGAGCTACCATGGCTAACGTGCCGTTCTGACATTAAATTCTCCAATTGATTAGGGGCTCTCGTATCCGAGATAAACAGTTTGTGGCTACTTACTAGTGTAAGTACTTAAATCCCAGGCTTCACCATTAAACTCTGATTATTTAAGTTAATTGGTGGAAATTAATCATTTCTTCACACTAGCCGTATGTAGGCTAAGATTTTGGATGGATAGAATCGAAGGTATCTACCAGGGCAGCCTTCACAATGCAAGACCGACCCCTCTGACGACAAGGGAGTTACCGAGCTGTCCCCGAAGGGCACCCGGCGCCTCTGTGGGGCTTTCCATAGGGCAAGACCTAGAGACTAACAAGGCCCCCCCCCATCTGGTCCTATGGACTCAAGGCGGGATGGAAGTGAATACGCCACTTAAGCGCGCCAACCCCAAAGGGGAAGGCTGCCGAACAACCTCGCTTGTGACGCCTGGTGATCTAGCACACCTTCTACTAGCTATGCAGACTAGTAGGCGGGAATATATGGCTTCCCTCAACCCCGTCCGGAGACGTACCCGATCTCCCACGGGTATCGGGAACCACTGCCCCCTCGAGTCCAACACAATCCGAACAACTCCCCTACGGGAGGGGCTCGACAGTTCAGCCCCAGGTTCCTCTAGTAACGTCAGAGGTAAGTACCACGAGAGTTAAGGGTCCGCAGCGCCCGCACCACAGCAGCTGAAGGGGACGGATCCCTTCTCCTACGGGGGGATAGTATCGGCATGAAGAATTCAATGCCATGACCGGGATTTGAACCACGGGTCTCCTGGTTTCCATCCAGTCGCTCTTACCCATTGAGCTACCATGGTATATTCCCGGTAAACCACTAGGGGCTCTCGTATCCTAGATACACCGTTTGTGGCGACTCACTATTGTAAAGTACTTAAATCCCAAGCTTCATCATTTAACTCTTATTATTTAAGGAGGTGTTTGTTGACATTGATGGTTGCTTACGCACATAAACTCCAACTTCCGTATCTTTGTTTTAAATTAACGTAAGATTTAACAAAAAGTTAACAACTGAAGTACTTATTGCTAGTAGAAGGCATTGCTAGTTACTCTCCACTTAGCATTACTCCCCACTTGACGGAAATGCTAGCAGTTCAATTAATGGAGAGGAAATGTCAATTTAATGTGTTGTAAAAATAAAAAAGTATTTAGTTCATCCTTTCTTGCTTATTCAGATCTCTCATTTTATTGACTGAAGTGCTTTGCATATGCGCCGATGTTTCAACCTTTTCATCTGTTATGCTCATAAAGTGATGTAAACATATTTAGTGCAGTATTTTTTCTGATGCAATAGCTGACATCATCGATTTGATTTAAACTGGCAGAGAAAGATTTGTGAAGTCGTAAAGGTTATGACGCTAATGAAGTTTAGTAGGTTTAATTTTAGTGCGAAAAGTTATGACCTTAAAAATTATGATGATTCTTTATTGAAAAGTCCTTGTAATAACATAAGAATTATGGGAAGCGCCAAAATACCTAAACTATTGGTTTGTACTTTCTGCTACTTTCTCCGTGTTAATTTGGCTGGCTATGAAAAGCATATGTAAATAGTAGTTTATAAGAAGTCTAAGTAGTTCAAAGCGTAATTGTTATGCAGGTCTTGGCACCTACCTACTAGCAGATATCGTGACTCATATTAAATGCCTACGGGACCCTTCCATGAGCGCCAGTGACAACTTTTATATTTTGTCGCCCATTGAGATATTCGACTGAAGTCTTGCTTTTGAAATATAGCTATCCTTTTTGTTGGGTTTCTTTTTCATTTCCGTTAATACAGCGTTAACGGTGGATGTGACTAATATAGGAATGTCGCCTCAAACTAACGGCAGTCATTAATGCTACAAGTATGGTAACAGTAAATATTCACATGTTGAAGTCATTATAACTAAACCGTGGATCTTTAGATTAAAACCTATTCTTTAGCTGATTCTATAGAAAAAAAAATGTCACAAGCATTTCTGGTTGAGCAACATGATCCATTATAGGTGGCTGTAAAACTTATCATGGTGATAAAAAAGCTGAAACAAGATTGTGTAATATTCATTTTATAGTCCTAACGCGCATCAATATGATCCGGTCTTCATATTTATTGTCTACTGTGCTCCGCTTCACTGGATACTGTTAACAAGAAAAATGAAACCAACAAAGAAATTTTGCAAGCTTCTTTAGTATGTCCCTTTCTTATCTGAAGGTCAGAATATCATGCCATGTCACCACTGTGAAGCAAATGTGAGAATGTTATACGCCACGTGTTGAATGTTGGCAATTTAAAAGAAAGAAACTGTAAAAAAAAAAATGAAAGACCTAAAAGCCGTGCAGATATTTACCATAAGAGTTAATTTCAGTTTTCCGCCGTCAAAAGTTTTTCAGTTTTTGCCCTTTCAACTGGGATAGAATTTTTAAATTTAATTCTTACCTGTAACAATATGCCAGCAGATGTTATGGACGAGGTGTTTTGAGCTATTTGCTCCTACCTCACTACCGACATGTAGACAGGCACGTATTTTGAAGTCAATTTCCGGGGGGGGGGGGTCCAAAAATCTACGTTGAATTATATACTTTTAATAAATAATTAGGGATGTGTTTTTATAATGTTAGTAAAAATAAAAACACATATAATATATTACATTCATATGACTTTCTCCACCCAAGCTTCTACAAATTGTTCTTAGAAAAGTTTGTTTTTGTATTGTATTGTTTCTTTGGATAAAGTATGTAGAAAGGCCTTGCACATTGCACATTTTTTTTTCTTATACCTGAGATAAAGTGATATAAGCAGTGATCAGATATTTAAAAAGCGAACCACTGATTGATCCATTTGAAGTATTAGTTCTCCTTGAATGAAAAAGAGAATGGGAACTTAGAAGTTAAAAATTACATACCTTTAAGTAAGTATCTGGGAATTCTAATAAAAAAATTATAATATAACGGAATTGGTTAACTTTGAAATACATTATTGTAATTGACATTATTTGTGTATCTTAACGAGTTCTACAGCTGCTATGCAGTAACTTTCCGTTTATCTCTTGTCTGAAATGAAATGTGTAGTGTTTAACGCCCGCTTTTACTACATACGGCACCGCAGGCGATGACACTGATGATACATGAAATGAATATGGAGCACCGGTGGAATGAGATGGCGGGGGAAACCGGAGGTCCCGGAGAAAACGCGCCCCAGTGCCGTGTTGTCCACCACGAATCCCACTTTGCGGTCGCCTGGGATCGAACCCGGGCCACCTTGGTGAGAGCCAAGCGGACTAACCACTGAGCCACGGCGCGGCCATATATCTCTTGTCTGCCTGACAGTGAATAGTGACGTTATGTTGAGAACCTTGAATAAACTTTTTCGATTTATTTAAAACTAAGTTTTATTTCAAACATTTATTAAAACTTTGAAATGATAATTCATTTGGGGAGGGGGGGTCCGGACCCCCTGGACCACCCCCTTAAATACGTCCCTGCATGTAGAATGACGCTTATCTTATGCCCAGTAGAGTTCTTTTCCCAAGAATGATAGAATTTGGATCAGATTTCCTTGTTTTATTAGATTACACCATTTCGGAGACTTACTTGTTTATATTTGCTAAAGCAAGTATTAGGATTGGGATTCATTACGGAGGGGTTCCGGTAAGTAGGCCAGAATGCTGGGCCCATTGCTCCTATTCCCCCAAGTGGGGCACCTCCGGGAGGAACGATGAGGCGAAGGAGACAGAGGGCGTCCGACCCAAGGAGCCACGACAGTACAGAGGGAAGACTCCCTACAGTTTACTTAGATTGAGACTTCCCCCGACAGACCAGGACAACAGACACGCTCCCCTACTGCGAGATGGCAACGAGCCCAGCAGCCAAGGCCCCTAAAGGTCCCAGGCAGGCCATCTGAGCCCCAAATTTCCCTGGCTGACGGTCCCGAAATGGTCCCAGCAGATGATCGAAGACCGGTAAACGACCTACTGGATGAGGAAGTAGTTTTCCTCAGAGCATATCATCCTGCCATGCACCGCCGAGAAAACCGCCGACACTTCTACCCTAAAATAGACCACCAGATGAGAGATGATATAAAATGATAATGGAGAAGAAATGGAGGGGCAGGAAATTCGGTAGTTGTAATTGGCCTAACGTCCCGGGAAAGTCCCCGAAAAAGCCCATGGGTCAGGTATCTTGGCCACGGGAATCGAACACATGCCTTCAGATTGCGGGCCACAGACGATATCGCCTGAGCCATCCCGCTCGGTCCGGAAAGGACTAATAGAGAATTAACCTGCTATCTTGGTGCCTTCTAATAATCAATTTTACAAAAATATCTGAAAGGTGATATAAGAAATGATTTTACAGATATAACTTGCCTAGAGAACTGTTAAATTATTAATGCATAAAAGCGGTAAAATTAAAGCTAATTAAAATAGTGATAGAGTCAACATGAAAAATTAAATGCCATGGCCGGGATTTGATCCCCGGATCTCCTGGTTTCCGTCCAGTCGCTCTAACCCATTGAGCTACCATGGCCAACTTACCGTCATGACATTAAATTCTCCATTTGACTCGTATATTTCCCCGGTAGACCACTAGGGGCTCTCGCATTGGAGATACACCGTTTATGGCGACTTACTATCGTAAGTACTTCAGTCCCAGGCTACATCATTTAACTCTAATTATTTTTAGTTAATTGATGAAAATTAATCACATCTTCACATTAGCCGTATATGGGCTAAGGTGTTTGATAGGTAGAGACAGTATAAAAAATTCAATGTCATGGACGTTGAGCTTGAAGGAAAATCATATAGTAACAGCGAACACTGTGACTCATTATTTTAAAGAACCGCGTACCTTTAAGCGTGCTCCATAGGGAATTTAATCTGATTAAGAAAATCGAACTACTTTTACAATTTTGCGTGTAAATTACCACGATAATTTATCACTTCATTACGTTAATGCGTTTGTTTATCACTTCTTACAGTTTTGCAAATTTTAATTGCTTCTCAGTTGCCATTTTAGTTCCTTTTATTTTAATTGTAACATTTATTAAACTTGGGTGGAGCCATCTAATACATCTTTGACATCTGGTATGGTTTTGACTTAATGATTTAAAAAAGTAGTATACAGTAATTTTTCATAAAATAATCTACTACATATTTACTTAAAATATCTGCATATGTGTGATATCTGCATTGGTTTTGGTGATGGGATAGATTTTCAGAAAACTATATACTACATAGCTTATTGTTGCTATTAAATGTATATTATAATTGAAACAAATTGTAATTGAGAATGCAGAAATTAAGCGTTCAAACGATTTACAATTTCAGCATGGAAGCGTCCCACACATGATTGTTTTCATTTCTTATCCAAAATTATTTTCTTGGAAAGTTAGATTCATATTTTTGAATAAATGCGCAACAGAAATTTCAACAACATTGTTTGAAAGCTGTAAAAGTACCTGTCTTAATACCCAGTAGCATTAAACCAGCAAAGGTTAAAGAAGTTTATGTAAATTTCGGTTGAGGTTTTTGAGTTTGCTGTATTTCAGTTACTCCTCTCTATTTCTTCACGATGATTTTTTATTCTCACTTAACTGCTCGGAAAAGTAAAATAAGTAAAGTTGCAATGCAGACATTAATCCATGTACATGAGACACAATATTATGTTAGTTATATACCTTACCTTGAGTCAGAAGGAATAAAGAAATCACGGCTAGCACCAAGACCGGACGTCCAAGTTCCATGCTTGTCGACTACCACACTCTATCACTACACCTGACAGAATGAAGAAGTTGAGGAGGAGTCAAAGTTACACCTACAGCGTACGGAGGGGGGTCACGCGGTTTCCCCTACTTCTGGACGTATGCAAGTTGAGCAATCGCTCCACTCTTTTAAACTGGTGCAATTAGGATTTGATACAAGTTTTTTTTATTATAACGACAGATACGGCAAACATCCCATTGGATAATCTAAAATGAAAAGCTTTTGTAGTGTATTTTTGAGGTTACTAAAGGCTTCCGATGTAACAAGGGAGATACCAAATGGCATGGTACCGGTCGAGATTGTTTGGCGATAACCTCAGAAGCACTCATTCGATTCTGGTTGGTATGTCCCCCGTGTCTTTGGTTTTTTTGTGTGTGGTTTCTCCAGGTCAGTGGAGTAATGCTGACGTGTAAGTGTACATCTACATGAATTTTTTATCACTTTCCTTTCATTTATTTCAGGATTGTAGAACCAGGCGATGATATTGCGATATAACGGTTAAAATTACGCTGCGAAAACGTAGCACCTTAGCGTCTGTGGAGGGTGCTGTGACCCTATCCTTCATAAGAACGCCTAATTTCGGGGCCTTGCAGTTGCAGGGATAACCAGCGTCATGTTGGAATCGTTAATGATCACGCTCCTGCGGTGAAGTGCGTTTGGGCCACGACAACCGATATGAATGGCAATTGGGACAATTTGTGCACTGGGTCTATATAAGTCAAATTTTTACATATTTTAGAGCATATTAAAGCAACGTCTTTATCTCTTAGTGTGTGCAGCTACATCTCTGCCCAATTTGGCATAACATGGAGAACTTTAAATTAACAATGGCCGTGATCGAATGCAATTCTATTGAAAATACCGCGCCAAAATATTATAATTTAAACTTGAAGTGCATGTACATGTATAGTTAGCTTCTGTAGATGCATCTGTTCTTTATTCACCTGCATACCATATAAAATATTGTCGCGAGGCATTGTTAGGACGAGCGCGGTGGGCCCGTGCGAAAAAACAAAGAGCTACGCGCGGGTAGGAAATAAAGACATTGATAGAGCGACCAGCTCGTGGGCGCGGAGCGGGACGCTTGCCGAGAGAGAGAGTGCGTTACAGAGGGACAAAGAGACAGAGATAGTTCCATGTGTTCTCGCTACGCCACGAAGAATTGTGCGACTTCGGTAGCTTTCGAGAAACAGCTGCTCGGATATATGCTGCCTTGTGAATGGAGCAGCGAGGCAGTGAATTAAGCTGTAGCCGTGCAGTGTGTGGACATTTGAACTGTACTGCAGTTGCCAGACATGAAAAATTGAATGCCATGTCAGGGTTTTGAACCCCGGATATCCTGCTTTCCGTCCAGTCGCTCTAACCTATTGAGTTACCATAGCCAATTTACCGTCATTACATGAAATTCTCCATTTCACTCGTATATTTCCCCGGTAGACCACTAGGGGCTGTCGCATCCGAGATACACCGTTTGTGGCGACTTACTATCGTAAGTCCTTGAGTCTGAGGCTGCATCATTTAACTCTAATTATTTTTAGTTAATTGATGGAAATTAAAATAGGATAAGGCTTTTGATAGATAGAGTCAACATGGAAAAATCAATGCCATAGCCGGGATTTCAACCACGGATCTCCTAGCTTCCATGCACTCGCTCTAACACGTTGAGCTACCATGACCCACTTGCCGTCATAACACTATGTTCTACAGCTGATTCATATATTTGCTACTGTAAATAGTTTTAATTATGCAACAAGTTTATTTTGTTTATTTTGGGCTTTGTTGAAATAGTACTTAGGTAAAGCATTGTTTGCATCTGAAATAAGAAAAGGAAATGTCTCATAGTGAGGGAGAAGTTAATAAAGATAGCGATAATAGATAAACAATTGTCTCCACATGTGTTTCCAATAAGTGTAACCCTTACTTTCAAATAAACGCAAACAGGTGTTTTTTTTTCGTAAAATATAAAGTTTTGGAACCATTATTATGTTATATATAATTGTTTTGTGCACCTTGATGTCACTTTAACTACAAAATACGAAATAATTTGTTTAAATTGTACACATTTCATGGCAAGGCTCGCTACGAATTGTCAGCATCATGATTATAACGTAAGCCTCACAAAATGTGTCCAATTTCCGCATTCCAGAAAGCTAATAGGGGTTACGTCAAAGTTCAGTAAAGCTTGTAAGCTGGCAGACAAATTTGAATGAGAGCTATATTCAGGTAAGTCAAAAGGGTAAATCTAAGTAGATAGCAAAAACCAAATTTGTGGTATACAAAATCAATTCCACAAATGGGATAAAAATCACAAGATACATCAGTCCTTGTCCAGAAGTAGATTCTGAGATTATGCAGATGTGGAGCATTAAGGAAAATCATATAGTAGCAGCGAACACTGCGATTCATTATTTTAAAAACCGTGTACCTTAACGCATGCCCCATAGGGAATTTCATCTGATTAAGAAAATCGTACTACTTTTACAATTGTGCGTGTAAATGACCATGATAATTTAGCACTTCAGTATGTTAATGCGTTCGTTTTTCACTTTTTACAAGTTTGCAACTTTAATTTGCTTCTCAGTTGCCATTTTAGTTCCTTTTATTTTAAGTGTAACATTTATTAAACTTGGGGGTTGCCATCTAAAACACCTTTGATATCTGGTATGGCTTTGACATAATGATATAAAAAAATTGTAGTGTACAATGGCTTTTCATAAAATTACCTGCTACATACTTAATTAAAATTTCTGCATATCTGTGATATCTGCCAAATTAAGGTGATGAGATAGATTTTCAGAAAATTATATACTACATAGCTTTTTATTGCTTTGAGTAAAACTTTTAACATTAAATGTATATTATAATTGAAACAAATTGTAATTGAGAATGCAGAAATTTGGCGTTCAAACGTTTTACATTTTCAGCATGGAAGCATCCCACACATGATTGTTTTCATTTGTTATCCAAAATTATTTTCTTGGAAAGTTATATTCATATTTTTTAATAAATGCGCAACAGAAATTTCAACAACATTGAAAGCTGTTAAGGTAGCAGTGTTAATTTCTAGTAGCAATAAACCAGCAAAGGTTTGTTACGATAAAGAGATGTATGTAAATTTCAGTTGAGGTTTTTGAGTTTAGCTGTATTTCAGTTACTCCTGTTAATTTCTTCACGATAATTTTATATTCTCACTTAACTGCACGGAAAAGAAAAAATAAGTAAAGTTGTAATGGAGACACAAAGCCATGTACATGCAACACAATAGTTGTATTTGTTATATAATTTACCTTGAAACAGAATGAATAAAGAAATCGCGGCTAGCCACAACACCACACGTCCAAGATTCATGATTGTCGTCTATCACTCTCTGAACACTACACCTGACAGAATGAAGAAGTTGAGGAGCAGTCAACCTTACACCTACAGCGTACGGAGGGGGGTCAAGCGGTTTCCCCTACTTCTGGACGTATGCAAGTTCAGCAATCGCTCCACTCTTTTAAACTGGCGCAATTAGTAATTGATACAAGATTTTTTTTTTATTATAACTGCAGAGAAGGCAAATATGCCATTGGATAATCTAAAATGAAAAGGTTTTGTAGTGTATTTTTGAGCTTTCTAATGGCTTCCGATGTAACAAGGGAGATACGAAATGCCATCGTACCGGTCGAGATAACTTCAGAGCTCTCGTTCGATACTGATCGGTATGGCCCCCATGACTTTGCTTTTTTTGTGTGGTTTCTCCAGGTCTGTGGAGTAATGCTGACGTGTAAATGTACTTCTACATGAATCTTTTAGCCATTTCCTTTCATCTGTTCCAGGGTTGTAGGGCCAGGCGATGGTATTGCTTTATAACGGTGCAAGTTACGCTGTAAAAACGTAGCACCTTAGCGTCTGTGGAGGTTGCTGTGGCCCTATCCTTCATAAGAGCGCCTAATTTCGGGGCCTTGCAGTTGCAGTGATAACCAGCGTCATGTTGGAATCGTTAATGTTCACGATCCTGCGGTGAAGTGCGTTTCGGCCGCGACAACCGATATGAATAGCAATTGGGACAATTTGTGCACTGGGTCTATAGTAGTCAAATTTTTACATATTTAGAGCATATTAAAGCAACGTCTTTTTCTCTTAGTTTGTGCAGCTACATCTCTGCCCAATTTGGCATAACATGGAGAACTTTAAATTAACAATGGCCGTGATCGAATGCTATTCTATTGAAAATATCGCGACAAAATATTATAATTTAAACTTGAAGTGCATCTTCATGTATAGTTAGCTTCTATAGGTGCATTTGTTCTTTATTCACTTGCATACCATATAAAATATTGTTGCGAGGTATTGTTGTGACGAGCGCAGTGGGCCCGTGCGACAAAACAAAGAGGTACGCGCGGGCAGGAAATAAAGACATTGATATAGCGACCAGCTCGTGGGCGCGGAGCGGGACTCTTGCCGAGAGAGAGAGAGAGAGAGAGAGAGAGAGAGAGAGAGAGAGAGAGAGAGAGAGAGAGAGAGAGAGAGAGAGAGAGAGAGAGAGAGAGAGAGAGAGAGAGAGAGAGAGAGAGAGAGAGAGAGAGAGAGAGAGAGAGAGAGAGAGAGAGAGAGAGAGCGCGTTACAGAGGGAGAAAGAGACAGAGATAGTTCCATGTGTTCTTGCTACGCCACGAAGAATTGTGCGACTTCCGTAGCTTTCGAGAAACAGCGGCTCGGATATATGCTGCCTTGTGGATGGAGCAGCGAGGTACTGAATGAAGCTGCAGCCGTGCAGTGTGTGGTCATTTGAACTGTACTGCAGTTGCAAGTTGAGCTGTTAATTGTGTGTGTGTGTGCAGCTATTTAAATTGTGCAGCGGGTAAATGCTTCCCTTTGTCTATGTGTGGTGAAGAAACCGGAGGCTACTGTGTGTATGACACGTCATTTTTAGACACTGTAAGAATTGACCAAAGTGTGTTACTACTTATATAAAGGGCTTTTTCAATTTCTGCAAACTATACTTTTAATTTTACGAACCCAGAAAGTCACAAAATGTTTCCATGTATTTTATGTTGCTTTTACAATCCATATTTATAAGTATTTAGTATTATCTTGGAGGTGATGTCTAAAAATGGACCACAAAACGTGAATATGTCAATCCCTTAGAAGCGAATTTGAAAACTAACTTTACCTATTTAACATTCTTATCCGATTTCCTGCCATGTAAATGGAATTTACTATAGATGTGTTTAAATAATTGAACGTATAGTGACTTTGTGGGTTCGTAGAAGTAAAATTCTTATTTGCAGAAATTTAGAATTCTTTCTATTTCAGTTAAAAGACGCTTTGTACATCTCTTACATCATACATACACAAATGCAGTCCTCAAGGTCGTCTGATTACCCCCGCCACACGTAAAAACAAAAGAATCCACTGCGGTACACTGAAATTTACTACACAGCTGCACACACAATTAACAACTCAACTCGCATCTGACTAACTCACACCCTGCGAGGCCGTTTACATCCCAGCCATTGTTCCTAGAAATAAGTAGAACGCTCGATAACAATCACGATGCACAAGGAAATTCCAGACTATCACGGTCTCTTTCTTTTCTGCCATCGCGGAGCTCTCTCTCTCTCTCTCTCTCTCTCTCTCTCTCTCTCTCTCTCTCTCTCTCTCTCTCGCTCTCTCTCTCTCCCTCTCTCTCTCTCTCTTTCTTTCTCACGCACACGGCACTGGCTTGTCGCGGCGACTCAACAATGCCTCGGTGACATTGTTTATTCTCCTGTAGGAGGATATTTATTAGAAAATAAAAGCTTCATACTCATTTCGTAACAGAGGCAGAACTTTATCTTTTTTAGCTTACAAGACGCAGAATTAGGATTAAACTAGGTACGTAACACATTTCAGAATGATTAAAGCAGATGGTTCAGGGTTTGTCTACTTTCTCTTCTCGTAAAACAAAGGAATCTAGCCCGCCTCGGTAGCGTGATAGTAGCGTGTCTGCCTCACGTTCAAGAGGTCCCGAGTTCGAATCTCGTTCAGAGCGTATCATCCGGCCACGCAACACCGAGACTCACACCGAAACTTCTACCCTGAAATATACCACCAGATGAGGGAATTTAAATGCTAATGGAGGTGAAATGGAGGGACAGGAAATTCCCCGTCGCGGGAAAACCCCCGAAAAAGCCTATGGGTCAGGTAGGTTGGCCACGGGAATCGAACCCGTGCCTCCCGAGTGTGGCCCACAGGAGACACCACCTGAGTCATCTCGCTCGGTCTAGAAAGGACTAATAGAGAAATAACCTGCTATCTTGGTGCCTTCTAATAATCAATGTAACTTGCCAAATGAACTGTTCACTTATTAATGCATAAAGGAGGCAAAATTAAAGATAATTAAAACAGTGATTGAGTAAACCTGAAAAATTGAATGCCATGGCCGGGATTTGTACCCCGGATCTCCTGCTTTCCGTCCAGTCGCTCTAACCCATTGAGCTACCATAGCCAAAGCCCGTCATGACATTAAGTTCTCCATTTCACTCGTATATTTCCCCGGTAGACCACTAGGGGCTCTCGCATTCGAGATATACCGTTTGTGGCGACTTACTATCGTAAGTACTTGAGTCTCAGGCTGCATCATTTAACTCTTACTATTTTTAGTTAATTGATGGAAATTAAAATAGGATAAGGCTTTTGATAGATAGAGTCAACATGAAAAAATCAATGCCATGGCCGGGATTTGAACCACGGATCTCCTGGTTTCCGTGCAGTCCCTCTAACCCATTGATCTACAATGGCCAACTTGCCGTCATGACATTAAAATCTGCAACTGACTCGTATATTTCCCCGGTAGACCAATAGGGGCTCTCACATCCGAGACACACCGCTTGTGGCGACTTACTATAGTAAGTACTTGAGGCCCAGGCTTCATCATTTAACTCTTAATATTTTACTTAAATCATGGAAGTTAACTATTTCTTCACACTAGCCGTATATAGGCTAAGGTTATTCATAGAGTCAACTTGAAAAATTTAATGTCATAGCCGGGATTTGAACCACGGATCTCCTGATTTCCGTGCACTCGCTCTAACCCATTGAGCTACCATGACCACCTTGCCGTCATAACACTATGTTCTACATCTGATTCATATATTTGCTACTGTAACTAGTTTTAATTATGCAACAAATTTATTTTGTTTATTTTGGGCTTTGTTGAAATAGTACTTTGGTAAAGCATTGCTTGCATCTGAAATAAGAAAAGGAAATGTCTCATAATGAGGAGGAAGTTATTAAAGGTAGCGGTAATTTATAAACAATTGTCTCCACATGTGTTTCCAATAAGTGTAACCATTACTTTCAAATAAACGCAAACAGGTGTTTTTTTTTTTTTTCGTAAAATATAAAGTTTTGGATCCATTATTATGTCACTTTAACTACAAAATACGAAATAGTTTGTTTAAATTGTACATTTTTCATTGCAAGGCACGCCACGAATTGTCAACATCAGGTTTATAACGTAAGCCTCACAAAATGTGTCCAATTTCCACATTCCAGAAAGCTAATAGGGGTTACGTCAAAGTTCAGTAAAGCTTGTAAGCTGACAGACAAATTTGAATGAGAGCTATATTCAGGTAATTCAAAAGGGTAAATCTAAGCAGATAGCAAAAACCAAATTTGTGGTATACAAAATCAATTCCACAAATGGGATAAAAATCACAAGATACATCATTCCTGGTCCAGAAGTAAATTCTGAGATGATGCAGATATCGAGCATTAAGGAAAATCATATAGTAACAGCGAACACTGCCATTCACTATTTTAAAGAACCGTGTACCTTTAAGCGTGCTCCATAGGGAATTTCATTTGGATTAAGAAAATCGTACTACTTTTACAATTGTGCGTGTAAATGACGACGATAATTTAGCACATTTCAGAATGATGAAAGCAGATGGTTCAGGGTTTGGCTATTCTCTCTTCTCGTAAAACAAAGGAACCTAGCCCGCCTCGGTAGCGTGATGGTAGCATGTCTGCCTCACGTTCAAGAGGTCCTGAGTTTGAATCTCGGTCAGGGTGAGTTACCTGGATAAGGTTTTCCCTGGGGATTCCCTCATACTTACAGACGAATGTCGGGTAGCTCTAAGCTCCATGGACCCTGGACACATTTGAGTATCATTTCATCCATTTCACTCACCGTCCGGTATGATTTAACGTTGGAGGACGTAAAATAACATTATATATTATATGTATTATATATGCGTAAAAGTGCTATTCAAAATCGAAGCATGAAAATGAGTTAATAACTTAAATACTTAAATGCATTCATTCTAATTTACCGAACTTTTAAATTTTGAATGCTGTGATTCATTATTTTAAAGAACAGTGTACCTTTAAGCGTGCTCCATAGGGAATTTCTCCTGATTAAGAAAATTGCGCTACTTTTACATTTGTGCGTGTAAATGACCACGATAATTTAGCACTTCATTATTTTAATTCACATGTTTTCCACTTTTTATAGTCTTTAAACTTTAAAATGCTTTAGTTCCTTATGTTTTAAGTGCAACATTTATTAAACTAGGGTGGAGCCATCTAAAACAACTTTGATATCTGGTATGGCTTTGACTTAATTATTTAAAAAATGAAGCATGAAATAGTTTTTCATAAAGATATCTTCTACATACTGTGACTTTGTGGGTTCGTGAAATGAAAAGTCCAATTGCACCACTCAAAAAAATGTTCTTTATTTCCACCGACTTACAGTTAAACTCTTGCCAATTACACAGAATTACGTAATGCACACAATTACGATTCACCAGTTCGTCCGTTACAATTTCACTTGCACTCGTAATTACGTACAATACTCCGATGCACTCACACAGTCTTCTCGTCGTACACTAGCACGTCAAGCACTGACTGACTGACTGACCCAACTCCAGCCCGGCGTGTTGCTTATATAGGGTCAGCAAGCCGATCGAGAATGTTATGGATTAGATGAAATATCCCGTAAGTTCGAGAAATCAAGGGCAGAGGGAAGAGACGGCACGGTTATGTTTTTCCCCGCAGCCACACCACGTTACCGCCACAAGACAAACGAGGGGGACGTGGCCAACGCCGACCGTCCCCTGCTTGCCCGCTCTATAGGGTGTTCCGACGTTTGGGTGACACTGCTCCCTCCTCAAAGCTGGTCGTCCCGAACAGCACCATCGTAGCGTGCCAGGCGATCCAGGTGTACCACCAACATCTTCCCTCGGGGAACCTTCTGGATGCGGTAGACCACGTCGTTAATCCTCTTCACCACCCAGTACGTTCCTTGCCATGGCTCCTGGAGCTTCGGGCAGCGTCCATTAGTCCGGGTAGGGCGGTACAACCAGACCAGGTCACCTTGCTGGAACTCTTGGCTGTTGGCTTGCCTGTCATACCTGGTCTTCATGCGGTCGCTCGCCTTCTGGATGTTCTGGCGAGCCATCTCGTGCATGTCGTGCAGATGGTCCACCAAGTTCTCCACATACTAGGTCGCTGGCTGTTTCGCTTCCGGAGGGCTTCCAAAAGCCAGGTCACAAGGGAGGCGTAACTCTCGGCCGAACATTAAGCTGGCTGGCGTCATCCCAGTTGTGCCGTGTGTAGACGAGCGGTAGGCCAGCAAGAACAGTGGCACCTTGACGTCCCAGTCTCGCTGATGGCTGGCCACGACCTTCCTGAGGTGTTCCTCTAAGGTCTTGATGTACCTTTCGACCATGCCATGCGATTGGGGATGTAGAGGCGTAGTGCGAGTCTTGTTCACCCCAAGCCTTTGTAGTGCCTCCTTCATTAGGTTGGACTCAAAGTTGGTACCCTAGTCACTGTGTAGCTCTAACGGCACCCCAAATCGACAGAACAATTGCTCCACGAGGCAGTCTGTAATTGCCTTTGCCTCTTGGTTTGGGATGGCATACACCTGCGGCCACTTGGTGAAGTAGTCCACGACCACCATTAGGTACTTTTTGCCTCGGTCGGAAACTGGGAACGGTCCAGCAATGTCAACGGCGATCTGTTCGAATGAGCACCGACGTTGTACTGCTGCATGCGACCCCGGCACCTAGTCTGGGGGTCACGACTCGCCGCGCACACGTGACACTAACGGCACCATCTCTCAGCATCTGCTCGGTGTCCCAGCCAGTAGTAGCGCTGCCGTAGTTTGTCAATCGTTCGGTTCGCTCCCAGGTGTCCTCCCGAAGTACCGGCGTGCACTTCCTCCAAGACTTCCGGGACCTTAATCCGGGAAAGTACCAACTGTTGTCTCTGCGTCTTCCCATCGGATGACTCCCATACCCGGAACAGCACGCCCTCTCTGGTCTTCAACGAGTCCCATTGGCCCCAGTACGAATTGTAGGTGGCGCTCCTCGTTGCGATGTCCTCCCAGGTTGGTCTCGTCCCTGCCTCCACTTCCCTTAAGAGTGGCCCCAAGTCTGCGTCCGCCAGCTGCTCCCTCCTCAGGCCTGCGTATCCCAGCCGTCCGCAGGCACTGCCACAACTACTCGGACTGCTGCGGCACGCTCCTTCTCTTCCACTCTTGTGCACTGGCCGCACTTTTCTGGACAGGGTCTTCGGGACATGGCGTCCGCGTTACCGTGGCTCTTCCCTCTACGATGTTCCGAGGTGAAGTCGTACTCCTGCAGCCTCTGAACCCAACGTGCTGTCTGGCCTTCCAGGTTCTTAAAGCTCAATAGCCAGGTCTGGGCGGAATGGTCAGTCCTCAGGTGGAATGGCTGACCGTACAGGTACTGTGGAAGTGCTCCAAGGTCTTTAATACCGCCAATAATTCTCGTCGGGTGACGCAGTAGTTCTTCTCTGCCTTGGATAGCATCTTGCTGTAGTAGGCTATCACCCGCTCGTGGCCGTCCTGGATCTGCGATAGGACACCTTCAATGCATTGGTCGCTGGCGTCGGTGTCCACAATGAAGACGCCACCCGGTTGTGGAAATCCCAAAATTGGAGCAGTGCCCAGGGTCTCCTTGAGGTGCTGGAAAGCTTTTTCTGCGTCCTCCGTCCACACATAAGGCCGGTGTTCATCTGTCAGGCGGGTGAGGGGTTTTGCGATGTTGGAGAACCCCTTTATGAAGCGGCGGTAATAACTGCACAGCCCCAGGAAACTGCGCAATTCTTCTTATCCTTTGGGCGAGGCCAATCTCTCACAGCCTGTGTCTTCTCCGGGTGTGTGTCCATTCCGGTTGCTGAGACTATGTGGCCTAAGTAGTTCATTTCCTTGCGGAAGAGCTGGCACTTCTTCGCGTTCAGCTTCAAGTTGGTCGCCTGCAGTCTCTGTAGCACCTTACTCAGAATTTCGAGGTGATCTTCAAAAGCCTTCCCGACGATGATGATGTCGTCCAGGTATAGCAGGCAGGCATCGTAAGTCAGCCCTCTCATCACTGACTCCATGAGGCGTTGGAAGGTAGCTGGTGCGTTGCAGAGGCCGAAGGGCATAACCGTGAACTGCCAGAGCCCTTGGCCCGTCGAGAACGCCGTATTCTTCTTGTCTCTTGGGTCTAGAGCTACCTGCCAGTAGCCCGACTTCAGGTCCAGGGTCGAGAACCACTGTGCACCAGCTAGCGTGTCCAGGGTGTCATCAATCCGGGGTAAGGGGAAACAGTGCTTCAGGGTGACAGCGTTCAGCTTTCTGTAGTCTACGCAGAAGCGCAGCTCGCCGTTCTTCTTCACCAAGACTATAGAGGAACACCAAGGACTGTCAGACTCTTCAATCACTCCCCTGGATCTCATGTCCTCCAGAATGTCTCGTACCGCCCCTTGCTTCACCAGCGGAACGCGTCTATGTGGTTGCCGAATAGGCCGGGCGTCCCCGGTGTCGATGCGGTGAAGCACTTTGTCCGTGCGGCCGTAGTCACTATCACCTTGGCTGAAGACGCGCTGATACCGTCTTAGCAGCTGTCGAACCTTCTCCAGCTGTTCTGCGGTCAGGGGGTCGACCGCCCTCTCCACTAAGAATTCTAGCCGGGGCCCCAGGTGTTGCTTCGGCGCCGGCTCCTGTGTCTCGTCGATAGCTGTTACGCTCACCACGGGCTCAAACGTTCCCAACTCCGTCCCGGCCTGGACGTCGTGATCGGCATCCGTTGGATTTAGCAGTCTCACGGGCACCTCCTCTCGGCACGGCAGCAATGCCCTGGCTACACACAGTCCGTGTACAGGCGTCTTCTGGTCCAGCATCATGTTCCTGGTTCTCTGGCCCTCCAGTCGCGCCGTCACCACCACCTCGCTCCTCGCGGGGACAACCACGTCTTCGCTCAAGACGACCCTGCAAATTCCAAGGCGCTCTTCTGGTTGACGGAGTATAACCTCTTCTCCGTTGAACCGCAGTACTTTCTTGCTGACGTCGACCGTCGCCTCATGGCTCCTGAGGGCATCCAGTCCCAGAATCACCTCCGCAGCCACCTTCGCGACGAACACCCACAGACGCACGACACTCCGTCACAAGTTCAGCTCCAGCAGGGCCTCCTTCTCCACAGGCAAGGTGTCGCCCGATGCCGTGACAAGCTGGTATGGTCGGCTCGGCTTCCTTGTCGGCAAACCCTTCGCCACGTCAGGTCTGATGATGGTCACGGCCGCCCCGGTGTCCACCAGCACGCGGCAAGGCTTTCCTCTTACCCAACCGTCCGCGATGAGGCTGTCATCCATACGCCGGCTGACGGCGCGCAGTGTCACTCGAGGGGATGGTGGTGATGGCGCCGACGTGCCCCACTCCACGACGGCCCTTACTCGTTTTCCGGCTGCTCTTCCTGGTGTGGGCAGTCTCTCAGCAGGTGTCCGGCATGCCCAAACCCCCAACACAGGCCAATAGGTGTTCGCCGGCGTCCCTCAGCTGGTCTTCTGTCTCCGGCGTAGCGGATAATCCTCGTTCTCGACGTCGGGATAGATGTTACCTTGGCCGCCTCCATCCTTAATGCCGGTGTCAGCGCCTCGTGGATGGTTTTATAATCGCCGAGCATTAGGCGCTGGCGAATCTCCGTGTCCCGTACCCCGTCGACAAAGTTGTAGGTGGCTTCCTGGGATACGAACTCCAGTGGCAGGTCAACCAAGGCCTTGCTAGCCAGCTACTCAATCGCTATGGCGAACTCCTGCAGCGTCTCCCCCGGTTGCTGTGACCTTGCCTTTAGCTGGCTGCGGTATGCTGCGGCTAAGCGGTGGTTGCCGAAACGGTTCTCCAGGGCCTCCCAGATGTCCTTGGGCGCCGCCGTCGTCTGCACCGCGGCTCGTCCCTGGAGGCTGGCTATTAACTTTGTGGCCTCCTCCTCCGGTGACCATCTGTTGTGCTTGGCCACTGTGTCGAACTGGCGGCGGAAGACCTCAAACGTTGACGCTCCGTCATATTTGGGAGGTTTGACGCGCGCAGATGTGTGGCGTCCCGGCGCGTCGGCCTTCAAATCCTTCAACTTCCTGCCGACGACGTCCTCCACCATGGCGTTCAGGGACTTGACGCTGCTGTCGGCCTTTCCCTCCAGGTTGTTTACGCGAGGTCTTCGACCTCTTCAACCATGGCGTTCAGGGACTTGGCGTTATTGTCGGCCTTTTCCTCTAGGTCATTGAAGCGGTTGGCCAGGTCCTCGACGCGCTCGTCCACTTGGCCCATCCGCTTGCCCAGCTCCGTCACGTTATCTCTCACGCCGGCCAACTGTTCTTCAAATTTGGCGGCGAGAGCCTCGTTCGCCACCTTCATTTCCGTGGTCAGTTCGGCCATATTTGCGGTCATTGTAGTGGCCAAGTTGTTGTTTGCCGTTTCCGTCTTCGCTGTTAATTCAGCCTTCATTCCTTCCATCTTCTCGGTGATGTTGTCGTTGGCCGTCTTCATTTGTTTCAGTTCCGCGGCCAGGTTGTTATTTGCCACTTCCGTTTTTGCAGCGAGGTTTTCATTTGCCGTCTTCATTTCCTTCAACTCGGCGGTAAGTTTGTTATTTGCCGCATCCGACTTCGCTGTCAATTCGTTCATCTTCTCCAAAAGCATTTCCAATGCCGATTCCATGGCCGTAATGTTCGGTGATGTTATCGTCCCGCTTCCTGACACCAGTGTGACTTTGTGGGTTCGTGAAATGAAAAGTCCAATTGCACCACTCAAAAAATGTTCTTTATTTCCACCGACTTACAGTTAAACTCTTGCCAATTACACATAATTACGTAATGCATACAATTACGATTCACCAGTTCGTCCGTTACAATTTCACTTGCACACGTAATTACGTACAATCCTCCGATGCACTCACACAGTCTTCTCGTCGTACACAAGCACGTCAAGCACTGACTGACTGACTGACTGACCCAACTCCAGCCCGGTTTGTGGTTTATATAGGGTCAGCAAGCCGATCGAGAATGTTCGGGATTAGATGAAATATCCCGTAAACTCGAGAAATCAAGGGCAGAGGAAAGAGACGGCACGGTTATGTTTTTTCCCCCAGCCACCCCACGTTACCGCCACAAGACAAACGAGGGGGGCGTGGCCAACGCCTACCGTCCCCTGCTTGCCCGCTCTATAGCGTGTTCCGACGTTCGGGTGACAATACTTAAAATATCCGCATATGTGTGGTATCTGCCATGGATTTGGTGATCGGATGACTTTTCAGACAATTATATACTACATAGCTCATTATTGCTTTGAATAAAACCTTTAACATTAAAAGTAAATTATAATTGGAAAGAACTGTGTTTGAGAATGCAGAAATTAAGCGTTCAAACGTTTTACACTTTCAGAATGGAAGCGTCCCACACATGATTGTTTTAATTTCTTATCAAAAATCATTTTCTTGGAAAGTTAGTTGCTTATTTTTGAATAAATGCGCAATAGAAATTTCAACAACATTGTTTGAAAGCTGTAAAAGTAGCAGTGTTAATACGTAGTAGCATTAAACCAGCAAGTGTTGTTATGCTAAAGAGCTTTATGCAAATTTCGGTTGAGCTTTTGAGTTTAGCTGTATTTCAGTTACTCCTCTTTACTTCTTCACGATAATTTTATATTTTCACTTAACTGCACGGAATAGTAAAATAAGTAAAGTTGTAATTCAGACACATATCCATGTACATGCGACACAATATTATGTTTGTTATATACTTTACCTTGAGTCAGAAGGAATAAAGAAATCACGGCTAGCACCAAGACCGGACTTCCAAGTTCCATGCTTGTCGACTACCACACTCTATCACTACACCTGACAGAATGAAGAAGTTGAGGAGCAGTCAACCTTACACCTACAGCGTACGGAGGGGGGTCACGCGGTTTCCCCTACTTCTGGACGTATGCTAGTTCAGCAATCGCTCCACTCTTTTAAACTGGCGCAATTAGGAATTACTACAAGATTTTTTTATAACTACAGAGAAGGCTAAAATCCCATTGGATAATCTATAATGAAACGCCTTTGTAATGCACATTTGAGATTAACAAAAGCTTCCGATGTAAAGCTCGGTAAAGCAAGTATTAAATTCTACCTCAAAATGCAAAGTAAAGTGTTCCTATGGAAATACTTGTCTAGAAGTCCACATGAAGTTAGAAAAATGTGACCGGAAAAGAACAGCACAATTCGGAAAAGAAAGCCATTCTTGAGCTTGTCGACTTTTAAGAATGCAAGAGGAATATGTTTATGGAATTCGCCCTTAAAAGTGTCTTAAATGGAAATCAGTAATTTTTTTTTTCAAAATTGACACACATGACATTGATTTAATTGTCATTTGTTTTACATATTGGTATGTCCTATTGAATTTTCCGTAAATAGCTTTTGAAGCCTTATGTATACATTTTTACAGAAGTTATTTGTAACATTGGAGCCATTAAAGATGTTCATAAATCTATTACAGGGAGAAGGCAGAACCAATTAAAACGTACACTACTAAAACTTATTTATAATAATAGCAATATCTGAATTATTTATATTTCAGCATAACTTTTCCCAATTTGAAGTTTATTTTGATGCGTTTGGAAAAGTAAGGTGCATGAAGGATAGACACTGAGAAGGGAAAAAGGAAGCATTTCTAATAAAGCAATCTGTGGATCTGTTGAATTAAAGTGAAACCATCTTGGTTTTACACATATTATAGAGCTATAAATCATTTTAATAATCATTATAAAATTAAAGTTAAATCCACCTTCAAATTATATTTCAGAAACGGATTACGATTTATTTGCTCCTTACGAATTATAATTACTTAATTAGAAATAAAGTTAGGCATTATCTGGAGTTACTTAATTGTCAGACACATTAAGCTGAAGAGATCGATCCTAAGTCATCAATACTTGCGTAACTATATTGTTATCACTGCAATGGGTAAATTTAATGGGCTGTAAGTGAAATCAGATAAATTCCTTCCTACCTCGCATGGAGACGCTTTAATTCGTGCTCCAGTGCCATGCTATTCAAAACACTGTATCACAATATTGGTTCTAATTATTTTATTTTGTTTATAAATTCCGTATATATTTAATGTTGTATTACATTGCAGGTGATTGATGAATAAAAATGATCTCAAAAACTGCATTTGTGGTTATCGTAGGAGCAAATTCGGCCATTAAATTTACTTTTTTAACTGCTGTTTTCCGAGTTCCTGGCGTGTAATTGTGAGTTCACCACACATTTATCCTAGTTATCTACCTCATTTGTTCATCTATTCGGAGGTATTTCTTAAAACATAAAAAGCGAACAGATTCACATACATTTCCTAACAGAGACAGAACTTCAGCCTTTTTGGCTCATAAGATGTATATTGAGGATTAAATTAAAGCCATAACACATTTCCGAAAGATGAAAGCAGATGGTTGAGGGTTTGCCTCTTTTCTTTTCTTCAAAAACAACAGAACATAGTTGTTGGTCCTCCTGTAAGAAATCTGGCAACAGCCCATAAATTGAGCAGTAACGAAGAGAAAAAATCGTGTAGTATTATTGTATACAATATAT
The DNA here is from genome assembly GCA_030765055.1 of Mantis religiosa. Lineage (NCBI taxonomy): Eukaryota > Metazoa > Arthropoda > Insecta > Mantodea > Mantidae > Mantis > Mantis religiosa. The sequence goes on along the minus strand of CM060950.1, from coordinate 29,886,368 downwards.
GTATTATACTACACTATATACTACTGCCTCATGTTCAAGAGGTCCCGAGTTCGAATCTAGGTCAGGGTGAGTTACCTGGATAAGGTTTTTTCCAGGGTTTTGCCTTATACTCGAAGGCGAATGTCGGGTAACTCTAAGCTCTATGGACCCTGGGCTCATTTGAGCAACATTTCACCCATTTCATTCACCGTGTGATATGACTTAACGTTGGAGGACGTAAATTACACAAAAAACTATATTATACAATATACAATTCACCCTTACCGAGATTCGAACTCGGGAGCTCTTGAACGTGAAGCAGACAGACCTACCTGCTCTACCGAGGTAAATAACTCTGTGGCGTAGAGCGTAGTATGTCTGCCTCACGTTGAAGATGTCCCAAGTTCCTATATCGGTTAGCATGAATTATCTGTGTAAGGTTTTTTCCGGGGGTTTCCTTATCCTGAAAGATGGATGTTTAGTAACCCTAAGCTCTATGTACCCTGGTCTCTTTTGAACATCATTTCACCCGTTTCATTCATCGTCCGATATTACTTAACGTTGGAGGATACAAATTAAAAATAAACGGGCAAATCAAAGTATGGCGTATATAGTACACGAATTTTAAGATAAATACCTCTGCCAAGAGTTCTTAATCTTTACCAATAACGTATCATTTCATTTAATCTAGGACTTTAGATGCGTGGTTATCGCCAAAAAATTTGGCATGCGAAAAATTCTTTGGAACCATTGGCGAGCCTAGGGCAGTAAGGGTTGTAAATATTGTTTTGGACTTCACGTCTCTCACCCTCCACTAAGCATCGGAAGCAGTCAACTCGCCTGGTCAATGAGGATACTCAGTTACTTATTGCAAGTAGCGAAACTAGAACGGGTTTGTTTTACATAAGTGTTCATTTAGAAGTGGAGAAAAGTTTTATTCGAGTGTCTGTTTATTTTTGTGATAGAGATGGTGAAATGAGGAGCTGAGGAGCTTTTCTTTTCCTTCAAAACTCAACATGTCCATCACTAGGAATTATTCAGAAAATGAAAAGAAAAAAAAGACATATATTCATTCTATAAATTTTTCTTTTCCTTTGGTGTAAAACTGTACATGGAGCTTTAAGAGTTCTTAATCATATACTTAAAAACCATATATATTGTACTTTTAGTTTTTAAATTAATGGCTAAAATATTTGGACATATTAAAATTTGATAAAAATTGATGGCCGTATCCAGTTTTGTAAAAAAAAAATGTCTTGATAGTGGAAACTAAAATGCTCTTTTCCTTATTATCCATTGATTGCTTTATTGAAGTAAGTGAAAGGCGCAGGAACAGGTAATAGTATTATACTTGAGGATTTTTTCTAGAAAGCAATTTAAGAGGGCTGTTCAATAAACAATGATCACATTTTTTTTTTTTTTTTTGACAACGTACCTTTACTCATCCTCATAATTTTGATGGTCGTTCTCAAAATAGTCTCCCCTGAATTCGATGCACTAGTCCCATGAAGGTGTTTCTTCAAGTTAGGGAATAGAAAAAGGTCACATGGGGCTAAATCCGGACTATAGGGAGGGTGAGGGATGCACTTCACGGTGGTTTTTGCAAGCTATTCAGTAACAACATATATGCGGCCGCACATTGTCGTGGTGTAGCATCCAGCTTGCTTCACAGAAATGTGGTCTTTTGTGCCTGATATGGACTTGCAATGTTTTCAGGACATCCCTGTAGTTTTGTCCAGTTACTTATGTGTGTGCAGGTACGACATGCTGATAAAGCATTTCATTAATATCAAATAAGAGAAGACCATAATTTTCCCAGCAGAAGCAATCACTTTTGCTTTTTGGGGGGTTGGTAATGAAGGAGATTTCCACACTGAGCTTTGCTGATTGCCCTCAGGATCAAAATATGTAGCAAAGTTTCATCAGCAGTGATTACGTTTAATAGAGACTCCGGATTTTCCTCTGACATCAACTTTAACTGCATGTTACCTCCATTGCAGCAGTAGACGATACTGAACATGTCTGAACTTGCCTGGTTCTCATAGGCGGGAACCAGGAGTACCATCAATGAAACTATTACGGCGTGTTTGTTTTACATTAAGCTAACAGAATATAATAAGATTGAATTTTGGTGCGAGAAATTATGACCGTAAAATATATGATCATTCTTTATTGAACAGCCCTAATATTAGTGCTGTGAGAACATGGCTTCTGAGCTGAGTTATTCTAGGGTCCGGATCAACATATTTTTCCTTTTTGCGTTTCAATTTGGTTTCCGATTTTGGTCTTGCTCTCCTCCTAGCACCACAGTTAATTTAATTGACTATTACTTCCATTGCACTGTTCAAAATTCACTTTCTGTCACCTCAATGAGCACCCGATGTAAGAATATCTGCAATGATACAAAAAGCTAATGCGTACACGAGAACTAATTGCCACTATCTCACCAAGTAGCAACACATTAAGTCCTCATTATTTTGGGGATAGAATGTCATTATTTCACAAACTTCCGGGAAAGAAAGCACATGGCAAGGGCATGGGACTCGGGACCTCTTGAACGTGAGACAGACATGCTACCATCTACTCTACCGAGGCGGGTAACTTTCTATACACATGGTGTTTATCTACTACTGCTTTAGCCAGGGTTTGAGGTGGATTGGAAGCATCATAAAAGAATGACTCCAGATGCCATTTTGTTTAACACTACTTATACCAACAAGTAACTCTAAAAAGAAAATGCGGAATTTTGTTACACAAGCCCGAAAATCAGCATCTCTTACATTCATAATAATAGTAATAGTGCTTTATTTAGTATCTGTCGGGTTTGGAGATGGTTGCATATTGCCGTTGCACTTAGACTGGAAAATAGTTACGTGCGAACAGGTTTCCCTGCAACGTTCCCCTTCCCAAGCACTGCAGGCTTCTCAGGTCATTAGTTCACCATTCTAACACCCCACTCTTGTCCTGTCGCTTGTAAACAATGTACCAGCTTAATAAAAGTTCATTTAACCTAAACTCATATCCGAAGTCTAGTTATTTACTTTGCACTATTTGAGAATTAGATTTTTCTTCGGAAAAAATATGAAGTCATTTCCAATTTAGCGGAATGTGCTATGTCATAAAAGTTAACAATGTTAAAGTTGAAATATACTTTAGGTTAATTGATGAAAATTATTCATTTCTTCACATTAGTCGTATACAGGTTAAGGTATTGGATTGATAGAGTCCACATGAAAAAATCAATGCCAATTTTTCAGTTCAATGTCAAAATCAAAAGTAATTACAATAGTAAGTCGCCACAGACGGTGTATCTCGGATACGAGAGTCCCTAGTGATTTACCGGGGAAATACCGCCAATTGGAGTATTTAATGTCATGACGGCAAATTGGCCAGGGTAGCTCAATGGGTAAGAGCAACTGGAAGGAAACCAGCAGATCCATAGTTCAAATCCAGGCCGTGGCATTGAACTTTTCATGTCCACTCTGTCAATTAAAATATACTGATTGGGATGTGCTATCTCAAAATGAATTTAAATACCTTTTGCGGTGTAGGTATATGAGTCTAATAGAGAAGATCGTGAACGCTGGCATATTGGCATTCCAGATCAGATGGTCAGACCAACGTCATAAAAATAGGAAGATACGTGGTTCAAATTCCGGTTGTGGGCATAACATTTCTCATTCTGATTCTACCTTTCCAACAACAAATAACTCCATTATTTTCTCAACCCTAAGTACGTGATCAGATATATTCGTGTTGTGATCCATCATTGTTGTAAGACTAAAGCTGAGCTATTCTCTCATTTTTATACAGAAGTTTATTTATGATACACAATAGAGATTTCTATTATAGCAGAACTGTTAGATATTTTGTTTGCAAAAACAGACATTAATTCGTCATATTTGCTGACATAGTTACCGGGTAGTTGTTGACCTACTGTCTGCTCTGCACAAGAAGGCAAGCGGGGCACGAAGAGGGAGAGGAGTTTGAACTTTTTATCTGCTCTGGTAGTGGATCCGTTTACTACGAAATAAGTGTATGAGAGTGCATTTAAGTCCACGGTGCTGCCAAATCTAATGCTCGTTTCAGTAAATGCAATGATAGCTCCTATGCATGGGTGAGTTATGTAACAACACTATGCATTTTACATAAACCTAGCATCCTTATTATATTCGGAAGGCGAGCATAAATATCATGCGGACAGCAAAAGTGATTACGTTACACATTCCTCTGCCTTGCCTTCTTGTGGTGGGCAGACAGTATCCTCAAATGGTATGCATACCATAAGCTAATTCTGCGCCTGTGACATTGATGTCCTTTGAAGCATTTAAAACTTTTGTAAAAGAGAAAAATGACCCGTGTAAAATGTTGGTAATATGCAGAACGGATATTGGATATGGAGAATATACGAGAGCTGTACAATCAAGAATGATCATACTTTTTTACGGTCATAATTTTTTGCACTAAAATTCAATGTTATTATATTCTGATAGCTTAATGTGAAACAAACACGCCGTAGTAGTTTCATTGATGGTACTCCTGGTTCCCGCCTGTGAGAACCAGGCCAGTTCAGACATGTTCAGTATCGCCTACCGCTACAATGGAAATAACACGTGAGGAACAATATGCGGCTTTGAAATTCTGCTTTAGTCTCAACGAATCTTCAGTTGAGGCCTATACAATGTTACAGGAGGCCTATGGAGAGTCTTTTCTTCCCTACAGCACAGCTCGAAGGTGGTTTAAGATGTTTAAAGAGGGGAGACAATCAATTTCAAAGGAAGGTGGACCCGGTGCTCCAGTTACTGCTCTTACGGAAGAAAACATCAACAGTGCTGCTGCCATTGAGAGAGAGAATCGATGAATTACCTTAAGATCACTTTCTGAAATACTGAACATTTCATTGGGTGCCACCCACTCGTTGGTGACGGAAACATTACACATGAGACGTGTTTGTACGCAATGGGTTACAAGACTGTTGATCCCCGAACAAAAGGACATTCGCATGTATTTAAAGTTGCTGTTAGAGGAAGATTTGGAGTTTCTATCAAACTTAATCACCCCTGATGAAACTTGGCTACATCACTTTGATCCTGAGATCAAACAGCAAAGCTCAATGCGGAAATCTCCTTCATCACCAACCTCCAAAAAGCAAAAGTGGTTGCTTCTGCTGGGAAAGTTATGGTCATCTCATTCTTCGATATTCATGGAATGGTTTATCAGCATGTTGTACTTGCACACAACAGTAACTGGACAATACTACAGGGATGTCCTGAAAACATTGCTGGCCCATATCAGGCGCAAAAGACTACATTTCCATGAAGAACGCTGGATGCTGCACCACGGTAATGCGCGGCTGCATATTGCCAATGTTGTTGCTGAATATCTTGCAAAAATCAACTTGAAGTGCATTCCCTATCCTCCCTATAGTTCGGATTTAAACTCATGTGACTTTTTTCTATTCCCTAACTTAAAGAAACACCTTAGTGGGAGGCATTATCCATCATCAGAAACATTGGTGAAGGCTGCGGAGGTGATTTTGAAGGATCTCTCAAAATGGTTTCCAGCATGTCTTTGAAGACTGGCAGAAACGCTGGGACAAGTGTATCGCATTCAGGGGAGACTATTTTGAGAAGGACCATCAAAATCATGAAGATCAGTAAAGGTACGACGCCAACAAGAAAAAAAAAATACTCTGATCATTCTTTATTGAACAGCCCTCGTACATGGAAAGTGGTCCATAACAAGAGGTAACAGTAAATTGTAGGTATACAGTTTAATATAGTCGTAAATTCTTTCTATTGAGTAGAATGAGTACACAGTAATGTGCAGGCATCCGGGATATCCCGGTTTTGATTCCCATCGGGTTCGGCAACCTAACAATGAAAATTTTCTCGAAGTTTTCCCTAGTAGGACATTCCCTTTCTAACGCGAATTTCCTGTCCTGAAAATTTCCTTCTACCTCGATTTTTTTTTTCAGTGTCACAGGACCAGACTACGATGGTTGGTGTGATGTGGCAGGACGGTGGACTTTGTGCTATAAATTTGTTACTTCCTTGGACGGGGTGTGGGAATTCTCTTCTGCCTGGAAGTATGTCGTCCATGTGCGGACTCCACAGGTTGTGTGTGATTAAAGCAGAGGTAGGCGGCATGAGGATTGGTATTGTATTGGTTACATCTTTGTTAGCGCATACTGTCATCCGTATCTGGTCATCTTTGGGGGCCTATCTTTCACCCTTTCCTCCCAGGGGTATGTTGCAAACAGAAAGGAGCCGTTATGATTACGAGCGTCGCTATGGCTCAGTTCCTGAAGGCCCTAGATATGGCTACCCCTAACACTTGTTGCAAAACTAAGATGCATTTCCGTATACCATGTAGGATGAGTTTCGGTGCGAAAATTGTACTCCATAAAGCCCACAGTTTGTGTTCACCACATACCCAGCAGCTGACTGCTTTGTGTCGAAAGAGAGAGCTACAATTATTATCAATCATATAACTGTAATCTTGATTAAGTGAACGCTTTTGGCAGCTGAAACAATAACATCTGAATTGTATTGTTCGGGGAGCATTTGGCACCTAGATCAGACTGGTACTTTTTTACCTATGTCCCAAGTGCGGCACCCTGCAAGGGTGTATGAGATGAGAGGAGACAGGGTCACCGACCCCAGGAGACACTACAGTTCAGAGGGTGGTGTCCCTACCCTTTACTACATAGAAACTCCCCGGCGGTCCAGGACAATCATCATCCCACCTACCATGGTAATGAAACAGTCACGAGGCCGGTTTGGAGGCCGAAGGCCCCACCCCCCGCCAGAACAAGGAAGACCCCAGGCAGGCTTATACAACCGGCATCCCTCCAGCCGCGTTCCTGAATTGGCCCACTACGCGGGCGCGGAGACCAGAATCCGTCCCGCCGGAGGACAAAATGTTTACTCAGAGCATATCATTCTGCCATGCACTGCCGAGACTCCCACCGACACTTCTACCCTGAAATATACCACCAGATGAGAGAATTGAAGCGATAATGGAGGTGAAATGGAGGGGCAGGAAATTCGGGTGATCTATTTAGCCTAGCGTCCCCGAAAAAAAAACCGAAAAAAACGCATGGGTCGGGTAGGATGCCCACGGGAATCAAATCCGTGCCTCCCGAATGCGGACCACAGGCAACACTGTCTAAGCAATCCATCTCGGTCCGGAAAGGACTAATAGAGAAATAACCTCCTATCTTGGTGCCTTTTAATTATCAATTTTACAAAAATATCTAAGGTGATATAAATAATGATTTTACAGATATAACTTGCCTGTGTAACTGTTCACTTATTAATGCATAAAAGCGGTAAAAATAAAGCTCCTTAAAGTAGTGATTGAATCCACATGAAAAATTGAATGCCATGGCCGGGATTTGAACGATGGATCTCCTGGTTTTCATACAGTCACTTTAACGCATTGAGCTACCATGGCCAAACTTTCCGTCATAGCATTAAATTCTCCATTTCACTCGTATATTTCCCTGGTAGACCACTAGGGGCACTCGTATTCGAGATACACCGTTTGTGGCGACTATCGTAAGTACTTGAGTCTCAGGCTTCATCATTTAACTCTTATTATTTTTAGTCAATTGATGGAAATTAATCATTTCTTCACATTAGCCGTATGTGGGCTAAGGTTTTTGATAGATAGAGACAACATGAAAAATTAAATGCCATGGCCGGAATTTGAAACACGGATCTCCCGTTTCACATGCAGTCGCTCTAAACTATTGAGCTACCATGGCCAACTTGCACTCATAACACTAAGTTCTCCATTTGACTCGTATATTTACTATTGTAAATAGGTTTAAATATGCAACTAAAGTTTTTATTTTTATTTTGAACTTTGTTGAAACAGTTCTTTTGGAAAGCACTGTTTGAATCGGAAATAAGAAAAGGAAATGTCTCATAATGAGGAAGAAGTCATTAAATGTAGCAACAATTGATAAAGAATTGTCTCCACATGTGTTCCCAAAGAGTGTATGCATCACGTTCAAATAATCGCAAACACATGGCTTTTTCAGAAAATAGTAAGTTGAGATACCATTATTATGTTATTATATAATTGTTTTCTGCCCCTTGATGTCACTTTAACTACCAAATACACACTAGTTCGTTTATATTGCACATTTTCATTGCAAAGCACGCCCCGAATTGTGAACATCATGATTATAACGTAAGCCTCACAAAATGTGTCCAATTTCCGCATTCCAGATAGCTAATAGGGGTTACGTCAAAGTTCAGTAAAGCTTGTAAGCTGACAGACAAATATGAATGAGTACTATATTCAAGTAATATAAAAGGGTAAATTTGAGTAAATAGCAAATACTAAATTTGTGGTATACAAAATCAACCCCGAATATGGGACAAAAGTCACAAGAAACGTCATTTCTTGTACAGAAGTAAATCCCTAGATGATGCAGAAGTTGAGCTTGAAGGAAAATCATATAGTAACAGCGAACACTGTGATTCATTATTTTAAAGAACCGTGTACCTTAAGCGTGCTCCATAGGGAATTTCACCTGATTAAGAAAATTGTACTACTTTTACAATGCTTCGTGTAAATTACCACGATAATTTAGCACTTCATTATGTAAATGCTTTTGTTTTTCACCTTTACAGTTTTGCAACTTTAAATTGCTTTTCACTTCCCATTTTAGTTCCTTTTATTTTAAGTGTAACATTTATTAAACTTGGGTGGAGCCAGCTAAAATATCTTTGATATCTGGTATAGCTTTGACTTAATGATTTAAAAAATGTAGTATAGAATGGTTTTTCATAAAATAATCTACTACATACTTAATTAAAATATTTGCTTATCTGTGATATCTGCCATGGTTTAGGTGATGAGATAGATGTTCAAACAATTATATACTACATAGCTTATTATTGCTTTGAATAAAATGTTTAGCATTAAATGTATATCATAATTGAAACAAATTGTAATTGAGATTGCAGGAATTAAGCGTTAAAACGTTTTACATTTTTAGCATGGAAACGCCCCACACATGATTGTTTTAATTTCTTATCCAAAATTGTTTCCTTTGAAAGTTAGATGCATATTTTTGTTAAATATGCAACAGAAATTTCAGCAACATTGTTTGAAAGCTGTAAAAGTAGCAGTGCTAATTCCTAGTAGCATTAAACCAGCAAGTGTTTGTTACGCTAAAGAACTTTATGTAAATTTCAGTTGAGGTTTTTGAGTTTAGCTGTATTTCAGTTACTCCTCTTTATTTGTTCAGATAATTTTTTATTCTCACTTATCTGTACGGAATAGTAAAATAAATAAAGTTGTAACGCAGACACATATCCATGTACATGCGACACAATATTTATGTGTGTTACATACTTTACCTTGACTCAGAAGGAATAAAGAAATCACGGCTAGCACCAAGACCGGATGTCGAAGTTCCATGCTTGTCGACTGTCACTCTCTATCACTACACCTGACAGAATGAAGAAGTTGAGGAGAAGTCAACCTTACACCTACAGCGTACGGAGGGGGGTCACGCGGTTTCTCCTACTTCTGGACGTATGCAAGTTCAGCAATCGCTCCACTCTTTAACTGGCGCAATTAGGAATTAATACAAGATTTTTTTAATTACAACTGCAGAGAAGGCTAAAATCCCATTGGATAATCTAAAATGAAAAGCTTTTGTAGTGCACTTTTGAGCTTACAAAAGGCTTCCGATGTAACAAGGGCAATATTAAATGTCATCGTACCGGTCGAGATGGTTTGGCGATAACTTCAGAAGCTCTCGTTCGATACTGGTCGGTATGTAACCCATGTCTTATCTTTTTGTGTGTGGGTTCTCCAGGTAAGTGGAGGAATGCTGATGTGTAAATCTCCATCTACATGCACTTTTTATCAATTTCCTTTCATCTGTTCCAGGATTGTAGGACCAGGCGATGGTCAATTTTCTCTTCTCGTAAAACAAAGAAACCTAACCCGCCTCGGTAGCGTGACGGCAGCGTGTCTGCTTCACGTTAAAGAGGTCCTGAGTTCGAATCTCGGTCAGGGTGAGTTACCTGGATAAGGCTTTTCCGGGGGTTTCCCTTAAACTTACAGACGAATGTCGGGTAGCTCAAAGCTCCATGGACCCTAGACACATTTGAGTGTCATTTCATTCATTTCATTCACCGTCCGATATGACTTAACGTTGGAGGACGTCAAATTACAACAACAACAAAAAATGTACGTAGATTTGCTGTTCCAGCTACTCCTTGAAATTCAAAATCGAAGCATGAGAATAAGATAATAAGTTCATTATTTTAAAGAACCGGGTACCTTTAAGCGTGATCCATATGAAATTTCACCTAATTACGAAAATTGCACTACTTTTACAATTGTGCGTGTAAATGACCATGGCAATTTAACACTTCGTTATTTTAGTCCACATGTTTTCCACTTTTTATAGCTTTTAAACTTTAAAATGCTTTAGTTCCTTTTATTTTAAGCGTATCATTTATTAAACTTGGGTGGAGCCATTTAAAATATCTTTGATATCTGGTATGGCTTTGACTTAATTATTTAAAAAATGAAGTATGCAATAGTTTTTCATAAATATACCTACTACATACTTAAAATATCTGCATATGTGTGATATCTGCCACGGTTATGATGATGGGATGACTTTTCACACAATAATATACTATATAGCTCATTATTGTTTTGAATAAAACTTTTAACATTAAAAGTAAATTATAATTGAAACGAACTGAATTTGAGAATGCAGAAATTAAGCGTTCAAACGCTTTACATTTTCAGCATTGAAGCGTCCCACAAATGTTTGTTTTCATTTCTTATCCAAAATTATTTTCTTGGAAAGTTAGGTGCCTATTTTTGAATAAATGCGCAACACAAATTTCGACAACATTGTTTGAAAGCTGTAAAAGTAGCAGTGTTAATACCTAGTAGCATTAAACCAGCAAGAGCCAAAGAGCTTTATGTAAATTTCAGTTGTAGTTTTTGAGTTTAGCTGTATTTCAGTTACTCCTCTTTATTTCTTCACGATAATTTTTTATTCTCACTTAACTGCACGGAAAAGTAAAATAAGTAAAGTTGTAATGTGGATACATATCCATGTACATTCGACACAATATTTATGTTAGTTATATATCTTACCTTGAATCAGAAGGAATAAAGAAATCACGGCTAGCACCATGACCGGACGTCCAAGTTCCATGATTGTCGACTACCACTCTCTATCACTACACCTGACAGAATGAAGAAGTTGTGCAACAGTGAAGCTTACACCTACAGCGTACGGCGGGGGGTCACGCGGTTTCCCCTACTTCTGGACGTTTGCAATTTGAGCAATCGCTCCACTCTTTTAAGGGTATGTATGACTGAAATTTCATGAAAATCGTGAAAATAACGACTTTTTTATTTCAATTCTATAAAATAATTTAGACATTCCCGAATGTGAAAAACGCATAATTTGCTTCCGAACGCCATTTTTAAATGCTTATTTAAATGTCGGCGGCCTTTAAACTCTGTCAGAGTCACGCCCTCTTTTGCCTACATCCACATTCTTTGTCTGTTTTCCGTTCTTAAATTTTGAATTCAAGAAAAGAAAAATAAGGCTTTCAGACAAAATAGTTCCTAAAATGTTGCCAATATATCAGAGGCTGGCTTCTACAACATTACTAGAGAGGTGCAAAGCAGGAAAAACACAGAATGCCAATGAATCTTTGCATCATGTCATATGAAATGAGTGCCCAAAGGAAGTTTTCATATCAAAACAAAAATTGGATCTTGCTGTTATTAAAAGCATCAATGAGTTTAACATGGGTAGTCTTAAGTCATTGGAGATGCAGCAAAATATCAGAGGTGAAAGTGTAGTAGACTCAGCAAGGAAAACTTCAGTGCAGCGAGATCAGACTCGTATCCTGCAAAGCAAGAAGCTAAGTTGTGCAGAAGAAAAGCAACATCTAAAGAAGAAAAAGGTGGGAAAAGCAGCAACAGAGGAGAGGAAAAAGAAATCTGAGGGTCCAACCTATCAGCCTGGTGGATTTTAATGTGAGCTATGCAATCAAATCTTTAATCGCTGTTTGCTCAATGTTCATATTTTCAGCATTTTTCTTCGTGTAAAATGCTCCTTGCGATGCAGTTTTTGTACTACATTCATGAAATATCCTACACAGGTTCAGAATATCATGAGGAATGGAAATTGCCCTAGGTTTTATTGTGAAATGTATATAAGCATATATTTTTAATTTTCAAACACAAAACTTACAGTTTTTTTAGACAAAAAAAGAATATTTGTAAATTAAAAATTTTTGTGCCCTAAACTAAAGGAGACACAGAAAAACCCAGAGCACTTTCAAAAAGTATGTGTATTATGAACATTGGGTTAAAATATTAGACCAAAATTCAATATATTTTGTCGCAAGGGACTTTTTTTAGTGCCGTAACAAAAAACATACAAAAGTTATCATAATTTCTAAACTGCTGAGAAAAATGGTTTAAATTTAGGTTGTAACATGTTTACATTATACTACACCTATGGTGTAAATTTGAAAAAGCTAGCATTATTAGTTCAGAATTTGAAAATTTCAGTCATACATACCCTTAAACTCGTGCAATTAGAAATTATTACACGATTTTTTTATTATAACTACAGAGAAGGCAAAAATCTCATTGGATTATCTAAAATGAAAAGCTCTTGTAATATATTTTTGAGGTTACTAATGGCTTCCGATGTAACAAAGGAGATACCAAATGCCATCGTTCCGGTCGAGATTGTTTGGTTATAACTTCAGAAGCTCTCATTTGATTCTGGTCGGTATGGCTCCCATGTCTTTGCTTTTTTGTGTGTGGTTTCTCCAGGTCAGTGGAGTAATGCTGACGTGTAAATCTCCTTCTACATGAATTTTTTTTATCCATTTCCTTTCATCTGTTTCAGCGTTGTAAGTACAGGCGATGGTACTGCGATAGAACGGTGCAAGTTACGTTGTGAAAACGTAGCTCCTTAGCGAATGTGGAGGGTGCTGAGGCCCTATCCTTTATGAGAGCGCCTAATTTCAGGGCCTTGCTGTTGCAGGGACATCCGGCGTCATGTTGGAATCGTTAATGATTGCGATCCTGCGGTGAAGTGCGTTTGGGCCGCGACAACCGAAATGTATGGCATTTGGGACATTATGTGCACTGCCTTGGGCCTATCGTAGTCAATATTTTACCTATATTTAGAGCATATTAAAACAACGTTTATTTTTTCTCTTAGTTTGTGCAGGTACATCTGTGCCCACTTTGGCATAGCATGGAGAACTTTTAATTAACAATGGCCATGATCGAATGCTATTCCATTGAAAATACCGCGGCAAAATATTATAATTTAAACTTGAAGTGCATGTACATGTATAGTTAGCTTCTATAGATGCATTTGTTCTTTATTCACTTGCATACCATATAAAATATTGTCGCGAGGCATTGTTGCGACGAGCGCGGCGGGCCCGTGCCAAAAAGATAGGGTTACGCGCGGGCAGGAGAGAAAGAGATTGATAGAGCTACCCGAGCGACCAGCTCATGGGCTTGGAGCGGGATGCTTGCCGAGAGAGAGAGAGCGAGCAACAGAGGGAGAAAGAGACATATATAGTTCCATGTTTTCTCGCTACGCCACGATCAATAGTGTGACTTCCGTGGCTTTCGAGAAACAGCGGCTCGGATATATGCTGCCTTGTGGATGGAGCAGCGAGGCAGCGAATGAAGCTGCAGCCGTGCAGTGTGTGGACATTTGAACTGTACCGCAGTTGCGAGTTGAGCTGTTAATTGTGTGTGTGCAGCTATTTGTAGGGTGCCGCGGGTGAACGCTTTCGTTTGTCTATTTGTGATAAAACAACCGGAGGCTACTCTGTGTATAACACGTCTTTTCTGGAGCATGTAAGAGTTGACCAAAGTGTGTTTCCGCTTAAATAAACAGCATTTTGAATTTCTGCCAACTAGACTTTTAATTTTACGAACCCACAAAGTCACAATATGGTTCCATGTATTTTATGTTGCTCTTACAATCCATATTATAAGTATGTAGTATTAACTTGGAGGTGATGACTAAAAATTGATTTCAAAACGTGAATATGTCAATAGCTTAGAAGCGAATTTGAACATTAACTTTACCTATATGACTTTCTTAACCGAGTTCCTGGCATGTAAATGGAACTTACAATGGATGTATTTAAGAAATCGAAATTATTGTGAATTTTTGGGTTCGCAGAAATAGAAGTATTGTTTGCAGGCATTTAGAATGCTTTTTAAAATACGCTTTGTGCACCCCTTACAGCAACAGAATGATGTAAGATATACAAATGCAGTCCACAAGGTCGTCTGATTACTCCCGCCACACGTAACAAACGAAAAATTCACTGCAGTACACTGAAAATTACTACACAGCTGCACACACAATTAACAAATCAACTCGCAACTGACTCACCCACACACTGCGAGGCTTTTTATACACCAGCCATTATTTCTAGAAATAAGGGGAACGCGCGATAACAATCACAATGCAGCAGGAGATTCCAGACTATCTGTGTCTTTCTTTTCTACCCTCGCGGAGCTCTCTATCTCTTTCTTTCTCACGCACACGGCACTGGCTTGTCGCAGCGATTCAACAATGCCTCGGTGACATTATTTATTCTCCTACATCAGGATATTTTTATAAAATGAAAGCTTCATATTCATTTCGTAACAGAGACAGACCTTTATCTTTTTAGCTCACAAGACGCAGACTTAGGATTAAACTATAAAACTATTAAAATATTTCAGAAATACCTCTTTGTTCATTCTTATGTGAAATAAACAAAGACCCAAAATAAACTTGCAATTTTACCGCCAACAATTCTGACCTGAAAGGGACCACCAGATGAGAGATGATGTGAACTGATAATGGAGATGAAATGGAGGGACATGAAATTCGGGGGATGTAACTAACCCACCCAGCATTCACCCAGCGACCCGGGAAAACCTCCGAAAAAACCCATGGGTCAGGCAGGTCGGCCACGGGAATCGAACCCCGAGCTCCCAAATGTCACATTTCGACCACAGACGAAACCGCCTGAGCCGTCCCGCTCGGTAAAGCAAGTATTAAATTCTACCCCAAAATGCAATGTAACGTGTTCCTGTGGAAATACTTGCCTAGAAGTCCACATGAACTTAGAAAAATGTGAGAGAAAAAGAACAGCACAATTCGGAAAAGAAAGGCATTCTTGAGCTAGTTGACTTTAAAGAATGCAAGACGTATATGTTTATGGAATTCGCCCTTAAAAGTGTCTTAAATGGAAATCATTACTTTTTTTTCAAAATTGACAGAAATGACATAGATTTAACTGTCATTTGTTTTACATATTGGTATGACGTATTGAATTTTCCGTAAATAGCTATCGAAGCCTTATGTATACATTTTTACAGAAATTATTTGTAACATTGGGGCCATTAAATATGTTCATACATCTATTACAGGAACAAGGCAGAAGCAATTAAAACGTACACTACTAAAACTTATTTATAATATTAGCAATATCTGCATTATTCATATTTCAGCATAACTTTTCCAATTTGAAGTTTATTTTGATGCGTTTGGAAAAGTAAGGTGCATGAAGGATAGACACTGAGAAGGGGAAAAGGAAGAATTTCTAATAAAGCAATCTGTGGATCTGTTGAATTAAAGTGAAACCATTTTGGTTTTACACATATTATAGAGCTATAAATCATTTTTATAATCATTATAAAATTACAGTTAAATTCACCTTCAAATTATATTTCAGAAACCGATTACGATTTATTTGCTTCTTAGTAATTATAATTACTTAAATACCAGTAGGTCGGCCAGGTAGTTCGGCCACGGGAATCGAATCCGGGCCTCCCAAATGTCACATTTCTACGGAGGACAAATTTGGGAGCGTTATAAAGAAGCAAACCCACATAGTTTTGATTAGATCGACAGAAGGTAAAAAGGCAGATGTGGTACAAGACATAGTTACCAAAAATATAAAGCCAGTAGAAGAGAAAATTAAAATAACTAATGTAAGGATAACGGATACGACTGTAATAGTCGAGGCAGAAACAAAGGAAGATATGCAAAAAATTCTGAATAGTCAGGATCTAAAGGTTAAGGAAATAAAAGTAGAACCAGCCAAGAAAAAACAACCGTTAATGATAATTTATGATGTTTTATCCACAGAAAAAGAAGACGACATCAAAAAAATGTATGAACAAAATTATAAAGATGAAATGACATGGGAAGAATTTAACCAGAAGGTAACCTTCCGATTTAAAACAGGGCCTAGAGATAAAAGAACAGTTCATCATGTAATAGAAATATACCCCAGGTTAAGATATAGACTTATTCAAAGGGATAAAATATATATTGGCTTCCAGGTGGTTCACTTCAAAGATTATATTGTGGTAGCAAAATGTACCTATGAAGTGTCAAAAGCTAGGACACGTGGAAAAATATTGTAAACAAGAGGTATCTGTGTGCTCACACTGCGGGGAACAAGATCATACAAAGAAAGAGTGTCAAAAACTTAAGATAAGGAGAAGTCCGTATGTATTCCATGTAGAACAAGAAAGAAAAACCTAACTACTGGGACAAAAATACACTGTCAAAATAGGAATGTATGCCCATCGTATAAGATGTTTTGGGAACAGTTAATTAATAGAACAGACTATGGACAGGATAACCCAAATGGAATGGAGTAAGAGAATAATGAACATAAGACATGGATCACAAACAAGTAGGAAACAAGGTAAACCAACTGCGACTTCTAAGACCTATCAGTCGTTGGAAGTGAAGAAGAAACATATTGCTACATATGTAAGGAACCTGCAATTGTCTGTAAGACCACGATATTTTATATATATAGCTATTTGTATAATAATAGCACTAATAAAATAGGGAATATCAAAGATTTATTAAACAAAGAATGGTAATGGTAAATGAAATGCAGCAAATAAAGAGCATAAGAATAGGTCAGATAAATGCACAGAGATCAAGGTTAGTGATGCAGGAATTAAGAAAGGTAATAGAAGAAAGGCAATTGGATATCCTATGCATACAATAGCCGTATGTCTTTAAAGGAAAACCTATACATGTGGCTGCTACAACTAGAATAATAATAGAGGGCGATCAAACAAAAGCAATAATGCTAATCATTAGCAAAGAAATACAGGTGGTAAAGATTACGCAATTGTGCGATGAACATGTTAACTGCATTGAGGTAGCAACTGATGGTGTAAGCTTCATCCTGTGTAATCATTATTTTCAATATAGTGATGATATTCAAATACACATTGACAAGATGGAAAGAGTGCTAGACATGATGTCAAGAAAGTTCATTATGTATGGTATGGATAGTAACGCCAAATCAAAGAGGTGGTATAGTAAAAATCCTGATAATAAGGGAGAAAGATTAGAAGAAATATTACTACAGAACGATATGATCATAATGAATACACCATTTAATCCATTTACTATTGAAAATAGAGCTGGAGCAGAGGAGAATATAGACCTTACGGTAGCCAAAGGAGAAATTGTGAATCGTATCAGTAATTGGAAAGTGGCGCAACAACTAACAACTAGTGACCACAATTTAATATATTATGATATAGTAACATGGACAGAAGGAGAACATCAAAATCATCAGAAGAAAAGAAAATATCAGATACAGAATGCTGTTGGGCAAAACTTAGAGGTTCAATTAAAATTCCCAATGAAATACAAATTGGATGAAATATAGATAAAAAAGCTAAGCAATTAACTCAAAGCATACAACAGGCCATAGAGCAGGCATTAAAGAAATGTACAAATACTGATAGGAAGTATACTTTATGGAATGACAAACTGCAAAAACTAAGGAGCAGAATGAGGAAGCTAAGAAGATATTATCAGCTAAGTCGGACTGCGCAAGAAAAACAGATTAGACTTCAGGAATATAGAGAAGTGAAACAACTATACTTTATGGAATGACAAACTGCAAAAACTAAGGAGCAGAATGAGGAAGTTAAGAAGATATTATCAGATAAGTCGGACTGCGCAAGAAAAACAGATTAGACTTCAGGAATATAGAGAAGTGAAACAACAATATAAGATCAAGCTGGAAGAAACGAGACAAGAAACATGGAAAAGATTCATAGAGGAAAATTTGGATTAAAATGAATGGGGGACTCCGTATAAAATAGTCATGTAGGAAATAAAAGCACCGGAAGTAATCTCAACAATAAAAAAGCCTGATGGAACTTATACAGAATCGTGGACAAGCTTTATGAATCACCTGTTGCAGATATTGCTTCCTAGTGACGAACAAGAACAAGAGAATGAGGAACAGCAAGCTATGCGACGTGACTTTCAAAATGTATATATTAATCAAAGAGTGAGGTGGCCATAAATGTGGCGTTAGAAGCGATAAAAAGAAGTACAAATAAATATGTATTAGGAGTATTCATTGACATCGCTGGAGCCTTTGACAACTTATGGTGGCCGTATCTATTTAAAATCATGGAAGCGAAACAATACCCAAGAGTTCCACACAATGTACTCAGAGATTATTGTAAAGATAGATGGGCACATGTCACCGGCAGAGATGGAAAAATTACAAGAGAAATTACCAAAGGTTGCCCACAGGGATCCATCTTGCGGCCCCTCTTCTGGGACATCGTGACGGAGCCAATACTAGAAGAATTAGCTGTATCACAAGATATCATCGAAATTGTTGCCTATGCAGATGACATTCTGATTATTACAGAGGCAAATAATAGGATGGAGTAGGAGACAAAACCGAATTCAACTTTAAGAAAATTTAACAACTGGTGTAATCAAGCCAAATTAAAAATATCAGCGAACAAATCTGCATATGTGCTAATGAAAGGAGCGCTAGTTAGGGACCCGACTATTAAGATAGATAATGAAAATATAAAAAGGGAAAAAGTAATTAAATATCTGGGAATACTCCTGGATGAAAAGATAAACTTTGAGCAACACATAAAGAAAACCAAAGAAAAAACCATAAAAATAATGATGAAATTGTCTGCTTTAGCAACGAGAACATTTAAATTATCGCCAAAGGCTATAACTTCATACCACATGAGTTTTGTTGTGGGAATAAGAGCATATGGAGCTGGGGTATGGATGATAGAGTTAATATAAAAAAGAACGTGAAGATGATAAGATCCATGCAGAGAACAAGATTATTGAAATGCATTGGAACCGTTAAGACCACATCTACAATTGCACTATTAATTGCAGTGGGGACATGGCCATTGGACTTGATAATCAAACAGCGAGGAGCCAACTATTGGGTTAAAAAGGGGACTTAAGTAAAGTAGACAAAATAATAGGATTTCCTAGCTCTACCAAAAAGAAAATAAAACAGAGACTTATAAAAGAATGGCAGCAAGAATGGAACAACTTAGAGGAAGTTAGAAGAACGTACAATTGGTTTCCAAATGTAAGAGAAAGATTACGTTTAAGACAAATACAGCCAAGAAGAGAAGGTATACAATTTATAACGGGCCATGGACCATATCGGACCTATTTCAAAAGAATTGGAAGCTCAGATTATATATGTGACAGCTGCAATATACAGGATACACCAGAACACACATTGTTTGAATGTAAAAAATATAAAGATCTGTTAGAACACCAAAGAAGTATGCCACAAGGGAAATATGTATATAATATCGTCAGAGATTCTGGGCACTTTAGAGCACCGGAAGAAATGGCCGAGGTCATCTCTACGTGAGTCATGAAAATGTGTAGTGCTTAACGCCCGCTTTTACTACATACGGCACCGCAGGCGGTGACTCTGATGATACATGAGATGAATATGGAGCACCGGTGGAACGAGATGGCGGGGGAAACCGGAGGTCCCGGAGAAAACCCACCCCAGCGCCGTGTTGTCCACCACAAATCTCACTTTGGGGTCACCTGGGATCGAACCCGGGACACCTTGGTGAGAGCCAAGCGGTCTAACCACTGAGCTACAGCGCGGCCCGGCGAGTCATGGAGGAATATGAACAACAACAGATAGAAAGACGTGAAAGAGGAGAACCACGGAGAAGGAGAGAGGATCAGGCAGCTGTAGAACCAAGGAGGGACCCAGAGGATGGAATAAGGCGAGAAAACGAAATGGAAGATCAACAGCAACAACATATATGTGACCAGGAAATACCACAAAGGATCAACAGGAGACGCCAATACTGGACATCCATACGCAGAATGGGAGCAGGAGCGACAAGCAGATTAGCGGAAGACTCAGAAGAAGAGCGGAGTTAGCAGACATCTGCAATAAAATAATGTTTACGAAAGAAATCTGAACTAATGGATGAATTCTCTCCAAATGATGGTGGAAACACTACAAGTCTAACCGAGAGGAATATTACTACCAATAGTCGGATTGGAAATGGCAGTAAATAAAATATAGAAAGTCTTATGTAGAAGACTTAGGTAGTGAGTTAGTTTGAGAAATTGTAAAGCTACCAGTTTCCGGTAGCTAGTAGGACAGGAAAAAGTGATTGTAAATGTTAGCAAGTAAGATATATGATATAGATAGGATAGGTAGTTTTCATGAGTTCTAAAGCTGCTGGTTTCCAGAAGCAAGTAGTTTAGAATTAGCTAGTAGGTTAGGATTATTTGGCAAGTTAGATTAGGGAATATCTGCAAAGATAAGTATTGTAAATGGAACTAATAAATAAGGCAGGAGGATAAAGAATATAAATCTGTGAACAGCTTTGCCCTGGTATAGCTTCAAGATGCCAGGGAATGTGTTGAGCAGATTTTTTTTTTTTTAATTTTTAATTTTTTTTTTGTCACATTTCTACCATAAACGGAACCGTCTGAGGCGTCCCGCTCGGTAAAGCAAATATTAAATTCTACTCCACAACCGGAATTTGAACCACGCATCCTCCTATTTTTATGGCGTAGGTCTGACCATCTAATCTGGAATGCCAATATACCAGCGAGTTACGATCTTCTCTAACAGACTCATATACCTACACCGCAAAAGGTATTTAAATTCATTTTGAGATAGCAATTCCCAATCAGTATACTTTAATTGATAGAGTGGGCATGAAAAATTCAATTCCTTGGCAATTTGAAACACGGATCTATTGATTTCGGTCCGGTTGCTCTTATCCATTGAGCTACCATGGACAATTTGCCATCATGACATTAAATTCTCCAACTGACTCATATATTTCCCCGGTAAACCACTAGGGGCTCTCGCATCCGAGATACGCCGTTTGTGGCGACTTACTATTGTAAGTACTTTTGATTTTGACATTGTTTTAAGAAATTGGCATTGAATTTTTCATGTCGACTATATCAATCCAATACCTTAGCCTAAGTACGTCTAGTGTGAAGAAATGAATAGTTTCCATCAATTAACTTAAAGTATATTTTAACTCTAACATTCTTATCTTTTATGCCATAGGACATTCCGCTAAATTGGAAGTGACTTATTATTTTTTCCGAAGAAAAATCTCATTCTCCGATACTGCAAAATGAATAACTGGACTTCGGATATGACTTTAGGTTAAGTTAACTTTTATTGTTTACAAGCGATAGGATAAGAGAGGGGAGTTAGCATGGTGAGCTAAAGAGCTTGTGAGAAGCCTACAGTGCTTCAGAAGGGTAACGTTGGAGGGAGACCGGCGCGCACGTAACTATTTTCCAGTCAAAGTGCAACGGCGATATGCAACCATCTCCAAACCCGACAGATAACTAAATAAAGCACTATTACTATTATTATGAATGTAAAAGATACTTATTTCGGGGCTTAAGTAACAAAATTCCACATATTATTTCTAGAGTTACTTGTTGGTATAGGTACTGTCACACAAATTGGCATCTAGAGTCATTCTTTTATGATGCTTCCAATCCACCTCAAACCCTGGCTAAAGGAGTAGTAGATAAACACCGTTGCGGTCAACTGGGATCGAACCCGGACCGCCTTGGTGCACTCAGAGCATATCATCCTGCCATGCTCCGCCGACATTCCCACCGACACTTCTACCATGAAATATACCACCAGATGAGAGAATTGAAATGATAATGGAGGTGAAATGCAGGGGTAGGAAATTCGGGAGTTTTAATTAGCTTAGCGTCCCGGGAAAACCCCCTAAAAACCAATGGGTCAGGTAGGTTGGCCACGGGAATCGAAACCGTGCCGCCCTAATGCGGGCCATAGGCAACACTACCTGAGCAATCCCGCTCGGTCCGGAAAGGACTAATAGAGAAGTAACCTGCTATCTTGGTGCCTTCTAATAATACTTTTTACAAAAATATCTGAAAGGTGATATAAGTAATGATTTTACCGATATAACTTGCCTAGTGAGCTGTTCACTTATTAATGCATAAAAGCGGAAAATTAAAGCTAATTAAAATAGTGATAGAGCCAACATGAAAAATTGAATGCCATGGCCGGGATTTGAACGATGGATCTCCTGGTTTCCGTCCAGTCGCTCTAACCCATTCAGCTACCATTGCCAACTTACCGTCATGACATGAAATTCTCCATTTCACTCGTATATTTCCCCGGCAGACCACTAGGGGTCTCTCGCATTCGAGATACACCGTTTGTGGCGACTTACTATGCTAAGTACTTCAGTCCCAGGCTTCATCATTTAACTCTTATTATTTTTAGATAATTGATGGAAAATAATATAGGCTAAGGTTTTTGATAGAGTCAACATGAAAAATTCAATGCCATAGCCGGGATTTGAACCACGTATCTTCTGGTTTCCGTGCAGTCGCTCTAACCCATTGAGCAACCATGGCCAACTTGCCGTCATAACACTAAGTTCTCCATCTGAATCATATATTTACTACTGTAAATAGTTTTAATTATGCAACAAGTTTATTTTGTTTATTTTGGGTTTGTTGTAATAGTACTTAGGTAAAGCATTGTTTGCATCTGAAATAAGAAAAGGAAGTGTCTCATAGCGAGAAAGAAGTCATTAAAGGTAGCGATAATTGATAAAAAATTGTCTCCACATGTGTTCCCAAAAAGTGTATGCATCACGTTCAAATAATCGGAAACAGATGGCTTTTTCTGAAAATAGAAAGCTGAGGAACCATTATTATGTTATATATATAATTGTTTTCTGCGACTTGATGTCACTTTAACTACAAAATACTAAATAATTTGTTTAAATTGTACATTTTTCATTGCAAGGCACGCCTCGAATTCACAACATCAGGTTTATAACGTAAGCCTCACAAAATGTGTCCAATTTCCGCATTCCAGAAAGCTAATAGGGGTTACGTCAAAGTTCAGTAAAGCTAGTAAGCTAACAGAAGAATTTGAATGAGTAACATATTGAGGCAATACAAAAGGGTAAATTTAAGTAAATAGCAAAAACCAAATTTGTGGTATATAAAATCTACTCCAAAAATGGGACATACATCATACCTCGTACAGAAGTAAATCCTGAGATGATGGAGATGTTGAGCATGAAGGAAAATCATATAGTGACAGCGAAAACTCTGATTCATTATTTTAAAGAACCGTGTACCTTTAAGCGTGCTCCATATTAATTTCATCTGATTAAGAAAATCTTACTACTTTTACAATTGTGCGTATAAATGACCACGATAATTTAGCACTTCGATATGTTAATGCGTTTGATTTTCACTTTTTACCGTTTTGCAACTTTAAATTGCTTCTCAGTTGCCATTTTTGTTCCTTTTAGTTTAAGTGTAACATTTATTAAACTAGGGTGTAGTCATCTAAAACATCTTTGATATCTGGTATGGCTTTGACTTAATGATTTAAAAAAATTTGTATTCAATAGATTTTCATAAAATTATCTACTACATACTTAATTAAAATATCTGCATCTGTGTGATACCTGCATTGGTTTTAGTCATGGGATGACTTTTCAGACGATATATACTACATAGCTCATTATTGTTTTGAATAAAACTTTTAAAATTAAATGTATATTATAATTTAAAAAAAATGTATTTGAGAATGCAGAAATTAAGAGTTCAAACGTTTTACATTTTCAGCATGGAAGCATCCCACAGATGACTGTTTTCATTTCTTATCCAGAATTATTTTCTTGGAAAGTTAGATGCATACTTTTGAATAAATGCGCAACAGAAATTTCAGCAACATTGTTTGAAAGCTGTAAACGTAGCAGTGTTAATTCCTAGTAGCATTAAACCAGCAAGAGCTAAAGAGCTTTTTGTAAATTTCAGTTGAAGTTTTTGAGTTTAGCCGCATTTCAGTTACTCCTCCTTATTTCTTCACGATAATGTTATATTCTCACTTAACTGCTCGGAATAGTAAATAAGTAAAGTTGTAATGGAGACACATATCCATGTACATGCGACACAATATTTATGTTTGTTACATATCTTACCTTGAGTCAGAAGGAATAAAGAAATCACGGCTAGCACCAAGAGCGGACGTCCAAGTTCCATGCTTGTCGACTACCACACTCTATCACTACACCTGACAGAATGAAGAAGTTGAGGAGAAGTCAACCTTACACCTACAGCGTACGGAGGGGGGTCACGCGGTTTCCCCTACTTCTGGGCGTATGCAAGTTGAGCAATCGCTCCACTCTTTTAAACTGGCGCAATTAGGAATTAATACAAGATTTTTTATTATAACTACAAAGAAGGCAAATATCCCATTGGATCATCTAAAATGAAAAGCTCTTGAAGTGTATTTTTGAGGTTACTAATGGCTTCCTATGTAACAAGGGAGATACCAAATGCTCTCGTACCGGTCGAGATGGTTTGGCGATAACCTCAGAAGCTCTCATTCGATTCTTGGCGAAATGGCTCACATGTATTTGCTTTTTTGTGTGTGGTTTCTCCAGCTAAGTGGAGTAATGCTGGCGTGTAAATCTTCATCTACATGAATTACTTATCCATTTCCTTTCATCTGTTCCAGGGTTGTAGGGACAGGCGATGGTATTGCGATAGAACGGTGCAAGCTGCTCTGTGAAAACGTAGCACCTTAGCGCCTTTGGAG
The DNA here is from genome assembly GCA_030765055.1 of Mantis religiosa. Lineage (NCBI taxonomy): Eukaryota > Metazoa > Arthropoda > Insecta > Mantodea > Mantidae > Mantis > Mantis religiosa. The sequence continues at coordinate 29,861,382 of CM060950.1, read as the reverse complement.
GGTGCTGAGGCCCTATCCTTCATGAGAGCGCCTAATTTCGGGGCCTTGCAGTTGCAGGGATAGCCGGCGTCATGTTGGAATCGTTAATGATTGCGATCCTGCGGTGTAGTAGGTTTGGGCCGTGACAACCGATATGTATGACTTTTGGGAGAATTTGTGCACTGGGCCTATGATAGTCAAATTTTACATATCTTTAGAGCAGCTTAAAGCAACGTTTTTTTTCTCTTAGTTTGTGCAGCTACATCTCCTCCAACTTTGCCATAACATGGAGAACTTTTAATTAACAATGGCCGTGATCGAATGCTATTCAATTGAAAATACCGCACCAAAATATAATTTAAACTTGAAGTGCATGTACATGTATAGTTAGCTTCTATAGATGCATTTTTTCTTTATTCACTTGCATACCATATTGAATATTGTCACGAGGCATTGTTGCGGCGAGCGCGGCATGTCCGTGCGGAAGAAACAACGAGCTACGCACGGGCAGGAAAGAAAGAGATTGATAGAGCGACCAGCTGGAGGGCGCTGATTGTGACGCTTGCTGAGAAACAGAGATTGAGCATCATAGGGAGAAAGAGAGAGAGAGAGAGAGAGAGAGAGAGAGAGAGAGAGAGAGAGAGAGAGAGAGAGAGAGAGAGAGAGAGAGAGAGAGAGAGATAGTTCCATGTGTTCGTGATACGCCGCGAAGAATCATGTGTCTTCAGTACCTTTCGAGAAACAGCGGCTCGTATATATGCTGCCTTGTGGATGGAGCAGCGAAGTAGTGAATGAAGCTGCAGCCGTGCGGTTTGTGGACATTTGAACTGTACCGCAGTTGCGAGTTGAGCTGTTAATTGTGTGTGTGCAGCTATTTGAAGTGTGCAGCGGGTGAAATCTTTAGTTTGTTTATGAGTGGTAAAACAATCGGAGACTGCTGTGTGTATGACACGTCATTTTTAGAGCCTTTAAGGTTTGACCAAAGTAAGTCTACCTGGTGGTTTAGTAGGAATCCAGATGATCGAGGAGAAAAACTGGAGGAAGTTATTAGCACTTTTAACCTAATAGCTATGAACCAACCTGCAAATACATATACCTTTCACAATAGATCTGATGCCAAGGAGAACATAGATATAACCTTAGCAAAAGGATATATAGTTGAAAGAATCACTAATTGGAAAGTAGCTCAGGAAATGACGAGTGATCATGATATGATATATTTTGATTTGATCACACAAAAAGAAGGGGAATTAAATAAGTGGTACAATAAAAAAGAAAGGAAATACCAACTCAAAAATGCAAATTGGGAAGAATTAAATAAAGTATTACAATTACCGGAGATGACCAATTTTGAAGATGACGTAGATAAAAAAGCAAAACAATTAACTCTGAGTATAAAACGATCTATGGATATGGTTCTGCGGAAAACATATGTTACAGAAAACAAAAGGTACCAAATATGGAATGAAAAATTACAAAAGCTAAGGAGTAAGCTACGTAAAAGAAGGCAGATATATCAACGAAGCAAAACGGATCAAGAAAGGACAATAAACTTGGAGTTATATAGGGAAATAAAGGAACAATATAAATCATTACTGGAAAATACAAGAAAGGAATCGTGGGAAAGATTCGTTGAGGAAAATTTAAGTACTGACGTCTGGGGTATACCATACAAACTGGTAATGGAAAAAATTACAGCCCCTGAGATTCTTTCAACATTATCCAAAGCAGATGGGTCAACAACAAAAACATGGTTGGAATCCATGAACTACATGATGAAGGTGTTGTTACCATCAGATGACAGTGAAGATGATGAGGATAAGTATAAAAGAAAAAGGGAAAGCCTTACATGCAACTATATAAATAATAATGTGATACTTCCATTTGACATATCTGAAGTAAGATTAGCCATCAGGGACTTAAAACCGAAGAAAGCACCCGGACCAGACAACATATGTGCAGAAGTCGTGCAAAATCTAGAAAATCAATTGGTTCCATACCTACGTGGACTAATAAATGTATGTCTGGCTACTGGTAGGGTACCCTATTGTTGGAAAGAGGCTAATGTTATAATTTTATGCAAAGATAAAGACCGAGATCCCATGAATCCTAAAACCTATAGGCCAATCTGTTTGTTAAATACGCTGGGAAAAGTACAGGAAAAGTTATTATATAAATGCATACATGAATAGAGAACCATGATAGGAATGACAAACTTACAATTTGGGTTCAGGAAGGGAAGGTCCACGGAGGATGCTATAAATGAACTTGTGGAAAACATGAGAAATAGCAATAGAAAATATGTGGCAGGAATCTTCGTGGATATATCTGGAGCTTTCGACAACCTTTGGTGGCCCGAGCTTTTCAGGAACCTGCGGGAAAAGAACTACCCTAAATGTTTGTATGAATCGTTGAAAGACTACTGTAAAGATAGACGGGTACATGTCAGAGGCGCAAGCAAAATGATCACAAAGGAAATAACCAAAGGATGCCCACAGGGCTCAATATTAGGCCCCCTTTTCTGGGACATACTCATCGAACCACTACTGGAAGAACTATCAAATAGTCAGTATGTGTTAAATGTTATTGCATATGCAGACGATGTATTGCTGCTTATAGAGTCTGATAACAGAAGCAATCTTGAAAGTAGAGCAAATATAGCACTAGAGTTATTAGGCACTTGGTGTAAGAAAGTCAAACTAAAAGTAGCTCCGCATAAATCGACATACGTTTTGTTTAAGGGTACGCTCAAAAGGGATCCTATATTTAAAATGGATGGCACGAACGTTAAGAGATCTAAAGCAGCTAAATATTTAGGAATATATGTAGATGAAAAGTTGAATTACGATACCCATATTGCAAACGTAAGGACAAAGGCGGGAAACATCATGCAAAAATTATACTCCTTGGCGACTCGAAAGTTTAAACTATCATTATCATCTGTTAAAACTTATCACATGAGCTTATTCGTGGGAATAGTCTCATATGGAGCCAGCGTTTGGAGCCATCGAGTAAACCTGTTGAAAAACATAAGTTTGTTAAGAAGAACTCAGAGACAGGCATCAGTCAGAATTTGCGGTATAGTGAAGACTACCTCTACTTTAGCACTACTAGTTATTCTAGGAATCTGGCCTGTAGATCTGCTGATTAAACTCCGAGGAGCGAGATTTTGGCTCAAAAGAGGGAATCTACAAGCGATTAAACAAATAGTTGGGACAGAATGTAAGACTAAAGATGAGATAAAACAGCAGCTGATTAAACAATGGCAAAAAGAATGGGATACGGAGCAAACAGGAAGGAAAGTATATGAAATTTTCCGGAACATTCGAGAACGACTCAAGCTAAGAAGCATACAACAACGTAGATTTGGTGTTCAATACATATCCGGTCATGGCCCTTTTAAAACGTACTTCAAAAGAATAAAAAGGGAAGAAAGCGACTTATGTGAGCAATGTCATGTAATAGATACGCCAGAACACGTTACATTTGAATGTAAATCACATGAAGATTTGGTAGGAGAACAGCGTAGAAGTCTAGGAGGGAAATACATATGGGATATAGTAAGACAGGTAGACAACTTTAATATCTTAGAAGAAATGGTAGCCTTAATATCGACTAGAGTGATGGAACAGTATCAGACAAAACAAAGAGTGACAGGAGAAGGCAGAAGAAGGATTGCCGGCGTAGAGAGAATTAGGCGTTCAGAAAGGCTGAGAAATAGAAGTATTTGAATGAGGATAAAAACTAAGATTTATAATTAGGATTGTATCTGCAAAAATATCAAAGGAAGAACTAATATGATATCAATTAGAATTATAGAGAAATAGTCCAGGTTTTGAATCTAGATGCCTGGATAAAAGTTAGGCAGAATTTATTTTTTTATATTTTTTTGACCAAAGTGTGTTTCTACTTAAATAAACAACATTTTGAATTTCTGCAAACTGGACTTTTAATTTTACGAACCCACAAACTTACAATATTGTTCCATGTATTTTATGTCGCTTTTACAATCCATATTTATAAGTATTTATTATTATCTTGGAGGTAATGACTAAAAATTGATCTCCAAACGTGAATATGTCAATACCTTACAATCGAATTTGAACATTAACTTTACCTATTTAACTTCCTTAACCGAGTTCCTGGCATGTAAATGGAATTTACTATAGATGTATTTATGTAACCGAACTTATTTTGTCTTTTTGGGTTCGTAGAAATTAAAGTATTGTTTGCAGGCATTTAGAATGCTCTTAAAAAAGACGCATTGTACACGTCTTGCAGCAGCAGAATGACGTAACATGCAGTCCTCAAGGTCGCCCAATTACTCCTGCCACACGTAACAAATAAAAGATTTCACTGCGGTACACTGAAAATTACTACACAGCTGCACACACAATTAACAACTCAACTCGCAATTGACTCACCCAAACACTGCGAGAAATTTTATACACCAGCCATTATTCTTAGAAATCAGTGGAACGCTCGGTAACAATCACGATGCAGCAGGAAATTCCAGACTATCTCTGTCTCTTTCTTTTCTACCCTCGCGGAGCTCTCTGTCTCTTTCGTTCTCACACACACGGCACTGGCGTGTCGCGGCTATTCAACAGTGCCTCGGTGACATTATTTATTCTCCTATAGGAGGATATTTTTAGAAAATGAAAGATCATATTCATTTCGTAACAGAGCAAGGCCTTTATCCTTTTTAGCTTACAACACGCAGATTTAGGATTCAACTAGGGTCCGTAACATATTTCAGAATGACGAAAGCAGATGGTTCAGGGTTTGCCTATTCTCTCTGCTCGTAAAATAGAAGAACCTAGCCCATGTTGGTAGCGTGATGTTAGCGTGTCGGCCTCACGTTCAAGAGGTCCTGAGTTGGAATCTCGGTCAGGGTGAGTTCCCTGGATAAGGTTTTTCCGGGGGTTTCCCTTATCCTTACAGACGAATGTCGGGTAGCTCTAAGCTCCATGGACCCTGGACACATTTGAGTATCTTTTCACCCATTTCATTCACCGTCCGATATGACTTAACGTCGGAGAACGTAAAATTACACAAAAAACAAAGGGACCTATTAAACCTATTTCAGTAATAAATCTGACGATATCCCGGAATCTGTGCAGTTATATACAAGAAATATAGAAACCTGATATACAACATTCTCCACTCACTATCTCCCATTTTTATTTCTTCTACTGCTTTCAAATTGCGATCTAACTTGTGCTACATACCAATTTTAGAAATATCACTTTGGTGCTCATATGTGAAATAAACAAAGACCCAAAATAAACATGCACGTTTACCGCTGACACTTCAATCCTGAAAGAGACCACCAGATGAGAGATGATATGAAATGATAATGAAGATGAAATAGAGGGACAGGAACTTCGGGCGATGTAATGAACCCACCCAGCATTCGCCGAGCGACCCGGGAAAACCTCCGAGAAAACCCATGGGTCAGTTAGGTCGGCCACCGGAATCGAACCCGGGCCTTCCAAATGTCACATTTCGACCAGAAACGAAACCGCCTGAGCCGTCCCGCTCGGTAAAGCAAATATTAAATTCTAACCCAAAATGCAATGTAAAGTGTTGCTATGGAAATACTTGTCTAGAAGTCCACATGAACTTAGAAAAAATGTGAGAGAAAAAGAACAGCACAACTCGGGAAAGAAAGCCATTCTTGAGCTAGTCGACTTTAAAGAATGCAAGACGAACATGTTTATGGAATTCGCCTTTAAAAGTGTCTTAAATGGAAATCAGTACTTCTTTTTCTTTCAAAATTGACACAAATGACATTGAGTTAATTGACATTTGTTTTACATATTGGTATGACCTATTGAATTTTCCGTAAATAGCTTTTGAAGCCTTATGTATACATTTTTACAGAAGTTATTTGTAAAATTGGGGCCATTAAAGATGTTCATATATCTATTACAGGAAGAAGGCAGAACCAATTAAAACGTACACTACTAAAACTTATTTATAATATCGGCAATATCTGAATTATTCATATTTCAGCATAACTTTTCCAATTTTAAGTTTATTTTGATGCGTTTGGAAAAGTAAGGTGCATGAAGGATAGGCACTGAGAAGGAAAAAGGAAGCATTTCTAATAAAGCAATCTGTGGATCTGTTGAATTAAAGTGAAACCATCTTGGTTTTACACATGTTATAGAGCTATAAATGATTTTAATAATCATTATAAAATTAAAGTTAAATCCAGCTTCAAATTATATTTCAGAAACGGATTACGATTTATTTGCTTCTTACTAATTATAATTACTTAATTATCAATAATGGTAGGCGTTATGTGCAGTTATTTCATTGTCAGGCACATTAAGCTGACGAGATCGATGTTGAGTCATCAATATTTGCGTAATTATTTTGTTATCAATGCAATGGGTAAATTTAATGGTCTATAAGTGAAACTGCAGATAAATTCCTTCCTACCTCGCACGTAGACGCTTTAATTCGTACTGCAGTGCCATTCTATTCAAAATACTGTATCACAATATTTGTTCTAATTATTTTATGTTGTTTTTAAATTCCGGATATATTTAATGTTGTATTACTTTGCAGGTGATTGATGTATAAAAGGTGATCTCAGAAACTGCATTTGTCTTTATCGTAGGAGCAATTTAGGCCATTAAATTTACTTTTTTAATTTCTGTTTTCTGAGTTCCTGGCGTGTAATTGTGAGTTCACCACACATTTATCCTAGTCATCCACCTCATTTGTTCATCTATGCGGAGGTATTCCTTAAAACATAAAAAGTGAACAGATTCGCATACATTTCACAACAGAGACAGAACTTCAGCGTTTTTGGCTCATAAGACGTAGACTGAGGATTAAATTAAAGCCACAACACATTTCCGAAAGACGAAAGCAGATGGTTGAGGGTTTGCTTCTTTTTTTTCTCCCAAAACAAAAGAATCTAGTTGCTGGTCCTTCTGTAAGAAATCTTGTAACAGCCCATAAATTGAGCAGTAACGAAGAGAAGAAAGTCCTGTAGTATTATTGTATATAATATATATTATAATATACTATATATTATACAATATACAATTCACCCTCACCAAGATTCGAACTTGCGAGCTCTTGAACGTGAAGCAGACAGACCTACCTACTCTACCGAGGTAGATAGCTCTATAGCGTAAAGGGTAGCATGTCTGCTTAAGGTAGAAGAGGTCCCAAGCTCCTATCTCGATTAGCATGAATTATCTGCGTAAGGCTTTTTCCGGGGGTTTCCTTATCCTGAAAGATGGATATTTAGTAACCCTGAGCTCTTTGGACCCTGGACTCATTTGAACGTCATTTCACCCTGATACCGAAATTAAGGCTTGCCATAAGTAAAGAATAATGTTGGATGTCCAAGGAATGTTGGGTCTTTGTGACAATACGGGCAAGGCCAGTTGAGTTGGGGGGAAATTTGTTATAACAAAAGCCATGTAAGAAACAGTGTCCTTAGCAGTTTTATAAAGCGGCTCACTTGACTTGTATGAATAGGGAGTTCTTTGAACCATTCAGAATGGCATGGCAAAACAGGCACAAAGAGATTTTTGGTTGAATGAAAAGGAGTTTTCAGAGCGAAAGTGATACACCCACGCGCATCTGTGGTCATTCAGAAGGGTCTTCGGCGTCAGGCCGGTGAGAGCACTCTGAGGCGTGAGGGTGATTAGGGGCAGTCCTCTTATTCTGTCTTGGATATTTGTCGGTTCATATATACGTCAGGAACGAATAAAGTTTATCGAGTAATAAACAGTCTGCCGTCAGTAACTCTAAACAGAGATTGGTAACCCTTGGTCCGCAACTTTCATTTCGATGTTCTTAAAAAAAAAAAAAAAAAAAAAAAAAAAAAAAAAAAAAAAAAGCAGTGAATAAAAAAGTTGGAAACGGACATTCCAGTGTCACTAAATATCCTTCTCACACTTATCCACGCTACCCTGGAAGAAACCTCATTGTTCTACCCTGAGCTAAACAAAAGTGCTTCAAACTGTATTGTCAATTGGAACATTGTCGCCAGGTATATTGTTGCTTCAAATTGGCGTCCACAACGTGGAATTGTGTGGATCCATAAATTATTTGTAACAAATTGGCACGCCAACGCGGGTCTCGATACGAAAAGGAGGTTTGACACGAACAGCAGATTCAACCCGAGGAGGAGGTTCAACTCGAGAAGGAGGTTCAACCTAGAAGGAGGTTCAACCCGACAACGAGGTTCAACAGGAGAAGGAGGTTCGACACGAGGACTTTCGACAACAAGCGGATCTACAACGGTTCTACTGGAAAGAAGAGAGACCGGCATCTTCAGTGACATCAGGAGCTAGTATAAAATCAAAAGTACAGAGTGTTAAATTATATACTAGACTATTGTGAATGTATTTGAGGAGTGGAAAAATGCTGAGTCAAAATTCTGAAGAAAGCATGGAAGTTCAGGAGGTTGATGATAGTAGCAGTAGGCAGGAAGTCGAAGTAGCAGAGTGTAGTATAACTGTACCAAATAATGTAGCAATGGATAGGAATACGTTTGAGGCACTCAGAGAAATGTTCGAAAGTTTAAGAAAAAACAGTGAAAGTTTAAGTAAAAAGATAGATGCGATAGAGGATACTAGTCAAAGTTTAAGAAAAGACACTGAAAGTTTTAGAAAAGAGATGAAGAATGACAATGACAATTTAAGAAAAGAGATCAAGGATAACAATCTAAGTTTAAAAAAGTTAGAAGAAAAGTTAGAAAATAGTATCCAGAAGTTAGAGGTAGGACAAATAGAACTAGGAAGGAAGTTAGAGAATCAACAACAGGCGTTAGCAAATGTCAGACAAGTTAGTCTGGAAATAGAGAATGTAAGGGAAGAAGCTGGTCAGATAGCAGATAATGTGAGGAAGGAAGTTAGTCAGGAGATAGAGAATTCTGAAAATAAATTTGTTAACTTAGTTAAGGAAAAATCAGATAATGAAAACAGAAAACTGAGGGAGGAAGTAGCACAGAAATTAGACAAAGAGAAAGAAATAGCTATAAAAGAATTAGAAGAAACTAGGAGTAGATTAGAAGTATCAGAAAGGGAAAGTAGAAGACAGATGAGGAATTTGGAGGAAATTACTGATCAAATGAAAGAGGTAGCAGTAGAGATCAAAGGAGTAAAGGAAAACTTAGAAAATTTAAGAATAAGTGGAAATGTTCCTAGTTCTAGTTCTGGCAATGTAAGTGAGGTAAACGCATGAAACGAGGCGATGCCCAATGCTTCAGCTGACATTTCGTTGCTAAATATGGGTGCTAGCACCTCCAGTAATGACACCAGATATAATAATGGAGACAGAAATGGCGGTCCGAATATGACATGGCCGAACCATATTCTTAACGAAATTTACCACCAATTTTTGAGAAAGAGGATTCTGATGATCCTAAAGTGTTTATTGCAGTATTACAGCAGTATTTTGCGATAAAATGTATACCGGAAGAGTACAAAATGACCATAGTGAGAAAATGTTTTAAAGGTAACGCTGCGAATTGGCAAGATTTATTCATGGGAAATAGCAATGATTTCGGGACCTTTATTAATTTATTCCTGAACAGATATTGGGGGAGCGAACAGACAGTCTAATATAAGGCTCGAGATAAGCAACGGGAAATATAACCCTAGAACCGAACAGTCAATGGTGAGCTATTTTATGAAGGTAGCTAGAAAATAAAAAAATGTTATATCCCCCTATCAGTGAGAAAGAACTGATAAACCTTATGACAACTCATTTTCCTGAGAATACCCAACATTATTTGATCATAGCCAAACCCAGTAATGTCGCTGACATGATTGATTTATTATTAGCCTTAGAAAGCAACAAGCCGAGAAACGAATTGGACAATAAAAATCAAGAGACAACGGAAGAGAAAGGAGGAGTAATTTCGGGCAAGGGGCACAGTCACATCATAGTTGGAATCACATAAGAAACCTATATCGAGGTCCAGTGCCAAGGATTGAAGCGAACTCCTGGGAAGGTAGGAGTAGAAATAATTTTGACAGGGACAATAGTAATCGGAATGGGGAGAACCGTGAAAGGAACATTCAAGTAAACTACATTAATGCAGGCCGATTTGATAGGAACAGAAGGGGACAAGTATTTAGATTTAGAAGACATTCTGGTAATGAATATTGGAGGAATGACGATAGTTATGAGTTTAGGCCGAGGTCGCCGAGGCAGGGAGACAGGAATAGAGATGGTCGTAACTCACCTGAGAACTCAGAAAGGTCTGAGGCAATTAATGCAACAAGACAGATGGTAGTAAGCAATCAAAACCAAGTGCCGGAAGCCAGGAATATAAACATTGGAACTGGAACCGGAGCTATAAGTCGGACGCAGGGAAACGCCAATTATAGTCAAACGCGCCTTCAGTGAGAACTGGGAGAAATACAAATTGTAATGAGTACACGGAAACTAGGGTTTCTCGAGGGCAAATGATAATGATACAAAAAAATGCAGACAGGAAAAGATTGGAAGACAATGAGAAATTAATCGAACCTCCGAGGATTAAAATTGGGATTAATGGACAAAAATACAATGCGATTTTAGACACGGGAGCGAATAGCACAGTGTGCTCGCAGAAGTTCTACGATGACCTAATAACTAGTGGGTTTAAGGTGATGTCTTTACTGGTCAGTGGCATTTATTGTTCGCTAGCTGTTGGTAAGAGGAAGGAAAGGGTGAAATTTCAGGCGATGCTGAATGTTGAAATAAATGGGACAATAATAGAGGTTCTATTTCTGATTGTGCCCAGATTAGTAACAGATATAAAAATAGGTTGTGATTGTCTTTATGCATTGGAAGCGATAATAAATTTCGAAAGTAGATTTTTGAAGTTGGATACAGAACAAGGGACGGTTATAATACAATTTATGGAAGATAGTAGTTCGGAGAACATTGTCAGGGCTAAAGAAGAAGAAGAAATTAGGGCAGATACCTTCTTTGTGGAATATATAAAAGTTGGAGCTATGGAGTTGGCAGAAATTAACGTTGAAGAAGACAACATTGAAAATGACGTGAATATATTGCCTGACGAAGATTTTAAATTCGTTAATAACGTTTTAAGAAAACCCCAATAGAAATCTCCGTAAATTTGAGCTACTCTCAAAGAAATGGGTACGGTAGTGTGGCAAACTATATAGATATAGAGGACTTATTAAAAGAAAAGACCAGTAAAGCAGCTGACTTAAATGAGGAACAGAAGAAGGAATTATTTGACATTTTCGTCAGAAATAAAGAAGTTTTCTCTGAGAAACCTGGGAAATGTATCAGCTACACCCATTCATTTGAAATGACGCCTATTAAAACCTTTCACCCATAAAGCGAGACCAATTCCATGTGCGATCAGAGAGGAAGTTGATAAAGTAATTCAATCAATGCTAGAAGATGGAGTTATTGAAATCTCCAATTCAGAGTTTGCAAATCCACTGTGCATAGTAAATAAATCAGATGGAAAAATTAGAGTTACTTTGGATGCAAGAAAACTGAATCAACACTTTAAACCTTATAGATTTAGACCAGAGAGTGTAGAAGTAATACTATACAAACTAAAGAAAGGAAAATTTTTCTCCACATTGGATTTGACGGCATCCTTTTGGGCAGATACCGCTTCGGGAAGACTTAAGAAAATACACTGCATTTTTACACTCAGGGATTTTATACCAGTTCCAAGTTTGCGCATTTGGAATGAATACCAGTGGTAGTACATTGCTCAGAGCTCTATATGGAATATTTGGAGAATCTATTAAGAAATTTGTAGCTCAATATATTGATGATTTTATATTATTTTCAATGAATGTGGATGACCACTTGCGACATCTCGATTACGTGCTGAGTAAATTAAGAGAAGCCAATATGACAATTAAACCGAGGAAAACAGCATTCTTCGTGAGATAGACAGAATTTTTAGGATACATAATATCGAATGAAGGAGTCAGGACAAATCCGAACAGAATAGAAAGTATTAACAAAATACCGGCACCTAAAAATATAAAACAACTGAGAAGATTCTTGGGGATTCTAAATTATTAGTCTAGATTTATTATTGAGTTTGCAAACGTAGTCGCCCCATTAAGAGAACTTTTGAGAAAAGGGGTAGATTGGAGGTGGTCATCAGTGGAAGAAGAAGCGTTTTCGAGAGTGAAAAGATTATTCGCAGCTTCCATCTTGTTGGAGAAACCCAGAGAAAACCTCCCATATACTATTTTCACTGATGCTTCAGGGCGCGGTTACGGTGCTGTGATAATTCGACGAGATGAAAAAGGGAAAGATCACCTTATTGCAGTTGCCTCGAGGGGAATTTCGAGAACAGAAGCGTAAGCATGCACTACTGAGCAAGAGATAGCGGCCATTTATTTTGCACAGGTCAAATTTAAAGAGTATGTTTATAATAACCCAGTGATAGTGTACACTGATCACGTAAGCCTAAGATTTATGAACTCATGCAAGCTAACCAATACACGTATTTCCAGATACATCCACGAGATTACCTCCCACAATTTGGAAATATGACACATTCCCGGAAGTCAAAATATTTTTAGTGACTTGTTATCTCGCATGGAGACGAATTATCCCATACCTGACACTATCAGAGAAAATAAGCACGAGGTGACAATTTTATATCTTGAGACGAAAGAGGGAAAACAATTAGTTAAGAAATTTTTAAATTTGGAGCAATTACAGAGAGAGGATGACTGTATCAGAAAATTAAGAGAAAACGCTCAGCCACAAACGGAGGATTTGAAGATACCATAGGCATTCATGAAGGAAAAGTATTGAAGTTTCACGGGAGAATTGAATAAAAGTGGAAGGTTATAATTCCGAAAACATCAGAAGAACAACTCATCATGGCATATCACAAGTCATTGGCGCATACAGGTAGCGAGAAATTAACTCTAGTGATTGGCGAACATTTTTACATAAAGCATTTGGCGAGGAAATTCAGAAAGGTTTGTTCTACGTGCGAGTTGTGTCAGAAGGCCAAACCTTTTAACATTAAATTTGATACAGAACCGCAGGCAATTATTAGACGAGAGGGAAATGCTTTAGTTACAGCAGATGCACATGGTGAGCTTCCCATGGGAAAATTCGGATGCAGGTATATCTTTGTTTTACAGGACGTTTTCAATAAATCTGTTAAAATATATCCTGTAAGAAACATAAGTAGCAAAACCTGCGTGGGAAAAATAGTTAACGATTACGTTCCAAAATATGGCAAAGTTGAGGCCGTCCTAACTGATAATGCAACTGTGCATCGCAGTAAATGTTTTCAAGAGACATTGAAAGAGAATAACATTAAATTGTACCACTGCTCGTCTTATTTTCCGTCGGGTAATCCTACAGAACGTGTACTTAGATATATAGGAATATATTTTCGGATATTAACACATAAAAACCACAAGGATTGGGTAAAATATTGTCCCGTGATTGAGAAAATTATTAATAATACAATAAACGTAAATACAGGATTCGAACTCGTTAGACTCATGTTAGGCATTGAGCCGGAACCCATATTCAAAGAAATAACAGAAAATGTAGACACAAACAAAACCCAGCTAAGCAATGAAGAGAGGGCTAAAATGGCCTTTGAGAGAATTAAGCTAAAAGCTGAAAAAAGGAAATTAAAGAGAAAAGAAAGAAAGCATAAATGGGAGCCAAAGATCGGTGATTTAGTACTGGTAAAAGACCATAGATTATCAAGTGCATTTAAAGGTAGAAATAAAAGGATGGAATTGTTATATAATGGTCCTGCGGAAATTGTCGCGAAATTTGGGGAACATACATTCGAATTAGCAGATGTCAAAAATAATAAACTCTTAGGTAGGTGGCATAAACAACTCCTTCGTCCTTACAAGAAGCCGTTAGATGCTCCTGATTCCTAAATAAGTTGTGGGTATAATTTGCTCAGAAAAGACGGATATGTCCGTATTTTTAATGAACTAAAGCACAATAACAAAATTGTAAAATTAGAAGAAACACAAACTTGTAAATTGTATATGTTAAGTATAAAAAGTGTAGTGTAAAATTTATAGGTAAGGTATAAACAGTGTATTGACAGTGCAGTGAAACTTAAAACTAAACAAGTGAAAAAAATGAAAATCAGAACACTTAAAGACTTTTGAAAGTAATATTTATATAGAATCCTAAAGAAGTATTCGGAATTGTATGAAAAAAAAAACAGTTAAAAAAATCAGAACAATGAAACAATTTAGAAAAGAATATTTATATAGAATCCTGAAGAAGAATTCAGAAATGTTGTATACAAATATAATATTATTAATGAATAATGGATTTAAGCATGGGAGTGTATATTTATGAATTGTTTCAAGTGTCACAACAATATGAATTGATTTTAAGTAGATCAGATGAAAAAAAGAAGATGTAGATTGAAATATTTTCTGAGTAATATTTAAAAGTTGAAAATTCAGATCAGAGTGTTGGTAAATTTTAAATGAACTATTGTTATGTAACCATGTGAATAATATTTAGGAAATCTCATGCAAAATTAACGTTGTGAACAGAAATTGTAAAACGAATTGGAAGTTGCTGACAAAGGTCTAATATTTTGCGTTATATTCGGGCAAGACATATATATTATTTCATTATGGGATAATAAAATAATATCTATGGGGGCATTTGATACCTAAATTAAGGCTTGCCATAAATAAAGAATCATGATGGATGTCCAAGGAATGTTGGCTCTTTGTGACAATACGGGCAAGGCCAGTTGAGTTGGGGGGAAAGTTGTTATAACAAAAGCAATGTAAGAAACAGTGTGCATAGCAGTTTTCTAAAGGGGCTCACTTGACTTGTATGAATAGGGAATTCTTTGAACCATTCAGAATGGCATGACAAAACAGCCATAAAGAGATTTTTGGTTGAATGAAAAGGAGTTTTCAGAGAGAAAGTGATACACCCACGCGCATCTGTGTTCATTCAGAAGGGTCTTCGGCGTCAGGCCGATGAGAGCAGTTTGAGGCGTGAGGGCGATTAGGGGCAGTCCTCTTATTCTGTCTTGGATATTTGTCAGTTCATATATACGTAAGGAACGAATAAAGTTTATCGAGTAATAAACATTCTGACGTCAGTAACTCTAAACAGAGATTGGTAACCCTTGGTCGGCAACTTTCATTTCGATGTTCTAAAAAGAAAGAAGCAGTGAATAAATAAGTTGGAAACGGGCATCCCAGTGTCACTAAATATCCTTCTCACACACATCCACGCATACCCTAGGAGAAACCTCATTGTTTTACCCTGAGCTAAACAAAAGTGCTTCAAACTGTATTGTCAATTGGAACATTGTTCGCCACATATATCGTTGCTTCAAATTGGCGTCCACAACGTGGAATTGTGTGGACCCATAAATTATTTGTAACAACCCATTTCATTCATCGTCCGATTATACTTAACGTTGGATGATATAAATTAAAAATAAACGGGCAATTCAAAGTATGGCGTATATAGTACACGAACTTTAAGATAATTACCTCTGTCTAGAGTTCTCAATCTTTACCAATAACGTATCATTTCATTTAATCTAGGACCTCACATGTGTGGTTCGCGCCAAACAATTTGGCATGTGAAAAATTCTTTGGAACCAGTTGGCTATCCTAAGCCAGTAAGGGTTGTAAATATTGTCTGGCACTTCACGTCTCTCACCCTCGACTAAGCATCGGAAGCAGGCAGTTAACTCGCCTGGTCAATGAGGATACTCAGTTACTTTTTGCAAGTAGCGAAACTAGAACGTGTTTGTTTTACATAAGTGTTCATTTAGAAGTGGAGAAACGTTTTACTCGAGTGTCTGTTTATTTTTGTGATAGTGATGGTGAAATGAGGAGCCGAGGAGCTTTTCTTTTCCTTCAAAACTCAACATATCCATCACTTGGAAATATTCAGAAAATGGAAAAAAAGAAATAACCTATATCCATTCGATATATTTTTCTTTTCCTTTGGTGTAAAACTTTACATGGAGCTTTAAGAATTCTTAATCATATACTTAAAAACTGTATATATTGTACTTTTAGTTTTTAAATTACTGGGTAAATTATTTGGACATATTAAGTTTTGTTAAATGTTGGTGGACTTATCCAGTTTTGTTAAAAAATGCATTGACAGTGGAAAGTTAAATGCTCTGTTCTTTACTATTCATTTATTGAAGTAAGTGATTGGAGCAGGAACAGGTAATAGTATTATTCTTGAAGAATTTCTCAAGAAAGCAATATGCGAGGGCTGTTCAATAAAGAATGATCACAATTTTTTTTGACAACAAACCTTTTTTCATCTTCATAATTTTGATGATCCTTCTCAAAATAGTCTCCCCTGAATGCGATGCACCTGTCCCAGTGTTTCTGCCAATCTTCAAAGACATGCTGGAACCCATTTTTGAGAGATCCTTCAATATCGCCTCCGCAGCCTTCACCACTGCTTCTGATGATGGATGTCTCCCACGAAGGCGTTTCTTCAAGTTAGGGAATAGAATAAATTCACATGGGGCTAAATCCGGACTATAGGGAGGGTGAGGGATGCATTTCACGTTGATTTTTGCAAGGTATTCGGCAAAAACATTGGCAATATGCGGCCGCGTACTATTCTGGTGCAGCATCCAGCCTGCTTCACGGACATGTCGTCTTTTGCGCCTGATATAGACTTGCAATGTTTTCGGGACATCCCTGTAGTATTGTTCAGTTACTGATGTGTGTGCAGGTAAACATGCTGATAAACAATTCAATGAATATCAAATAAGAGATGACCATAATCTTCCCAGCAGAAGCAACTAGTTTTGCTTTTTTGGAGGTTGGTGATGAAGGATATTTCCATACTGAGCTTTGCTGCTTGCTCTCAGGATCAAAATGATGTAGCCCAGTTTCATCAGCAGTGATTACGTTTGATAGAAACTCCGGATCTTCCTCTAACATGAACTTTAACTGCATGTTACCTCCATTGCAGCTTTAGGCTGTACTGAACATGTCTGAACTTGCCTGGTTCTCACAGGCGGAAACCAGGAGTACCAACAATGAAGCTACTACGGCGTGTTTGTTTCACATTAAGCTAGCAGAATATAAAAAGGCTGAATTTTAGTGTAAAAAATTATGTCCGTAAAAATTATGATCATTCTTTATTGAACAGCCCCTTTATTAGTTGCCTGAAAACATGGCTTCTGAGCTGAGTTATTCTAGGGTCTGGATCACCATATTTATCCTTTTGGCGTCTCACTTTGGTTTCCGATTTTGGTCTTCCTCTCCTCCTAGCACCACAGTTAATTTAATTGACTATTACTTCCATTGCATTGTTCAAAATTCGCTTTTTTCACTTTAATGAGCACCCGATGTAAGAATATCTGCATTGATACAAAAAGCTAATGAGTACAAGAGAACTAATTGCCGCAAACTCACCAAGTAGCAACACATTAAGTCCTCATTACAAACTTCCGGTAGAGAAAGCAAATAGCAAAGGCAAAAATTCTGAAAGTGGACTAGTTCAGTTTCGAAAATAAAGCATTGACCGTTTGGTGAATTATACTAGACATGTTCACTTTTGATTACAAAATGAATATCGGGCTACAGTGTAATAGACATGTTAAGTTTTGTTGTAATATAACTTTAAATACACTTTTGTACATGAAATGTTCAGTTTTGGTAGAAAATAACAACAGCATCATATACCGACCAAGAATTTTAACAGAATCCCATTCATAAATCATTTTCGGTTTTCAGTGGTCATGTTCAATTTTGAAAAAAAAAAATGCTCCTCAAATGTCGGGTATAGTGCTTTAGATAGTGATATAGCCCAGTGTGTAGCAGTGTTAGGGAATTAACTTTCTGTTTTTTTTTTCTTTTTTAGTAGTTTACGTCCTCTAACGTTAAGTCATATCGGACGATGATGAACGGGAGAACTGATGCTCAAATGAGACCAGGGTCCATAGAGCTTAGAGTTATCCAACATTCGTCTTTCAAAATAATGCATAACTGTACTGAAGAGGAATTTGTCTTAAAATTCATACAAAATCAACACAAAAAATGGGACATAAATCACAAGATACATCATTCTTTGTACAGAAGCAAATTCTGAGATGATGCAGATGTCGAGCATCAAGAAAAATCATATAGTAACAGCGAACACTGCGATTCAGTATTTTAAAGAACCGTGTACCTTTAAGCGTGCTCCATAGGGAATTTCTCCTGATTAAGAAAATTGTACTACTTTTACAATTGTGTGTGTAAATGACCACGATAATTTAGCACTTCGATATGTTAATGCGTTTGTTTTTCACTTTTTAATGTTTTGCAACTTTAAATTGCTTCTCAGTTGCCATTTAGCTCCTTTTATTTTAAGTGTAACATTTATTAACCTTGGGTGGAGCCATCTAAAACATCTTTGATATCTGATATTGCTTTGACTTAATAATTTAAAAAATATAGTATAGAACAGCTTTTCATAAAATTATCTACTACATACTTAATTAAAATATCTGCATATCTGTGATATATGCCATGGCTTAGGTGATGAGATAGCTTTTCAGACAATTATATACTACATAGCTTATTATTGCTTTGAATAAAGCTTTTAACATTAAATGTATGTTACAATTGAAACAAATTGTAATTGAGAATGCAGGAATTAAGCGTTCAAACGCTTTACATTTTCAGCATGGAAGCGTCCCACACATGATTGTTTTCATTTCTTATCCAAAATTATTTTCTTGGAAAGTTAGATGCATATTTTTGAATAAATGCACAACAGAAATCTCAAAAAACATTGTTTGAAAACTGCAAAGGTAGCAGTGTTAATTCCTAGTAGCATTAAACCAGCAAGTGTTTGTTACGGTAAAGCGTTTATGTAAACTTCAGTTGAGGTTTTTGAGTTTAGCTGTATTTCACTTACTCCTCTTTAGTTCTTCACGATAATTTTATATTCTCACTTAACTCCACGGAAAAGTAAAATAAGCAAAGTTGTAATGCAGACACATATCCATGTAAATGCGACACAATATTTATGTTTGTTACATATCTTACCTTGAGTCAGAAGGAATAAAGAAATCACGGCTAGCACCAAGACCGGACGTCCAAGATCCATGCTTGTCGACTGTCACTCTCTGATCACTACACCTGACAGAATGAAGAAGTTGAGGCGCAGTCAAGCTGTCACCTACAACGTACTTAGGCGGGTCACGCGGTTTCCCCTACTTCTGGACGTATGCAAGTTCAGCAATCGCTCCACTCTTTTAAACTGGTGCAATTAGTAATAAATACAAGATTTTTTTATTATAACTGCAGAGAAGGCTAACATCCCATTGGATAATCTAAAATGAAACGCTTTTGTAGTGCACATTTGAGGTTACTAATGGCTTCCGATGTAACAAGGGAGATATTAAATGGCATCGTACCGGTCGAGATGGTTTGGCGATAACTTCAGAAGCTCTCATTCGATTCTGGTCGGTATGGCATCCATGTTTTTGCCTCTTTGTTTGTGGTTTCTCCAGGTAAGTGGAGTAATGCTGACCTGTAAATCTCCTTCTACATTAATTTTTTATCCATTTCCTTTCATCTGTTCCAGGATTGTAGGGCCAGGCGATGGTATTGCGATAGAACGGTGCAAGTTACGCTGTGAAAACGTAGCTCCTTAGAGCCTGTAGTGCGTGCTGAGGTCCTATCCTTCATGAGAGCGGCTAATTTCGGGGCGTTGCATTTGCAGGGATAGCCGGCGTCATGTTGGAATCGTTAATGATTGCGATCCTGCGGTGCTGTGCGTTTGGGCCGCGACAACCGATATGTATGGCATTTAGGACAATTTGTGCACTGTCTTGGGCCTATCGTAGTCAATCTTTTACCTATCTTTAGAGGATATTAAAGCAAAGTTTTTTTCTCTGAGTTTGTGCTGCTACATCACTGCCCACTTTGGCATAGCATGGAGAAATTTTAATTAACAATGGCCGTGATCGAATGCTATTCTATTGAAAATACCGCGCCAAAATATTATAACCTAAATTTGAAGTGCATACACATGTATAGTTAGCTTCTATAGATGCATTTGTTCTTTATTCACTTGCATAACATATAAAATATTGTCGCGAGGCATTGTTGCGACACGCGCGGCGGACCCGTTCGAAAAAGACAAAGAGCTACGCACGGGCAGGAAAGAAAGAGATTGATAGAGCGACCAGCTCGTGGGCGCTGAGCGGGACGCTTGCCGAGAAAGATAGAGTGAGCAACAGAGGGAGAAACAGTCAGAGATAGTTCCATGTGTTCTCGCTACGCCACGAAGAATCGTGCGACTTCAGTAGCTTTCGAGAAACAGTGGCTCGGATATAAATGCAGCCTTGTGGATGGAGCAGCGAGGTAGTGAATCAAGCTGCAGCCGCGCAGTGTGTGGACATTTGAATTGTGCCGCAGTTGTGAGTTGAGCTGTTAATTGTGTGCGTGCAGCTATTTGAAGTGTTCTGCGGGTGAATGCTTTCGTTTGTTAAGGTGTGGTGAAGCAACCGGAGACTACTGTGTGTATGACACGCCATTTTTAGAGCCTGTAGGGGTTGACCAAGGTGTGTTTCTACTTAAGTAAAGAGTATTTTGAATTTCTGCAAACTAGACTTCTAGTTTTACGAACCCACAAAGTCACAATATGGTTCCATGTATTTTATGTTGCTTTTACAATCCATAGTTATAAGTATTTAGTATTATCTTGTAGGTGATAACTAAAAATTGATCTCAAAACGTAGATATGTCAATACCTTACAAGCGAATTTGAACATTAACGTTACCTATTTAACTTTCTTTCCCGATTTCCTGCCATGTAAATGGAATTTACTACAGATGTATTTAAGTAATCGAACTTATTGTGACTTTGTGGGTTCGTAGAAGTAAAAGTATTGTTTGTAGGCATTTAGAATGCTCTTTATTTCAGTCAAAAGACGCTTTGTACACCCCTTACAGCACACATACACAAATGCAGTCCTCAAGGACGTGTGATTACTCCCGCCGCACGTAACAAACAAAAGCATTCACTGCTGTACACTGAAAATTACTACACAGCTGCACACACACAATTAACAACTCAACTCGTAGCTGACTCACTCACACGCTGCGAGGCCTTTTACATCTCAGCTTTTGTTTCTAGAAATAAGTAGAACGCCCTATACAATCACGATGAAGCAGGAAATTCCAGATTATCCCTTTCTCTTTTCTGCCCTCGCGTAGCTTTCTGTCTTTTTCTTTCGCACGCGCCCGCCACTGGCTTGTCGCGGCGATTCAACAATGCCTCGACGACATTATTTATAGACCTACAGCTGGATATTTCTTATAAAATAAAGGCTTCATACACATTTCGTAACAGAGAAAGACCTTTATCCTTTTTAGCTTACAAGACGCAGATTTAGGATTAAGCTAGGATACGTAATACATTTCAGAATGATGAAAGCAGATGGTTCAGGTTTTGCCTATTCTCTCTTCTCGTAAAACAAAAGAACCTATTTATCGCTCTTTCAGTAATAAATCTGATGACAGCGCGAAATGTGTGCAGTTATAGACAAGAAATATAAAAACCTGAGATGCTACATTCTCCACTCACTATCTCTCATTTTTATTTCTTCTACTGCTTTCAAACCGCGATCTAACTTGTGCTACATACCAGTTTCAGAAATACCACTTTGTTCATTCTTATGTGAAATAAACAAAGACCCAAAATAAAATTGAACTTTTACAAGCAGGGCCTGGTTTGTTTCTATAATGTTTGGTGCCCCTTCTTATTGTCCAGTTTAGAAAGGTAGTGGAACTAAGGTATTCACATTAGTAAATTAAGCTAAAAAGAGTTTCACCCGTTTAACCTTTTTTCAGTTTCATAATGGGAGTACTTCACATATAATCATTTCATTTTCATTTATTTTTCAAAAGTATTTTTGAGAAATTAGATACATATTGTTGAATAAAACTGTGACGGAAATATAAATTCACATTATTTGATATATGTTGAAATTAGCGGTATTAATACCTTGGATTAAACCAGCAGTTGTTTGTTATTCTATATAGTTCAAGTATAAGTTAGAATTAAGATCTTACTTACCTTTTATTTTCATTTTAATCAGTGTCCTCAACGTAAGTTATATCGGATGAGTGATGAAATGGTAAAACTTATATTCAAATGATCCCATGGTCATTAGAGATTTGAGTTACCCAACATTCATCTTACAGGATGAGGGAAAAGTACGGAATACACCAATTACAGTTAACTCACCCTAACCGAGATTGGAGCTCGGGATCTTTTGAATGTGAGGCAGACACGCTACCGCCACACTACAGATAGGGCAAGGTTTCTGTGTTTAGCTTGTTTCAGTTAACATCTCTTTATATTTCTTCAAGATAATTTTCAGATCTCACTTAAATGCAGGAATAGACATTCTTCACAAGATATGCAAGTAGTCATGCAGACTCATATCCATGTAGAGTAGTCGTACTTCCATAAGGTTCTTGTTTTTAAATAAACTAATTTTAGAAGCAAGTCCCTTTGAGCTTAGTGGGAGTGGTATGAGGTTTGACGTAGGAGTGCTGCTCTAAGGGGATTGGAGAAGCTCTGTGACGTCAACCAAACCGTCTGCTTCGCTTGTGTAAGAAACAGCAACAATTTCACGTGATAATTTCTGTTAATGCAAGCATTGCCTCACGTCACCAGCTTATCTCCTTAACTGACTTCCCTGCATCCCTAACCACACAGAGCTTGTTGCCGTACAGTACTTTACCCGTCTGTAGCGAAAACACACTGACTTTCGCGCATATATGTTTGCGCATGTGACGGCTGGACGGCTCGCATACTGGAATCGTCGCCATTGCCAGGTACTTTATGAAAGTACGTCTACCCTACATGCGACACAATATATATGTTTGCTGCATACTTTACCTTGAGCCAGGAGTAATAAAGAAAGCGCGGCTAGTACCAAGGCCTGACGTTCAAGTCTCAGATGATGATAATATATATAAGGGCGCTCAACTACGGCGGTCATCTGCGCCCTTTAAAAAACTAGTCATGGCAAGAGCCAGATATAAAGCTTTCTAAAAACTATACAAGTGTAACAAAACCTATTAAAATACACGTCTTATCGACTCTCTCTCTCTCTCTCTCTCTCTCTCTCTCTCTCTTTCATCACTACGCCTGACTAAGACTGAAGAAGTTGAGGAACACTCAGGCTCACACCTACACCGAAAGGAGGCGGATCGAGCGGTTCCCTACTTCTGGACGTATTCAAGTTCAGGAATCGCCTCACCCTTTTAAATTGGTGCAATTAAGAGCAAATGTAAGTAATTTT
Source organism: Mantis religiosa (assembly GCA_030765055.1). Classification (NCBI taxonomy): domain Eukaryota; kingdom Metazoa; phylum Arthropoda; class Insecta; order Mantodea; family Mantidae; genus Mantis; species Mantis religiosa. The sequence continues at coordinate 29,838,101 of CM060950.1, read as the reverse complement.
CATTATAACTGCGGAGAGGACAAACATTGGTTGGCCCCGTAGCTCAGTCGGTAGAACACCTTCCTGCCATGTTAGGGATCCCGGGTTCGATTCCCGGCGTTGGGGTTGGGAATTTTACTCCGACCACGATAATTCCTCATCTTTCTCAGAGTCTGGAAGTGTGAATGAGAGTGCAATTGTGTGCGTGATATAATGACTAAAACCCAACGATTACGAGTTAATACCTTCGATATGGTCCAAAGGAGAACGGCCGCCGATATGAACATTGCAGTTAAAGGCGGGGTATAAATGGAACAGGGAGAAAAAGACAAACATTCTATTAAATACTCTAAAATAAAACGTGTTTTTAGTGTACTTCTGAGGTTTCTGATGGCTTCGGATGTAACGAGAGAGATCCTAAATGCTATCGTACCGAACGAGTTGGTTTGACATAAAGTGAGAAGCTCTCATTCGATTCCCGTAGGAACGACCATCATGACTTTGGTCTTTTTTATGGTTTCCGCAGGTCAGTGGGGTAATGCTGACGTGATTTTCCTTGTAAATATGTTTCTTGTGCAATTCATTTCATCTGATTCATCTAATCTGTTTCGGGTTGTAGGACCAGGGG
>CM060950.1:29562494-29832494 GCA_030765055.1 Mantis religiosa | reverse complement strand
ACGTAAATATGGCAATACCTTAGAAGCAAATTTGAACACTGACTTATCTATTTAACTTTCTTTACCGAGTTCCTAGCATGTAAATGTAATTTACTATGGATGTGTTTAAGTAATTGAACTTATTGTGACTGTAAGGGTTCTTAGAATTAAAAGTCTTGTTTGCAGAAATTTAGAGTGCTCCTTATTTCAGTAAAAGGACGCCTTGTACACCGCTTACAGCATACATACACAAATGTAGTCCTCAAGGTCGTCTGATTACTCCCGCTACACGTAACAAACAAAAGTAGTCACTGCGCTGCACTGAAAATTACTACACAGCTGCACACACAATTAACAACTCAACTCGTAACTGACTCAGTCACACTTTTCGGAACCTTTTACATCCCAGCCATTTTTTATAAATAAGTAGGACGCTCGATAACAATCATGATGCAGCAGGAAATTCCAGACTATCTCTGTCTCTTTGTTTTCTGCCCTCGCGTAGCTCTCTGTTTCTTTCTTTCTCACGCACCCGGCACTGGCTTGTCGCGGCGATTCAACAATGCCTCGGTGACATTATTTATTCTCCTACAGGAGGATATTTCTTAGAAAACAAAAGCTTCATACACATTTCGTAACAGAGACAGACCTTTATTTTTTTGGGCTTATAAGACGCAGATTTCGGATTAAACTAGGGTCCGTAATACATTTCAGAATGAATGGAGCACATGGTTCAGGGTTTGCCTATTCTCTCTTCTCATAAAAAAGAACCTATTTATTGCTCTTTCAGTAATAAATCTGATGACAGCCCGAAATCTGTGCAGTTATATACAAGAAATATAGAAACCTGAAATACTACATTCTCCACTCACTATATCTCATTTTCATTTCTTCTATTGCTTTAAAGCTACGATCTAACTTGTGCTACAGACCAATTTCAGAAATACCACTTTGTTCATTCTTATGTGAAATAAACAAGACCCAAAATAAACTTGCACTTTTACAAGTAGTGTTTGGTTTAGTGCCCCTTCTTATTGTCCAGTTTAGAGTGATAGTGGAACTAAGGTATTCAGAGTTTAAACCGTTTAAACTTTTTACAGCTTCATAATGGGAGTACTTCACATATAATCATTTTATTTTCATTTATTTTTCAAAAGTATTTTTGAGAACTTAGATACATATTGTTGAATAAAACTGTAACGGAAATATAAATTCACGCTGTTTTATATATGTTGTAAATAACAGTATTAATTCCATGGATTAAACCATAAATTGTTTGTTATTCTATGCAGTGGCCACCATCTCAGTGCAGAGTGTGCACGGTAGGCCGTGCAAGTTTATCAGTTGCACGCCGGAATAGTCTACCGTGCACTCCGTAGCCTGTAGAGAATTTGCGGAATGCCGATCTTGCAATTTAAATGCACAATTGACTGTGCAACCATAATAATCGAATTGTAATATGAAGGATATAATTCTTATATAAATTGTTTTAATTGCTTCTTTCATTATCATTCAACGATGTACTTTTATTTTAATGAAAAAATAATTAATTGATAGTTTAAACAAAATGAAAATAATCAACAATCTACTTAGAATAAGGCAGTATTAAATAACAGCTCGAATAAAAGCAATAAGCACAACGTATTACTCGGAAGTGGTACCTAGTTTTCTAGATTTTTGTTGTCTCTTTTGACACACTAATTTTTCAAAATTAGGTATCAATGTTTGTGCAGCAGCTAGTCTAATTTGACATTCTAAGTTCTAATCCGACAGTTGACTTCTGCAACGGTTTTTGTTTAATTTCATTAGCGAAAAAAAATGTACGCATACAGTGGTTAGACTGCTTGGCTCTCACCAAGGCAGCCCGGGTTCGATCTCAGGCGACCGCAAAATGATATTTGTGGCGGACAACACGGAGCTGGGGCGGGTTTTCTCCGGAACCTCCGGTTTCCCCCACCATCTCATGCCACCGATGCTCCATCTTCATCTCATGTATCATCAGTGTCACCGCCTGCGGTGCCGTATGTAGTAAAAGAGGGCGTTAAACACTAAACACTACACTGTGTGTGTGTGTGTGTGTGTGTGTGTGTGTGTGTGTGTGTGTGTGTGTGTGTGTGTGTGTGTGTGTGTGTGTGTGTGTGTGTGTGTGTGTGTGTGTGTGTGTGTAACTGAACATACAGCGAACACGATTGGCATTACTATGTAGTCGAGGAAACGTATTTCTTGGAAAATGTGAATATAAATCATTCAAACTAATTTTATTTTGTAATTTATTTTTCATTTTACGATTGCATTGCAAATCGATAAGTTCAAGTTGCAATTCAGATGGAACGTTACCAACATCTGTAGAGTAAGTCTCAGCAAATATTTGGAAAACTGGCTCTAATTGCACCACGTGTAATGTGAAATGCATAAATGTAGAAGTAGATGTCCTACGTGTCACATTACATTCTCCAGCCGACATTATGTTTACGAAAACAAACCGCAAGAGACGAGACGACACTGCTGTCCAATTCCATGTCTTGTCTCAAACTAAAGTCGTACGGCACTTGTGGCAGTGCACAGTGCTACATCATTTACTCTAGCACAAAATCGATCCAGTAGGTGGCCGCTGTTCTATAGCGTTCAAGTATAAGTTAGAATTGAGATTTTTCTTACTTTCTTTTAATCAGTGTCCTCCAGCGTAAATTATATCGGACGAGGGATGAAATCGTAAAATTGATATTCAAATGAGCCCATGGTCATTAGAGATTTGAGTTACCCGACATTCATCTTCCTGGATAAGAGAAAAGTACGGAATACACCAACCCTGTCCGAGATTGGAGCTCGGGATCTTTTGAATGTGAGGCAGACACGCTACCATCACACTACAGAGAGGGCAAGGTTTCTCTGTTTAGCTTGTTTCAGTTAACATCTCTTTATATTTCTTCAAGATAATTTTCACTTCTACCCTGAAAGAAGCCACCACATTGAGAGATGACATGAAATGATAATGGAAATGAAATGGCGAGACAGGAAATTCGGGGAGGTAATTAACCTCCCATCATTCGACCGCGACCCTGAAAAACCCCCGAATCGTCTATGGTTCAGGTTGGTCGGCCACAGGAAGCGAACCCGGACCTCCAGAATGCGAGCCACAGACGAAACCGCCGGAGACGTTCCGCTCGATCGCCTAAGGACTTGCCATAGCTGAGTGGTTAGAGCACTTGGCTCTCACCAAGGCGGCTCGCGTTCGACCCCCGGCGACCGCAAAGTGAGATTTGTGGTGGACAACACGGCGCTGGGGCGGGTTTTCTCCGGGATCTTTTTTTGTACCAACGCTTCATCTTCACCTCATGTAATATCACTCATTTGTGTGTGTGTGTGTGTGTGTGTGTGTGTGTGTGTGTGTGTGTGTGTGTGTGTGTTTGTGTGTGTAATTTACGTCCTCCAACGTTAAGTCATATCGGACAGTGAATGAATTGGATGAAATGATGCTCAAATGATGCTCCAGGGTCCATGGAGTTTAGAGTTACCGACATTCGTCTTGAAGGATAAGGGGAAACACCGGAAAAAACCTTATCCAGGTAACTCACCCTGACCGAGATTCGAACTCGGGACCTCTTGAACGTGAGGCAGACACGCTACCATATACGTTACCGAGGCGGGCCAACTCATTAGTGTCACCCCCTGCTCAGCCGTATGTAGTAAAAGCGGGCGTTAAACACTACTCATTACTACCGTACTGATCTTTTTGTTTTGCTGTTTTCTCACGTATGTATGTGATTTTGTGTTGGATTATATAACCACATTTTCTCTGTCACTTACTTCCTACCATAGATTCTTCGCTAGGCGCAGTGAACGGTAGTGCAGAGCCTGTGGTGGACGTTATTTAATGACAGAAGTGATTTCTTCCTGTCAAGGAACTTTCTTTAGAATCTGTGCATGGGGATGGCGGGGTTCTCAATTTAAATCCTTGGGAATCCGCTGCGGCCATCCCTCACCAGGTTCAATAAGTGAAATAATCCCGGCCTAGGCTGCAGGGCTGAAATCCTTCCCCGTTTCTAATTCACATTTAAGTGGATCCCCTCCACAACCTTACTGCTATATATGTTTTATTATTTCGAGTGAAATTGATTTTTACGATAAGCCTAGTTACACATGGAACAGCCAGTCCTTATAATTACGTGAGCTCATGATCAAGGTTGCCAATGTAGCGGGTTTTCTCGCGAGATTTAGGAATTCTGGCTGCTAATCTTCCAGTGAAAAGTGTGTTAATTGCTCTAGCCAGAATTCTAGAAGCTTTTAAAATAATAATGAATTAAATATTATATTTGTTAATCACTGGTCACAGGCTTTCACCTGAGTGGCTGAATAACATGTTCCGCATCGACGGTCCATGGCTCCACATGTCACTTCAGGGGGGGGGGGGCTAAAGTGTTAAAACTGATTATCTAAACAAATAAATCTAGAGCCTCAATTTCTTATACTACTAGTAACTAAACAAGGGTGTGTACCAGTTTTCATTCCACTATGTAACTGCATTCTTGATATATGATTTAATTTATACAATTTTATTACCTAAAATCAAAATCTATCTTCTTTAACAGATATTGCAAAATAGATCTCATTTTGTTACAATTAAACTCCTTAATACCTTGATAACAAATTAAAGAATCGGATTTTGGAAATTCTACATAGTTATTTTTTTAAAAAAAAAATTTTATTTGTCAAGGCTAAAAAGACTCAAAAAATCAGTGCTTGATTATAGTAGTTGTTTTCAAAAAAATTAAACTATGACGTCTGTGACCAATATTAAAATTCCCATACATGGGTTTGTTGCATAACTTCTAAAGTATATTGTGTACAATTTCCAGAGCTCTAGCTGTAATATTGTGGGAGAAGATAGATTTTGAATATGGAAAAATAAAAAGTAAACTGAACTTGAGAAAAATGGCTTTAAAGCTTTACATGCAGTTTACATAAAAAAATATTTAATTTCTTTATATTAGAAGGATCCAGCACTGTAACTGACACTTTCTTCCCTCATAGCAGCCTCTTGAGCCTTAGGTTTTAGATGTATTTACTGAAATAGTAGTCTATTTTCACATTCCACTTATAATTCAGAAGCAAAACCAAAGTTGTGAAGCATCTCCAGTTTCAGAATTTGTGAAAACAATGTGGGCATGCTCAAACTTCAGTTCTTTCAACTGGCCAAAATCTAAAATAATACATTTGCTCTCACCTACAGCCTCCTCTGGTACATAGGTACTGCATTGCACCTCCAATTTAGAAAGGCTTATGTTTCTCTTTTGCGATGCTACAGGCTCAGTTACTTCGTGATTTACTGCAATTGAAGTATCTGTCTTTCCCCATCTGCTCTTATTCATTAATTTACATAAAGCGGCTCTACTATCCTTTAACTTTGGCATTCTAAAACAGTAAAATAATGCAGTGCCATATAAAAGAAAATAGGTTCCTTAACCCCTTTAATTTCACAATACAAAATAATGCTCCACTTAGGTTTACTGAAATAAACTTGTATCACAACTTAAGATGCAATTTTGTGCACAAATGGACACTTGAGTACAATAAATATAATGGAGAAAAGAGAAGAGGAGAAAACCTAACAATAATAATTCAGAAGTATCACTTCTGAAACACTAAAATAACAACACAAGAAAACATAAACAAACATTTCCCGCCATTACACAGGAAGTATATAAAGGAAACGAATAAAAACTTCTGGAAAAATTACCGCCATCAAGGGGATTCATATGAAAGCTTGTTAAAATAGGCTACGGTGGCTTAATGCTATTTTACGCGTATTTTAAAATCAAGTCGTTCTCAAGTTCTCTGCATTTAAATATGTGGGTGTGGCATTTAAAGCATGGAGAGGCATTTAGCAGCGTACAGCTTTAAAATTGGCGTCCAAAACAGGCATTACGTTTGGCCTACGAGCATAAAACTTTGTAAACAAGTAAATTAAATTATGGTGCATATTTTGCAACAAAAACCCTAAATTCCATTTTTTACGAAAATGACTAAAACAGCACTTCTGTCCCCCCTTAATATTGAATTTATATCAAAAGTCTGGTACTTTAACATTAATCTATGAGCAGAGCGGTTTCGGATTTAGAAGCGAAGGAAAAGGAATGCTAGAATCAGCTAAAGGTCTAGGCCTGGAAATGTTGGTTTCGCAAATTTCTACAGCTAAACCACTGCGAATTAGATTGGCACGATTCCATGCCCTCAGTTCTGTACGACTGTATCGTTAACAATTACGCAATAGTTAGTTAGTTACTAACACTCCCCACATGGCAACCTTGGCCTTCGGGGTAACCTCACCCCACCAAGTGATGACCAGACCCATTTCTCAGGTGGAGGCACCCAGAGGGCGGTGTCCATTACCTCCGATGATAGGGTGATAGTGAAGATGGCGGTGAGGTGAGAGGACCTACAGTTTTTACCGTGGACTCCGAACCACGTTGGGCATAGGGGATACTTCAAGTGTGCTAGACAGAGGTGAAGGCTGGATAGGGCCGACTTAAAATCGCCAACCCCAGAGCCGGGAATCGAACTCGGGACCCTTAGAACGGGAGCCGCGAACGAAACCACCGCGCTACCCCGGCGCCCTTTACGCAATAGTAATGCGTTCTGAAAGTACTGATGCCTCATTTAACATGCCCACTGTATCACAGCAGGGATAAAGTGCACAAAAACCAAGCAGTATATAAATTAACAAATCATAAACACACGGTACATCAATAAATTAATATATTACGTACATGCAAACCATAAAGATGTGGCATGTTAATAATAAACCACATAATAGAAAAGTATAGTTGAGCTGAATATGAATTGACTAAGTTCAGAGCCTAAAAATATAGCGTATATCTACGAAAAACGTAGAAGGGAACAACATATGGAGTTCAACTACAGTTGTAATTTCAGTTTGCTCTTCCTGAATGAGAAAATTACTTGTGCAAACTTCCTGAATTTAGACGTTCCATGATTGTACTTCAAAGAAGGTAATTGGTGAAAGGTTTTCGTCAGGCTCCCAAATAACAAGTGGTCGTTTTGTGATCCGGCCGCGATTGCGTGTTTGCGGCCGGGCCGTGGCTCAGTGGTTAGACCGCTTGGCTGTCACCAAGGCGGCCCGGGTTTGATCCCAGGCGACCACTGTGGTGGACAACACAGCGCTGGGGTGGGTTTTCTCCGGGATCTCCGGTTTCCCCCGCCATCTCATTCCACCGGTGCTCCATCTTCATCTCATGTATCATCAGCGTCATCGCCTGCGGTGCCGTATGTAGTAAAAGCTGACGTTAAACACTACACATTTCACGATTGCGTGTTGATACCGAAATTAAGGTTTGCCATAAGTAAATAATCATGATGGATTTCAATGGAATGTTGGTTCTTTGTTACAATACGTGCAAGGGCAGTTGAGTCGAATAGCAGTTGGGGGAAAGTTGTTATAACAAAAGCAATGTAAGAAACAGTGTCCTTAGAAGATTTCTAAAGGGGCTCACTTGACTTGTTGAATAGGGTATTCTTTGAACCATTCATAATGGCGAAAAAACAGCTACAAAGGGATCTTTGGTTGAAAAGGAGTTTTCAGAAAGTGAAAGTGATACACCCACACGCATCTGTGGTCATTCAGACAGTCTTCGGTGTCAGGCCGATTAGAGCGGTCCTAGGCGTGAGGGCGATTAGGGAAGTCCTCTTGTTCAGTCTTGGATATTTGTCGGTTCATATATACGTGAGGAACGAATAAAGTTTATCGAGTAATAAACATTCTGCCGTCAGTAACTCTAAACAGGGATATTGGTAACCCTTGCTCGCCAACTTATTTGCTCGCCATTAAATTTGCTTCAGTGTATTTGTGATTTGCTTGCACTACAGTAACCTCGAGTCCTGCTAGTGAGTCACCAGCTCTGCGTATTAACTATATGTTACTGCCTTCTGTTCATTCTATAAAGTCTAAGAGTTTGTTGACTGTGCATCTCAAAGGCGAAAGCTTTTTAAACATGTTACTATGAATTACTTATTGTTGTTCTTGTCTTGTTATTTCTGAACTGAGGTGCCTGTCGAAAAACTTATGATTGGACAGAACGTTTGTGTAAGATGTATACATAAACATCAAATCATATGGAATCCTGTGTAGGCCGTTTCCTGTTTTTCCAGTCCCAAATTGAGATCCCTGGTTAATATGTGTAGGACAGTGGGATGGACAAATGCTAAATCCAAGTGGCGAAAAGCATTTGCTCTAACAGAGCAAAAATTGACGACATTCATGCATCAATCGAACACTCAGCAAAGAATCTAAGACAGGCCTGTGAAACAGTACTCCCACGGTGTCAAACCATTTCCCTATTCCCTATTCCCTTCCTGAACACCAAAGCGGAAAACCTGTAGGGAAAGCCGGTTCCACCTCATCCGTGTGTATGTGTATGTGCTAGTAGCCACTGCAGGTAAGGAGAGGAGCAACTGTTCTGTTCACACTTTTGGTGTACTCCAGGTCTGCTCTAAGACGTGTTGCACAGCAATCAAGCGTTTCAAACATCAGTATTCATACAGCCACTAAAATTTTAAGTTGAAGCCCTACTATTGCTACTATTGTTCGTGAATTACAACGTAATGAGGACTACAAATGTCTCTATACAAATGTCTCTTTAGAATGGAGAGCTTCTCGTACGCGACCCGAAGCGGGCCAGAAAACGAACGTTGTGTGCTCTTCAGGATAGTATAGCGTTGGTAATAACTTGGAAGATATCTGCGCGTATGTTCACGTAAAGCTGCGAGGGCTGTTCAACAAAGAATGATCACAACTTTTTTTGACAACGTACCTTTACTCATCCTCATAATTTTGATGGTCCTTCTCAAAATAGTCTCCCCTTAATGCGATACACTTGTCCCAGGGTTTCTGCCAGTCTTCAAAGACATGCTGGAAACCATTTTTGAGAGAAACTTCAAAATCGCCTCCGCAGCCTTCACCACTGCTTCTGATGATAGATAATGCCTTCCACGAAGGCGTTTCTTCAAGTTAGGGAATAGAAAAAGGACACATGGGGCTAAATTTGGACTATAGGGAGAGTGAGTGATGCACTTGATTTTTGCAAGGTATTCAGCAACAACATTGGCAATATGCGGCCGCGAATTAATCGTGGTGTAGCATCCAGCCTGCTTCATGTAAATGTGGTCTTTTGCGCCTGATATGGACCTGCAATGTTTTCAGGATATCCCTGTAGTATTGTCTAGTTACTGATGTGTGTGCAGGTACAACAACCATTCCATGAATATCAAAGAATGAGATGACCGTAACTTTCCCAGCAGAAGCAACCACTTTTGCTTTTCTGGGGGTTAGTGATGAAGGAGTTTTGCACACTGAGCTTTGCTGTTTGCTCTCAGGATCAAAATGATGTAACCAAGTTTCATCAGCAGTGATTAGGTTTGAAAGAAACTCCGGATCTTCCTCTAACATCAACTTTAACTGCATGTTACCTCCATTGCAGCGGTAGGCGATACTGAATATATCTGAACTTGCCTGGTTCTCACAGGCGGGAACCAGGAGTACCAATAATGAAACTACTACAGCGTGTTTGTTTCACATTAAGCTAACAGAATATAATAAGTTTGAATTTTATTGCGAAAAATTATGACCGTAAAGAAATTATGATCATTCTTTATTGAACAGCAGTCGTAATACTTGTATGTCATATGCTGCCGCTGTTTCAATCAAGAGGGCATTACTCGGGTAGTTTGTTTTAAAGAACAGCGTATTACTTCTGTTAAACTGCAGAGCTGCTTGTCCGAATGTCAAGACTGGCACTTTGTCAACAGCAATAAATGTCGAGTCACATACTTTGCTGCATAATTTATTGCGCTAAAGCTGTCATCACTAAACACAGTATGGACTACACTGTAGGTGTTGACTATTGTTACAACTTTGTCACCAACTGGTAGCCGAAGTCATTAAGGGCAACAGAAGTTCTGTGGATCAAATTCCACCTGAGGTTTTCTCTAGTCCTCACAACTAGTAAATGCCGAGGGATACCCTGAAGTTAGACCTGGAACCCTCTCTCCACAAATTTCGTTTTCCAATGGTATCACTGGTTTCATCCCCTATGGTACCTTATGTGGTAAGAGCGGCCGATAAATGCTATTTAAACACCCGTACAAATTGGGTGTGTCGAAAGTTGATGCTCAAATCCCGGCCAAGAAAAACTTAATGGGACAGACTCAGGTCATAGGTTTGTTGGAAAATGAACACGTAGGTACAGTCCGGTGCACGGAAATGTTCCTAAGCTGTTGGTACCTTTTGGTGTTTTACCTTTTGTTTGCCTTGGCATAACTGTTTCACCATTCGTGTTTTACACCAGTCCTGGTTGTGCCAATCTCTTATTGGTTTATATCAAAATCCAATAACACAAGCAATGACCGATGAACAAGGCATAGTGCAAAGGGAGGGGTAAAGAGGAATTTAACCTTAGTGCAACGATTGTCAACATCACCTCCTTGCTATGTCCGTCGCTCATTGGTTTGATGTTATAACTCGGGAAACGGGGAGAAGGACAAAGGTGGGTTATAAGGAATGGGGGTTCCTGGATTAACTAGTAGAATAACATCGTCTTTGTGTTTTTCCCTTATGTTTATCTACGTGACAAAAATATGCTTTAGTATGCTCGGTATATTTTGTGTAAAGTCAACGCGAGTGCAGTTCGGCCGACTCTTTTGACGAACCTTTATAATCGTTTTACAACAGCGGCCCTCCTTTTCCCAGGCTTTCTGCGAGGTTGCCACCTTTCTCGATACGTCATGAGTATCGTTAAGAATTTTCGTCTAAATAAATTATCTTATGTCCATAACTGCGAAACTTCCTTAGTTTTGACATAGCTACAATTGTACTGGATTCCATAATAATCCTTATCCTATTCAAAGTGCGGTATTTGAAACCCAGCTCCTTTAGGAAGCCGCGCAAAGTGCAGTGCCCATAAGGAAAATCACAAATTTCTTGCAAATGTGCAACCAATTCATCTAAGGTGGGTGCTCTCCCTTTTGCATAGAATCTATAAATTTCTCGGCGAATTAATTTAAGAAATTTTAGAGAAATGTTTCCTTTTGTTTTCACACTTGATTGGCGTCTTTGGTATTCCTTTCGTCACAATTTTTTCTTACTGTATTTCTGTGAACACCCAGAATTCATGAGGTTCATTGCACGACCCCTTACCAAGATTATTTGTCAGCACATATTTATATGTGTTCAAAACAAGCGCTTGAATTTGCTTAGATAGAGTTCCCCTTATACATTTTTTTTAATTTTTTGAGGCTTCTCCAGTAACGAATTTCTTCACGTAATGAAATAGATCATCTGGAAGTTGGAACTTTGGCAACTGGGACTCCACGTGGAGTAGACATGCGACTGTCACTTCGAGAAAATCAGGGTTGCTATTGGTCCTCAACGACAGTGTTTCATTTCTGAAGTGTGGAGATAGATTTATGACGGTCATTAGTGGGCGGAAGGGTCAGGTTCCTTTTAGCGGCAACTGCACTCGCGTTGACTAGACAGACTCTAGATAGAGCTTAAGTTACAGCTTTGAATTATTCTGTAATGAAATAAGATGATTCGAAATAAATATGTGCATTGCGGAGTTCAAATTGATACACATAATAAAACAGACAAATCTGCCCCATCCCTCATTCCCTTCCCAAGAAAACTGCACAAACCTGAGAAAGTTCATTATTCGAAAAATATAGGCAATCTGGCCCTGAACTCAATAACCGCTGATAAAATAATCAAAGTCTAAATACACTCATTCTGAATTATACTTTTTAATGTAGCTTAAACTGTCTGGGCTTCTGGTTCACCTCCGCCATCGTGAAACAAAGGACAGGCACACGCCTTCCTATCGCTGACCGGGTTTTGAACTGGGCAATAATAATAATAATAATAATAATAATAATAATAATAATAATAATAATAATAATAATAATAATAATAATAATAATAATAATAATAATAATAATAATAATAATAATAATAATAATAATAATAATAATAATAGTAATAGTAATAATAATAGTAATAGTAATAATAATAATAATAATAATAATAATAATAATAATAATAATAATAATAATAATAATAATAATAATAATAATAATAATAATAATAATAATAATAATAATAATAATAATAATAATAATAATAATAATAATAATAATAATAATAATAGTAATAAAAATAATAATAGTAATAATAATAATAATAGTAATAATAATAATAATAATAATAATAATAATAATAATAATAATAATAATAATAATAATAATAATAATAATAATAATAATAATAATAATAATAATAATAATAATAATAATAATAATAATAATAATAATAATAATAATAATAATAATAATAATAATAATAATAATAATAATAATAATAATAATAATAATAATAATAATAATAATAATAATAATAATAATAATAATAATAATAATAATAATAATAATAATAATAATAATAATAATAATAATAATAATAATAATAATAATAATAATAATAATAATAATAATAATAATAATAATAATAATAATAATAATAATAATAATAATAATAATAATAATAATAATAATAATAATAATAATAATAATAATAATAATAATAATAATAATAATAATAATAATAATAATAATAACAATAATAATAATAAATGATGGTGAAAAGTAGTATCAAAGATAACACAAATGAGAAATCTGTGATAGTGAAATGCTTGCGTGCAATACATTACTAATACAATGGAAGCAAGCAATTATTTCTATCGGAAATTTAAGACAACATTTTAATACAACAGTGTTGTATATATGTATATACATTTATATAATTGCTGGTTTGTATATTTTTATATCATTTAATGTTATCTACACTGACAATTACAGAATGTTTTTATCAGAGTTACTACTGACGTATCTTTTCGGGGGGGTTCCCCTGGTTCGTGTTGAAGGTTGTGAAGTATAATTTTTACCTACGCAGTTTTCTGCCTCTCTATTTCACGTTGTCTTTCATCCTGTTAGCTATTTCGGGATACTAAATATTGGCGGGAGTTTCAGCGTATATGGCCGAGTATTTGATTTCTGTAAATCCTTGTCCTCAGAATCGGGGGAGCTCTTTGGGTCCAGGTACAAAGGTGTGCAATCGAACGGAATGGCTAGGGCGATTTCAGTTGTGGCCCGCATTCAGGAGGCCCGGGTTTGATTCCCGTGGCCAACCTACCTGATTTGTGTTTTCCTGGGTGGCTAGGCGAATGCTGGATAGGTTAATTACATCCCCCGAATTTTATCTCCCTCTATTTCATCTCCAATATCATTTCACATGTCTCATCCGGTGGTCTATTTCAGGGTAGAAGTGTCGGTAGGTGTCTCGGCGGTGCATGGCAGGTTGATATGCCTTGAGGAAAACTACTTCCTGTTCCGATAGGTTGGTTGTGGGTCTTAGAATCTGCTTCTGGGACCACTTTCGTACAGCAGTAAGGGGGCATGTCCGTTGTCCTGGTCTGCTGGGAGGTATCTATCTAAGTAAACTGTAGGGAACCTGCCCTCTGCACTGTTGTGGCTATTTGAGACGGCCGCCCTCTGTCTGCTCTCGCCTTACTCTTCCTCCCGGGGGTGACCCACTTGGGGGCATAGGCACAATGGATCACGACTGGTCTCCGTGCCGAATCCCCTCCGTAGTACAATCCTAATCCTAACCCAGGGATGTGCAAGCCCGCAGGTGGGGAGGAGAGACTGGTTATGAGCCGCCATCGGTAAGTGTTAAGTTGTAGCTATTAGGGGTCCAATTCTTTGCTTTCCTCTCTGCTTAGGTCCAATCACCGTTTTCATCCTCTCACCTCACTTCTCCCTCCCGGGGTGCGCACCGTCGGGGGCATAAGCACCAAAACTCATCTACATCGAGGTGCTAAATCCTCCCTCGGAACCTTGACATTCTATTGATATTAGTATTTAAGTTTTACCTATTATTGCTTTAATTGACAAATTTGTCTGTGCCCTTTTTCAGAACATTTACGTCCGTAGTTTGGGAGCACATCTTTACATACACAGTTATATAACGTAAACGCTGCCTAATGAAGGCCGGCTCTCGTAGCCGTGGTCGCTAGAGTGTGTCTTTGGCGTTCTACCGTGCAAAAGGTCACGAGTTTGAGGTCCGCCTCGGGCATGGGTACTTGTGTATATGCGTACCTACAACACGATGGAAAAACCAGGAAAACAATAAAGTACAGAAACATTGTGTTTAAAAATGAGACACTACAAGACTGCATCCTAGACCTCAGTATTATGATTAGCCTCAAATATTTTAAATGCTTTAGCTGTGAAACTGTTATCTAATAAGTTAGCTTTCTTGTTACAGACTTTTTCAGTTGAAATTTTGTGTGTGTGTAATTTACGTCCTCCAACATTAAGTCATATCGGACGGTGAATGAAATGGGTGAAATGATGCTCAAATGATCCCAGGATCCATAGAGCTTAGAGTTACCTGACATTCGTCCTTTAGGGTAAGGGAAAACCCCGGAAAAAGCCTTATTCGGGTAATTCACCTTGACCGAGATTCGAACTCGGGACCTCTTGAACGTGAGGCAGACACACTACCACCACGCTACCAAGGCGGGCAGTTGAATAATATTTTAATGAAAATTAATTGTTCTTTCACACTAGCCGTGTGTAGGACGCACTATGAAGGGCTAGAGCCAGACTGGAAAAAAAAAAATACACGGGGAAAACATGAGTCAGTTGGAGAATTTAATGTCATGTTGGCACGTTGGCCATAGTAGCTCAATGGTTTAGAGTGGCTGGACGGAGACCAGAAGATCCCTGGTCCAAATCCCGGCTATGGCATTGAATTGATCAGTTTGGCTCTACACCTTCATAATGTTTTAATGTTTAATATAGATACCTAGCTTTGCAAGAAAATAAAACACACAACTGAAAAGAATAAGAAAACGTTTCCTTTGATGAAATTGCGAAAAATTGCTTTTGAATTATATGTATTATTTCTCAAACTCATTTCTTTTGATGTCTTTTTTTTCTCTCACTTTCTCGTCAATGCTGACGTTAGGAGGCGCTTGGGTTCCCTCAGAGCGAGAGAGCTGAAGCATTTGACATGAGATGAAATCAGGGTTGAGGGGTCGGCCCAACGCCTGAGATGAATGATTGATGGAGCATTTGGTGGAATGATGGTGGGGAAACCGGAGAACCCGGAGGAAACCCACCCCAGCGCCAAGTTGTCCACCACAAATCCCACTTTGCGGCACCTGGGATCGAACCCTGGCCGCCTAGGTGAGAGCCAAGCGGTCTAACCACTCAGCCATGGCGCGGCCTTGATGTCTTTCTGGGGGGGGATGTACGCAATATTTTAATCTGACAACGAATCACACTTAAATGATTAGGACAATCCTACATGCAAGAAATAACTCTCTCCATATCTTCAAAGAACACACGAATATTTGGAAGATATTGAACGAAGATGCATCTGAGGAACTTGCGTAAAAAAAAAAAAAAAAAAAAAAAAAAAAAAAAAAACTTTGGGGAAAGTCAGCTTTAAAATTTCTCGCTTATTAAATAGTAAAAAGAAAACCAAAAGTACAGTTGGTTTGTGATTGCCCATTGTTTGATATATATCCTTTATCCAACTTTTCTCAAAAATTCTATGTAGTGTACTCCTAAAACTGAATACTCACATTTCCAGTTACTATATTCAAAGGTTCGATATCAACAAAGTTTTGCAGGAACAATTTAACATACTGTTTGCATGCAATGTAATGAGATATGCTTATTTTGTACTCTTTCAGTCGATTTTGAGATATGATATCCTACTACGGTGGAGCTCAACTGAAGCACGTTGTTTTAATGAATTTAAAATTTTAAATAAATGCGATTATTAGGTATCAATGTAAATGTCTTTTTGCTGAGCAAAAGATTTTAGCATTTGTAAATGTTTAGTTACTGGCTTTATTAGTTCATATTCATTGTAAAACTTGTTATAACTGTTTAAGAAATGGTGTACATAATCATAATACTGAATACAATACAGACTTCAATTTACCTCAAGTTAAGCTCAGTAAGTGAACTAATTCTCATTTGTACTTGGGTTACAATTTTTTATCTCGTCTTGTTAAGAGTTATAGCAATCATATATTTTCAAACACATTTTTAATCGGTTGGTAAAACGACTTTTCCTACTTTGGATACATTTTTAAAGGTACACGTCAGTGAACTACTGTGTTAAAGATATTTATTTCTCTGTATTGACAACTTGACATTTCGTATTTCATATTTATTTTGTACACTTTCCATTACATTTTCACCTAATCCACTTTTCTCTTAACATATATAAGAAATCTCCTATACATCTATTTTTCTTTTAACCCATTCCCGTTAGCATGCGTATCGCCAATATATCTTTACTTACACTGTCCCATTTCTAATCACATATTTTTTTCCTGTAATTTGTTAGCTCCTTACATTCTATCAGGTAATGAACAGTGCTTTCTTCATCTCCACAAAATTCACATATTCCTACCTCATTACTTCTCAACCCTTAAGTATAATATTTCTACTCTCATCCATGCTATGCCTTCTCTTCCAGTTTTGCCAGATTGATCTATATATTTTTCCCTACCCCATTCTGTCTTTAATTGCTTATAAAATTTCAAAGATTTCCTTTCTTCTATACTTTCCCAAATCTCCTTCCTATCTATGTCTTGTACCCTGGTTCTCACTTTCTTCCAAAAGCCGATATGATTTGACTCCTCTGCCCTCCATAAACCTCCCATGCCTATCTTCAATACCATTCTTTCCAATTCCGACCACCAACTATTTGTGTTCTTAATGATTTTCTGTTGCTTCATGCACATATTTAATAATTACCCCTTCTGCCCTTTAATACACTTATACCAGAATTTCAGTATTATCTCTAGTATGGTTGGTTGGTTGCTAATGCTCATGGAGTTTGAGAATTTCCATTTTCCTTCTGGCCTCCCAATAACGTGTGACTAGTTGTGCGGTCAGTTCTCCATCTGTTTTTGTCAGGGCACTACACTGGAGCAGATGATCTCCGTCCATCAATGAGTTCAGGTCCCTACACAGTGTGCAGGTTGGGGATTCAAAATTATTAATCCTGTGTAGATGAGCGGCCAAACAGTCATGGCCAGTAATCAGTCGGAAGATGGCAAACAATACTGCTTCTTGGGTAGTCTGGGATGGGATTTTTACTTCCTTGTAGAATTTTCCATTGCTTGTTGGTACTTTTTTCTTTGCATTCTTCTTTCCAGAATAAGTTGATTCTATTGTTTATATGTAGCTTTGATGTGTGGAATGAGGTTTTTTGTTGGCAGCTTTGTTTAATTTGTGTTCCTTTTTTTGCCAAGGAATCTGCTATTTCATTGTCTGTAATTCCACAGTGCGATGGAATCCACTGAAAGTGTATTTCTTTCTTTAGACCTTGTAGTATTCGTAATGAACTGTAAATTTCAAGTATTCTATCGTTGTGAGGATACAGTGAGGATAGGGCTTGGAGTGCTGATTTAGAATCGCTTAGAATCACTGCTTTAGAGAAAGGGTTCACATGGTTGATGAGTTGTTTCAGCGAGGTGTTGATTGCTTCTGATTCTCCATCATAGTGGGTTGCTTGTGTGCCCAAACAGATGTGAAAATTGAATATTTTACTATGTATTCCTGCTCCAGCATTACTTTTTTGTCAAATAGGGGGCCGTCTGTGTATATGTGTAGCCATGGGTCTTGTGGATAATAAGTTTCAATTGTTTCTAGAGCTAGCATTTTAAGTGTTTCTGCACTTACATCCCTTTTTGACTCTATATTTTGTAGAAGGTTTACTCTGCTATTTATTTTAGGTTGTGATAGAGGGTAGATTGGAAGTGGGAGATGTTCAATTTTGTTTGTCTTCAAGGTTGTATTTTCTCTGTAGGTTATAGGCTTTCTGCATAAATCCTTCTTGTGTTTTTAAGGTTCTTTCTCTGCTTTTGTAGTTCTTCCAGTGCGTATTAAAGGGAAGCCTTTGTAGTTTTTCATTTAGGAGGACATTATGTTTTTCCATTTCATATTTAATTGGCAAGTTATTTGTTGCAATTTGCATTGCAGTAATTGGTGTTGATTTGACTGCTCCCATTATTAGTCTGAGTGCTTGGTTCTGTAATGTTTCAAGTTGTGCTAATTTGCTTTGACTTGCTGTAAGTATCACCTCGCTTCCATAGAGGAGTGCTGGTTTGATGTAACTTTTATAGGTGGTGTTGAGTGTATTGACAGATGACCCGCATTTGCTGCCAGCTAGTCTTTTGAGTGTTGTTAATCTCTGAGTGGTCTTTTCTATGGTTTCATTAAAGTGGGTTTTCCAAGATAATTTAGAATCAAGTTTTATGCCTAGATATTTATAATTTTCTGTTTCTGTTAGTTGCTCACCATTTAGTGTTATTTTGATAAGCTGTTTTGTGTGGCAAAGTGTGAACACTTGGTATTTTGTTTTGGATAAGTTCACAGTCATTTTGTTATCTGAACACCAGTTATGTATTTCTTCCAATGCCTTGTTCATCGGTTGTTGTAGCTTATTCAGTTCTTTGTTACTAACTGATGTCCAGATTACTATGTCGTCTGCATGCATGGCACATTTAACATTCTCTATTTTGTTTAGTTTTTGTGGTAAGTCATTTATCATAATATTAAATAAATTAATACTTGACACAGATCCTTGGGGTACTCCTCTATGTGTTTTGATTTTGATGTAGAATTATCAAAGGTAGTTGTGCAGAATCTTTGAATAAGAACATTATAATTCTCTCTATTATAATTGCCCTCCTTTTCCATCTTCCCAACTCTAGTAATGCCACTTCTCTTGGCGCCGATTTTGGCAGCCCTAGTAATTCTTTGCAAAACAGTCCATACATCTGATCTAATTGTGCCCCTATCTCTGATGTGCCACATACCTCCACTGCACGCATTGCTCTGGATTCAACGACCGCTTCATGTATTCTTTCTAACCATCTAACTGACATCTGCAGTTTATGTGTACATATTCTTACCCCTGACATTGCCGCCCTGCCATTAGTTATCCCTTTTCTGGCTTGTGCGCCTCACCCTCCACTGCTACACATCCTTACACCTAAACAGTCATATTCCTTTACACTTCTACCTTTTGATCTCCTATGAACCACTCCTCTCCCTTCCTCAGTATTGGTCCTCTTTTAAATACCATTATTTTCTATTTTTTGCTGTTTATTCTTAATCCCCAGTCAGTGCAAAACCTATGCATTGCCTCAATTGATTTTTGTAGACCTATTACAGAAATTGCTCTTACCGTTAAATCATCAACATACAATAAACTAGGAATCTCTTTGTTCATTAATATTGGGCAATGGGCTTTGCTTTCCTTAACCCTCCCTAATATGTC
Source organism: Mantis religiosa (assembly GCA_030765055.1). Classification (NCBI taxonomy): domain Eukaryota; kingdom Metazoa; phylum Arthropoda; class Insecta; order Mantodea; family Mantidae; genus Mantis; species Mantis religiosa. The sequence continues at coordinate 29,813,077 of CM060950.1, read as the reverse complement.
ATCTATAAATATATTGAATAGAATAGGATTCAACTTGCACCCCTGTCTCAAGCCTAACTTCTGTTCGGCCTCTTCCGATAGTACATTCAGCCCACACTGTATTGACAAAGTAATTTATTGCTTTGTGATATTGTCCATACCTATCATCTGATATCACATTAGGATATGACTGCGGTAACTAGTTTCAGAAAAATTACGGATGTATATAATCGTCCTTATAGAAAATTGATTAACGTAACCCAAATTCCTTTTTATTTTATGACGTTTTCTCTAGCCTCGGAGAACTTGTAATGTTCTGAAGTGTCCAGTAAGGTTAGGCAAGCCGTAGCTCAAGTGTGCAGCGGTTTCCTGTGAGTGTACTGCATAAAAACGGACGTTCACCCGAATAACAGAGGTAGCAGACTGTCAATTGTTTAGCAAAATGTCAAGACGTATTTGAAGTGGCAATATTGTGCAATAGCCTTCACTCGCAAGTGTGAAGCAATAACGAGAATGAAAACTTAGGAAGTTCCTTTACTTTCATGGAGTGGTAAATCGGAAATATTGTTACCAATACTTAAAACAATCGCATATTACGGTTATATCAACGTAAAATTTTGAAGTGCAACTGGCACGTGTGTCAGTTGTGTTTTCTGTGCCCCTTTTCAGAACCCTTACGTCCATAGTTTGGGAGCACATCTTTACATACACACTTAAGTAACGTAAACGCTAGATAAATAGACCCAACATGAAGAATTCAATGCCATGGCAGGGATTTGAACCACGGATCTCCTGGTTTCCGTCCAGTCGCTCTAACTCATTGAGCTACCATGGCTAACTTACCGTCACGACATTAAATTCTCCGTTTGACTCGTATATTTCCCCGGTAAACCACTAGGGACTCTCGTATTCGACATACACCATTTGTGGCGACTTACTATCGTAAGTACTTGAGTCCCAGGCTTTATCATTTAACTCTTATTATTTTAGTAAATTGATGGAAATTAATGATTTCTTCATACTAGCCGTATGTAGACTAAGGTCTTTGATAGATGGAGTCAACATGAAAAATGCAATGCCATGGCAGGAATATGAACCACGGATCTCCAGTCGCTCAAACCCATTGAGCTACCATGGCCAACTTGCTATCACAACATTAAATTCTCCAACTGACTCGTATATTTCCCCGGTAAACCACTAGGGGTTCTCACATTCGAGATACGCCGTTTGTGGCGACTTACTATCGTAAGTACTTGAGTCCCAGGCTTCATCATTTAATTCTTATTATTTTAGTAAATTGATGGAATTTAATCATTTCTCCACACTAGCCGTATATAGACTAAGGTCTTCGATAGATGGAGTACATGAAGATCAGCTAGTGAACGGCTAGTGTGAAGATATGATTAATTTCCATCAATTAACTAAAACGTAAACGCTGCTTAATAATGGCCGGCTCTCGTAGCCGTGGTCGCTAGAGTGTGTCTTTGGCGTTCTACGGTGCAAACGGTTACGGGTTTGAGTTCCGCCTCGGGCATGGGTACTTGGGTGAGAGGGGTGAGAGGTAGCAGTTTCTACTTGAAAGTTACAGACATTTGCTTACAGATTAAAGAAACCATCGGGACATTTAACAATTTTCGATCGCTTTAATTGAAATCTGTCATCTATTTACCTGATACACATGTGCCTCGATTTTTGCTCAGCATCTAAGTTTTTCGAAATATTAATTTTCAGAAAGAACATTTTCCAACGTTTTGTTAAGTGTTGTATGATAACAGTTTTGAAAAAAAAATTGAATTATAATGATCCATCTTTAAAAATCCATTCTTCATTGCTGAAGTTTATTCGTTTTTATCTCTTCATAGTTTTTCAGGGGTAAAATATTTCATTTAATTCTCAAAAATACAAATACAATTTTTAAACACTGTCACATTAACAGTGATATTTTCAAACCATTCTTCCACGAACTATTAATCTAGAACCTTTCTTTTCTGTCTTGTTCATGTTAATCGAAGTAAAGAATGCAGAAACGGTTTAATTGCACCATTTGGAATAAATATAAGCAGGGCCGTATTCCTAGCAAAAAAAGTGGGGGGGACGCACACCTAAAATTTTTCCAGATGCTGGAGAACCAATCAGAATTCTGTACTTGTAGATTCGCCTTTCTGCTTTGGTTGTCCTCAGCATGCGTACGACTTTTTATCCATTCTTTTATTTGATCCTCTGAGTTCCACATATGTACTGGAGGATCTGAATGTATTTTGAATGTATATATATATATATACATATTGTATTTTTTCAGTATTTTGAATGTTATATTAAGAAAGGTAATGAAGTAAAGTAGTATAAATAATAGTATTAGTAAGGGGACTACGTCCCCCTCCGAAAAATAGTGGGAGGACGGCGTACATCCGCGTTCCCCCTCCACTACAGCCCTGATAAGGAGAATATAGATGAATGAAGCAATAATTGCATTATTGGAAAATGTGTGGCTATCAGCTAACTTAAAATCCCTACTCTTTCTTTGACCAGGAGGAACAACAGAAGGCCTATTTAGCATTCCAAACATTATAAAGTATTTGAAAATTCCAACGAATAACATTTTGTTATTTACTTAAAGTGGCTTCAATTACTTTACTACCATAGCATATGTTTAAAACAATTGAATATAAGATGCAATTTTCTGGGAGTGGCTATGTGCTCTTCATTATTCCGAATGAATTTTTCAGACACCTTTGTATCATTCTCAAACAGTAAGAAATAGAACAGTTACATGCAAACGTTTGGAAGTCTTTAAATCGTTAAAACATTCAATAATTAAATAAGTTCCATGATATTAATCATTTTGGAGATATTCATTGTTACAGTTATTGGAAGAATATTGTGACTTTGTGGGTTCGTAGAATTAAATGTCTTGTTTGCGGAAATTTAAAATACTCTTTATTGCAGTAACCGAAAGACGCTTTGTACACCCCTTTCAGCAGTAAAATGACGTGACATACAAACAGCAGTCTTGAAGATCTCTCGTTGCTTCACCACACGTAAACAAACGAAATAAATTACTACGGTGCACTCACAATTACTGCACAGCTGCACCTCAATTAACTACTGACCGCGCTCCAACACTTTGTCTGCTTTTATATCTCCAGGCGTTCTAGAAAGTCGTCGAGCGTTCGATAATAATCACGATGGCAGTGGGAAATTCCATACTATCTCTGTCTCTTTCTATCTCGGCAAGCGTCCAACTCGCGCACCACTATCTCTCTCTTTTTTTCCTGTCCACGCATGCTGGCTTTGCGGCGGCTCCAACCAACAATGCGATCGGCGACAAGGTGTGCTAGATATTTTAAACACATTGGATAAAACTTTTAATTCGAGTTTGTTTGGAACATATGCGATGTTGAAGAAATGTTTTGCTTTGATTGTTACATTAAGCTCTACATTTGTTATCAACTTACCAGCATAGTATTTAAATAACTTTGAATTTAAACGTGGAAATAAGTATATTATGAGTCAGTAGCATTTAGAGAATTAGCAAAAGAAAAGGAAGGAAGGGTGACATGTAGGGAGGGAGGAAGGACGGAAGGAGTTTTAGAAGATTTTGTTAAAAGTTCATTCTTAAATGTGGTGCCCCTTTACACTCCTATTCCTGCCGAAAATATGGCATCTGGAAAACATAAAAAGCCTGGAAGTGTTAAACTAAGCAGCTTTTAAAGCTTTTTACACCTTTAGATGTAGGACGAAGTAAACAACATTTCCAGAAGACTGCAATATTTTAACATGACATTTAAGATTATATGGGTAACAATGAAAACAACTTCCTCTATCCGGCAAAATGTTATTTTATTCTACAATTTCTTCACAAATGTGTGAAGCACGTTTAGTTTTGGGTACACAGCAACACAACTCATATTTATATGACAGTAAACTGTTAACAATAAGTCATTATATGCTAGACTTGAGGTTGTATAATATTTGACTGAGTTCGGGAGAAACGAAAGAAGGTTACTCAATATGATTTCTGTTGAAAGCATCATACACATAAACAATTATGTTTGGGGTGGGAAATTTTATGAAAATCTTCACCTTGAGCTTTATTATTTACTCTTATCCGATTTTTCCACAAGCACCTGCACGCGCAGAACCTTGACCTTTCTTTTTAATCAGGTGGCCTTCAGTGACGTCTCAAGTTGATACGGTAGAGTCAGTCTTTCTCTACTTCAGAAGAACGGTATAGAAAGGAAAGTTGCGGACAGAACTCAGAGAAAATCAAGGGAATTATGCCCGAAGGAACATTTTGAGCAAACTAATGTGTTAAAAATTAGAAGGAGATGCTGCAGGAATGTACAGCTAAGGATTTAAATCTATGGCAGCCATTTATATATAGTGGATCGGGGGGAGATGCCCTACTTAAGGTTTTAGGGATCAAAAGTTGACTTCAATTGAGAGTTTAGGTTCAGCACTAAACTGACATTCACTGAGGAGCCTTCTCTACATATGTGCAAGTTTGTGTTACGTTATTATTGTTAATTAAGTGTGTTTTGATTTCTTTAATCAAAAGTGTAGTTTAGGCATCTCATCCCGAATATCGGGGTGTGATGCCAATCATATCGAAAGCAAAATGGAGTACCATTTTTGTGCATTGGTGATACAAATACATATTTTAAAAAGCATATTTATTAGTATTATAAAGAATAAAATACTAAAGAAAGGTAATAATGGATGTAAGAATAAACAAATAACATGATTATATGCAAATGAAATCAAAGTTCTTCTGCACAGTTGTTGCACACGTTTTCTTCTTCTATACAGGTTTCGTGCAAGTATCTACTGCAAACGACATACCAATCAACCAATCCAATCAACCAATCCAATCAACCTGTGGTCCAGTTCTATCGTAGTAACTGACAGCACACTCAACACAATAATCACTGTCATTTTCTGACCTGTTTGGTCCTCTAATCTTTGACTCATTTTTCTGCAGATTTTCCTTTGTTTAATTTACTCTGATCTAATGTTGACCTCTTCTATGGGATTTTGTTCTGTAAGAATTTTAGCATGTTTCTTCTTGCGATTAGAGTTCAGTGGATCCAATATAGGTACAGAAGTAAATTTTTCAAATGATGTGGTTCATTCTGAATAATCTGCAGTTCAGGTCCCTCTTCATTTTCTGAGAGAACAGCTCCAGCACATCCTCTCCTGTTTGGTTCACTGTCTTTAATCCTTTCTCCATTATCAGTAGCAGGCATATCGGAAATTTGATACACATTCTGGAATCGTTCTTTTTCAAACGTCGTTTTAGAGTTCTATATGGAATGCTATATTCTTGGGAAGCTTTAAAACAATTCCCTCCGCCAGTCCTCACAAGTTCCAGAGCCATCTGTAGACATTCTTTAGGCCACTGACATCTATTTGAAGTTCTAACATACACTCGAGGCATCTCCTACGAAAATAAAATCCGTATAAGTGAGGAATAAAAGAATGCATGTCACTGGTGTGTTCTGAAAGTGAGCTCTTCGTTATGGTCAACGACCTTGGAAGATTGTAATTGTGTATGTGACGTAATTCTGCTACTGTAAGGATTCACCAAAGTGTATTTCTACAGAAATAAAGAACATTTTGAATTTCTGCAACTTGGACTTTTAATTCTACGAACCCACAAAGTCACAATATTGTAACTTATTATGCATTACTTAATGCATTTTCTCCTAATATTGTGACTGATGGTGGCAACAGATATTTTATATTTCTGAATGCTACATTTCTAAAAATAGAACCTTCAAATTGTTATTTCCGTATTAACAATAGGTTTTAAAAGTTATGATACACTGCTGTTTGTGGGAATTGCAACACCAAGAAGAAGAAGAAGAAGAAGAAGAAGAAGAAGTTGAAGAAGAAGAAGAAGAAGAAGAAGAAGAAGAAGAAGAAGAAGAAGAAGAAGAAGAAGAAGAAGAAGAATTCAAATCCTAGCCTGCATATTCAGTACTTCAACGTTTGAAAATTAGATCTGCTATACGCCGTGGAAGCCCGCTTCCATAGCGTTGATGATAGCATGTCTCACTCTCGTTCAAGAGGTCCCGAGTTCGAATCTCGGTCAGGGTGAGTTACCTGTATAAGTTTTTTCCGGGGTTTTTCCTTATCCTGAGAGACGAATGTCGGTTGCTCTAAGCTCCATGGACCCTGGGTTCATTTGAACATTATTTCACCCATTTCTTTCACCGACAACGTCGGAGGACGTAAATTGAAAGAAAAAAATACTCCGTGGTATGGAATCGAAAAGGTTCTGAATATGTTCCTGAGGGATACTCCTCCACGCAGTTTATATGCAAGTCCACAAATTCTTGATATTGATTATTGGAGATTCGTGACAAACAAGTTGCCGACCAACCATATTCCAGACATGTTTGATGGGCGGAATTTCAAGTGGACCTGCAGGCTAGGACAGCAGTGGTCTCCACCGCTCTTCAAAGAAGACCTCTTGATTCCTCATAATATGTGGCCGGGCATTATCCTGCTGAAATATGTCCTGTAGAGGTACCTGAAGCGAGGGAGTATCACAGGCTTTAAAATCTCCCTGAGATACCTGTTGCTGTTCAAAGTGCCCTGAGTTTCTAGGAGATGAGATCGATGGTTGCAACCAATGTCACTCCAAACCATTACACCTGGTGTCCGCTATTCCACTCAACCACATAGGCCTACAATTTGCGCTTGGCACGGTACCTTCGAACATGGATGCAGCTATCATTGTTGGACACGTTCAGTGGGGCTAGTTTGAAAAGACTTTTGTCACTCAGCACTTTAATGACGGTGTTCAAGTACCCACTGCAGGCGGAGGTGTTTGTGATTTCTGGACAACGGTATGTGTACAGCCAGTTCAATACGTAGCAGAGGGCAATAAATCGTCGACACAAACAGGTTTACACCTGCTGCAATGCTCCAACGTCGAACCAACACTGTGAATGAAGTTGCACGTTATGGCCATGTGGAAAAGATTGCGGTCATTCAGTACTGTGGTCCAGGACACGCTCTTCACTGCATACGAGCTTCTTCTATTCTCTTCTTCTGCACAAGCATCACTGTCGCAGCAGAGTGCCCTGTACGAGCCGAACAGTCACGGTTGGCAAGCCCACTTCCCAAAGATTGTGTTCAATTTGAACTCACTCACATGCTGATATAGCTGCCTCTGATATCGAATAGGCATACTGGGATTCACTTTAACGTTTCCACCTTGTTTGACAGTTCTGTATTGTCTACACTTCGTACAACACTTAGCTTGTCGAACAAACATGACAAGGCCCTGCTTGGCTTCCTTGCATGTACCCCATCTCTCTGCAATTCTAATCACTTACTGCTCACACACCCACCAAGTTTGCATTTATTCGGGGAAATATTTCATGCTGTTGCAATTTTCACAAACACTAGTGTATTTATTTACACCAATATTCAGAGAGAGTGATTAGAAGATTACAGAGCAATAGAAAGAGAGAGGGGGAAGCCCATGGAGACTGAGGGAGAGAGAGCCTCCTTGGGTAAGGATACAATCAGTAGTCAGTTAAAAATAATAATTCTGACTTTAATTGGCATTCAGTCTTACAGGTTCGTCACTACAATATTTATAACTTATTAAAAAAAGAAGAAACCATGAAAGATTCGGTAACATCTACACATTGAGACCCACTCAATATAGTTGCAATGTCACATCCACATGTTGCCCTTGACAACAACCTATGTAAATGCACGATAAATGCTCATAAGTTATTTTAATGACATGGCTTATCAGCCCAGTGGGTGTGACGGATACACATCTATGGGTACTTGTTAGGTGTGTTTAAAGCTGCATTATAAGAGAGGCGATAAAACTAACAAGCTTCGCATAAACCAGCTTATCAAAGCGTGTGGTTTATCAACAGGCTACTCTGAGGATTGACAACTGAACCGCTCTTCTTAAAATGCTTAAAACTAGTTTTAAGGAGATAAAATAATAGCGTTTACAAGAGCGCAACATTCTACTAAGAAGCTCGTCTTTAAAGTAGTGCTGTTAATATGAGGAATAAAACAGGCATCCAGCGCTTCTGAAGCATTTAATTGCACACATTCTTAAACTCTGTGAGTAATGAACATACTAATTATCACGCATAGAAATTTGTAACCATTTAAGCCAACACAAAAGGAAATAAAGCTTAACTACTACTGGACTTTAGACAGGTACGTCACAAGTAAAAGAGCACCCTCATCCTTGGCACAGTCCATTGGTTTTTGCAGGAAATACTTACCAAACGTATTTACCTGCTATCATTAACCCTTGACCGTTGATATTTACGTTCTTTATATTGGTATAGAGTTTTGAACAGTAACGTCCAAAAGTTTGAGCATTATTTGACCCATTTCATTCATCGTTCGATATGACTTAACGTTAGAGGGCTTAATTAAACAAGAAGAAGAAAGAGCGGATTTGCTCCACCTAATTTTCATTCAGCTATGACGCTTTTATGGGACCCAGAATAAACCATTCAAATGCTGGTTAACTGATGAGTGAAGGAGGAATGCAAAGGAGATGTAATAAAGTGACAAGGTGACCTCATGCGGGCATAAAAGTCAAGGTTGAGCATCGTTGGTTTTGAGTGCAGAATCTGAAACCAAGTGCTTAAGAATTCCTTAGCCTACTAATAACTAATGCACTGATTAGCGAACTAACATAGGCACAAGGAACATGATTTAGAGACCCCTCAAGATAATAGACAAAAATATTGAGATGTTAAAGAATGTTCTATCCAGAATATATTTAAAATCAAAGTGGACAAACGTTGTCCGGAATACTGCATCCTTACATGTTCATAAACTATTTTGGCTACCCACATGGTGGAGTAATGCCCGATTTCAACAACAGATGTTAAGACTTAGCACGAGTTTAAGCAATAGTTAAAACAACACCAACAAGTGTTAGCTTAACACTCATGTTAAATCTCTTGTTAAACTAACAAGCCAAATTGCTGTTGTTAAGTCCTTAACAATCGTAAATAATGAAGACAGTGGACGTGAACGCAGCTCTTGATGTCAATTTGCTATATTTAACACATTCTAAACGCATTCGTAATAGAGTACGGTCTATGGGGAGAAATTGTTTTGAGGAGCTATCAGAAGACCATTTTCTACTGAGGTATAGACTGTGGAAGCAAGTTGCTGTGAAGGTTACTGCGGAAGTACAAGAGAGGTTAGAACATACTTCGAAAGGAATATGCCGATATCGCTATTTCTTCAAGTATTAATAACTTTGCTATTTTATAATTCACTGAATTATGTGGATAATACACTATCTACCTCTCGTCTTGAAGTGTGTCCAAAGTGTAGGACATTAGTTCACAAACCCCTCGATTCCAGACGTCTGAGAAAGCCGGCTGTCATTCTGCCACACTTTAGCCATATAATGTGTCCACATCGACATGTCATGCCTCGATGATGATAACCATCGGTTACTCATTATTTTGTTTAAACTAAATTTTTCATACAATTCTACGGCCAAATAAAAATATAATGTCACTAAAACAGATCTGGAAGTGAATAAAATGTGTCGAGAACATTATGCTGTAAGCTCATTGCTCGTAAATGATATATCAATACTCTGGACAAAACGAAACTAATAAAATTAAATTTACATCTGTAGATGCAATTTTATATATTTAGATGTAATAGCATATCTGTAAGTACAGGAGATTCTGCGATAAAATTATTATACCGAATATGACTGTAAAACGTCAATAATGCCCAAAAGAGATGTTTTGCACTTTTCAGATGAGATATTTTGAAGAAGATGATGTGATTAAACACAATTTCGATTTCTGAGAAGAGTACTTGCTCATCCGGAAATGTCTGAATAACAAATGAAACCCGTGTTATGTCCGCCTCGGTAGTGTAGATGGTAGCATGTCTGCCTCACGTTCAAGAGGTCCCGAGTTCGAATCTCGGTCAGGGTGAGTTACCTGGATAAGGTGTTTACGGGGTTTTCCCTTATCCTGAATGACGAATGTCGAGTAACTCTAAGCTCCATGGACCCCGGACGCACTGATCATCATTTCACCCATTTCATTCATCGTCCGATATGACTAAATGTTGGAGGACGTAAATTACACACACAAATAAAATCCGTGTTACGAAGACAAATTAAAAACCTTCGCTAAATAAACTATTTACGTTTAATCATTGCAATAATAATAATAATAATAATAATAATAATAATAATAATAATAATAATAATAATAATAATAATAATAATAATAATAATAATAATAATAATAATAATAATAATAATAATAATAATAATAATAAAGCCCGCCTCGGCAGCGTTGTGGTAGAGAGTCTGCCTCACGTTTAAGAGGTCCCGAGTTCGAATCTCGGTCAGGGTGAGTCACCTAGATAAGGTTTTCTCCAGGGTTTTCCCTTATCCTGAAAGACGAATGTCGGGTAAGTCTAAGCTCTATGGACCGTGGGCTCATTTGAGCATAATTTCACCCATTCCCTTCACCGTCCGATATGACTTAACCTTGAAGGACGTAAAATTACAAAAAAGTAATAAAAATAATTAATAAGGTTAATTGAAATGCCGTATTTGGGTTTGTTTCCTGGAGGTACAAATTGGAAATTGTCACGCTGTTATTTGCTTCGTTATGTACCCTGGGCTCATTGAACATCATTTCATCATCCTATACGGTCTACTTGGATAACGTTTAATAAGAAAGTTTATGTGTGTAAATAAATATATAAACAATAGTAGTAACAATAATAACACTTATAAATATTATTTTTTGTTATATTTTCTTTTCTATTTCTTTTTTCTTCTTCGGTCTATCAGTATACAAATATTATAAATCTGACCGTTCTAATATCAATACCTTTTTGTTTCTATGGCAAGCCTAAACAAGTGTTTCACGCTCTGACAACAATGCGTAAAAATTGTAAAGAATAGCTTTACGCTCCGCAGATCATTTTTACGCATTATGAAGTGAAATGTTATGTAATGCTTGATTCACGACTCGACCAAAGAGTCAGTCCAGACTAAAACAGCTATGACCCATTTCCCGGGTTTGGTGGACACGAGAGATTTGAATTTATTTGAAATAACATTTTGTAAGATGCTTTTTAGCTTGTCTAATGGAAAAAATACGATACTTGTCCTCAGATTCATTTTTTGTTGCCTCTTCCGTGCTTGAGAAACTTGACTGCGACTCTCATTCGCAAATTCAATAGCTTCAGAGGTCGTGACCTTGTAGGGAATAAGTAATTAAATGTGACCGTTTTGATTAACTAGTGTATTTAATCATCTCCTTAACACAACATAATTACACATACTTAAAATAAATTTTCCCTATTGAGAATGATTTTGTTAACATTGGATTACATTTGAAATACATTTGGATTTCATATTATGTCAACGGAGATGTTGTGGGCATATCAAATAGTTAAAGCAGGCCAGCTATTAATATTAAGATTCACAATATATTTTTTTACTATCCATCGATCAGCAAGTATGCTTTACAGATGTTTGTTATTGAGACACCTAGTAACAGTACACATAACAATTGAGGTAGCCGTGAACGACTCCTCTAGATAAATATGGCAGGATTACTATAACACAAATTGAGGACTTTAAGTTTGATAGTTATCACTCGTCTGGGTCGTCAGTACTGGAGAGGTCACTCAGGAGAAAATCTTGTGACAGTCTGCGCTACAGGCGAGTTGGTTGGCGAGTGCGAGCGCCGAGATTGTAGGTAACGTCTCCAGGGACCTCCTGGAGATGGTAAAAGAAAGGTCGTGCCAGCTGGCGGATGTACTGGTGAACGGGTAGAAGACCAAACTCGTGATGAAGTTGTTGGTTTCTGACGAACCCTGGAGCATTTGTAGCTGTACGGAGCACCCTGATTTGTAATACCTGCAGACTGCGGAGATTTGTCTTGCTGGTGCCACCCCATACTGGAGCTGTATAGGTAAAATTGGGACGGACTTGAGATTTGTAAAGAAGAAGGGAGGATTCATAAACAAGTGGGGTGCACCTGTTGAGTAAAGGATACAGTTTTGAGATCTGGGCAGACGCAAGTGTAACAGACCAACAGATGTGGGCGTTCCAAGTTAGTCGAGTGTCCAGTAGCACACCAAGATACTTCACTGGCACACTGGTTGGTAACCATGAGCTGTTTCCCGAGCAGCTGTAGTGAAGGAGTATTCCTATAAGGACATAAAGAGAAGATCTTAACCTCTGTCTTGTTAGTATTGAGGGAAATGCGCCAGTTAGTGAACCAGTGAGCTAGTCGATCCAGGGCAGTTTGTAGTTCATGAATAGCATGACGGATATCGGAGTGGGAATAAAGGAGAGCAGTGTCATAATCTGTACAAATTGGAGCTGTAGCAGGAAGATCATAAGTGTAGATATTAAAGAGGAGTGTTGCTGATACTGAACCTTGAGGGACACCTGCTAAGATGGGTCGTCGGGTGGATGTGAAACCAGCAAAGCGCACCACAGAAGTTCTATTTGTGAGAAAACTTGCAATGATTTGTAGAAGATAATAAGGGAGACCAATGCGATGTGCTTTAAGTAGTAGCCCAGTGTGCCACACCTTATAGACAATATATATTTGACAATCCACCACTGCGAAATTGAACTTTGTGCTTTTTATTTGTGTGGTTTCTATGCCACATGACTCTAAACCCGTTTACATGTCAATTTTGATCGGAACTCTTATCAGAATATGATCTGGGATTTGGCTCCAAAATTATTTGCACCTTCATTTAGTAGCAATCCCAGAAAGCAGACTCAGATTGATTTTAACACTTTATAGACTATGACGTAAACGAAGCAATTCATAGAAATTTCTGTGTTTGGTGTAGAGAAGAGGATCCATATTGCTCCTGAATTTCAAAGAAATTTTAACAGAGTATTCGAATGTTTTCCCTTAAAGATAATATCTAATATTCTGTTTGTTAACAATCATATTACCGTCACCTGTGTGCCAGAATTTTGTCCCGCTGGAGTTCTTTTACATGCCAGTAAATAAATATACTGGCATGGAGCGTCGCTCTTAAGCAAACCTAAAAGCTTTTGATCTGGTCCAGATTTGAACACGCGGCCTTTGGATCAGTAAGTCAGGACCTAAATAACTCAACCCACTAGGATGTAATTTACATCCTCCAATGTCAAGTCAATCGGACGATGAATGAAATGGGTGAAATGATGCTCAAATGAGCCCGGGATCCATTGAGCTTAGAATCATCCGACATTCGTCTTTAAGGATAAGGGAAAACCCCGGATAAAACCTTATCCAGGCAACTCACCCTGACCGAGATTCGAACTCGAGACCTCTTGAACGTGAGGCAGACACGCTACCATTTACGCTAACGAATATAATATCTGGACTTGAGCGGAAGGTGTGTATTATCAAACAGAATGTTGTATGCAGAATGTCTTCAGGACTTGGTAAATTAAGGAACCGAAGTTAAAGCATACCTACTCTTTAGAGTTTGGACTGGCAAGTAGTGCACATATGAAGGTACGGTCAAAACAAAGTATTTGCGTGATTCCCGAAATTGTAATCGTAATATCTGAGCTGAGACAAATTCATAAAGTAGTTAAAATCGACGGATTGCGAGAAAATTCATAACTATCGTCAATTGCTCATGAAACATTTTTCTGTAGTCAGATCAAAACTTACGTATTTTTATAAAACTACCGGGTAGGCAGTGATAGCCCGTGATAGAACGTAATGCAGGATCGAAGAAGCGTTTCCGATACCAGTATGAGGTCCAAAGCAAATGATTCCGAAAAGGGCAGAAGTTCATTGCGCTGGTCCACTGTGCCACTCGCGCTCCAGAAAGCGAACCTAAACGAGGACTGGGACTTAGTTCGAACCGCCATTCTGGCCGGTGGTCAGCAATGCAAGTCACTCTATGGCGATAACAATCCGGGCGGCTGGGTCAGTTGTAACAAAGAATCTCACCAACGGTTCACAGAGTCGCTTACCGTGGTTTTGCAACACTTGCTGCAACCACCCCAGCAAGCCTGAGGCCAGTGTAGTGGAGGGAGAAATGTCATTTGATGGGGATGTGGAGGTTGCTTTGGGACGGACGGAAGGGAAGGAGCTCATGGGCGTCGGCCTGGCATTTTCCCGGTCGTCCATCAGCTGACGAGCTGCCTTGGGAGTGCCATGCCCGCTCGACGTCTCGGAGTCCGACTCCTGCTTTTTGGCAGGTCTTTGCGACCTTCAAGCTGAGGTTTTGGAAGGGTCTGGTTCTGTTTGTGTAGCTCAGGGTTGTGGTTGTTTCGCCCGTAGTGTCACAGGCAAATTGGCAGGTTTGCATGCAACCTCTGCAAAGGTGGGGACCGTGCAAATGTCACACATAAAAATTGAATATATATAGTTATCAAACTAACGTGAAGTTCATGGTATTAACATTTTTAAGGCAAAAAGCGCCGGAACAGATAACATTGTTTGAATATATTAAAACTAATTTTCTTTCTATTAGTTTGATTATTACAAATTGTTAAACTAATGTAAAATGTTTTCTGTTCTAAAGGAGTACATAGAAGCACATAGAAAGAGAAATCCATTTCGATTTGACAAATCATAAATAAAATGACAATCAGTCGTAAACTAGGTGCACAATAAGTCACCTGATTTGTTTCACGAATAAAATATTTATTAAATCCATTTCGATTTGACAGATCATAAATAAAATGACAATCAGTCGTAAACTAGGCACACAATAAGTCACCTGATTTGTTTCCCGAATAAAATATTTATTAAATCGATTTCGATTTGATAGATCATAAATAAAATGACAATCAGTCGTAAACTATGTGCACAATAAGTCACCTGATTTGTTTCACGAATAAAATATTTATTAAATCCATTTCGATTTGATAGATCATAAATACAATGACAATCAATCGTAAACTATGTGCACAATAAGTCACCTGATTTGTTTCATGAATAAAATATTTATTGTTGACAAGATTTGTGATTTATTGACGTAGAAGTAATGAATACAGCTTGGAAATGCAACCTAATGTATCACATGTTCAATATGACTGCCGTTTTGTTTTAAAACTTCTTCAAGTCGCACACATGCATTTGTGACAACTTTTAGGCACAAATCTTCGGGAATGGCGCGGCATAACTCCACAATGATGGCTTCACTAAGCTGCGCTTAGGGTTTTCTGTGGATTATTCGCGGAGGTTCACGTGCCCAGAATCGAACATTCTGTTTGTTCACAACACTATTCACGTAAAAATACGCTTATTATGTATTTCAAATTGGAAGGGTTCTGGAGTCCAGTTAATCAGATGCCTTATCACACTCAGCGTTGCCAGCTTGTTACCTCACTTCTTTTATATTTCCCTCTTTCTCGCACACTCATACAACATGCAGGTCTGCTTGGCGCAGACGTAAGGGCGAGAAAATTATATTTTACGAACTTTTACAATGATGCAGTTGCTAAAATCAAAATTGGAAAATGCATTTTCGCAAATTATGTATATTTTTAAATACTATAACTATAATTATAGTTTATGAATCACTTGTTTTTCTATTCCAATGGAACTGCCAGTGGCTCATCCATATCGCTGTTAATGTCACTTCCGTTGAGACAATTCGTCATTGTCACTGTCTTCATCGTCTGAGTCTTGCAAATTTATGAATATAGGTTCCAAAATCTCGTCATGTGCTATTTCTTTCTTAAAATCGTCTTCTTGAAAGTTTTCTGCATGCCTCACGCAGTTTTCCCAGTCCTGTTTTCTTATAATACCTTGTCAATTGCTTCGTGAACAAGTCCTTCAACGTCCGTCAGTTTAAAAGTATTATTTCTGTTTGCAACCCCCCCCCTTTTTATTTGAGCCCACACCAACTCAATTGGATTATATTGCTAGTAGTAAAGTGGGAGGCGTATTACCTCGTGTCCCATTTCAATTGCTAGTTGATCCAGCTGATACACTTTTTCCGTGTTTTTAAATGGAAATATGCTTTGCAATAACTCTTTTTTAGTTTCTGTTTCCGAAAATTCAACCCCACTCTTTTGTAACTATTCAACAATTTCGTTTTTTTCTGCTGGCCGATTTTGGTATTTTATTTGCAATAACCGAATGATACGGTGCGTTATCCATTATAATAACACTCCCCTCTTCTAAATAATCTAAGAATCTGTTAAGAAGCCATTGTTTAAATATATCAGCTTTCATCTCTTCGTGATAGTCTGAGGTACTTTTGGGGAGAAAAACGCATTTGCTTTCTGACAGGAACCCTCTCTTAGCAGATCCAATATGACAAATGATGAGCCGACTGCCTTTTCCAACAGGTACCTTTAGGCCACCCTTTTTTGAGGAGTCTTGCCAGATTGACTTTAGAGTGTGGTTTTTATTTACCCATGTCTCGTCTAAGTAAAAGATAGGTCTCGAATCACCAGAATGTCTAATTTCATGCATGTTGCGTAAGAATTTTAATCTTGCCGCAAAAATGTCACTCCTCTCCATTAAAAATTGACACCCATCATTTGTCTTTCTGTACCTGAAACCTAATCCCCTCAAAGCTGTGAAAGTCGATGTTGTTGATCCAGTGTATGAAATTTTGGTTCTAAGAGCGCAAGTTATTTTCTGTATAGTTGGAAATTCACCTTGGTCATAAAACTCGAACACAGTTCTACGTACAACACCCTTGTCAAAGTCACTTAAATTTGTAACTCTTTTCGGAGTACCAACATGTTTCCTGGGCGACACAAACACCTGGGCACCACTGGGATCAAATTTTCTTGCCTCTCCACAAATGCAGGACACACTTGTTTTACCTACACCATGCGCTTCAGCAGTAAGCCGTTGAGCATTTTTGAAATCGAGCTGATTTCTATATCCCTCATTGCCCAGTCTTTTGAAGAACGTGTACACCTTAAAAATAATACTTCGAGCCTGACTTCGCAATACCTGCCTATTTGACTCGCCTCTAAATTCACCGCAAGGAGCCATTGCAGTCTTTAACTCTTACTCTACGGTTGTGTAAAGAATAACTGAATGATATTGATGTGAACTCTCCAGAGTAAATAAACACTTCTTATCCAGCATTCATTCATAAACATAAGCATACAGCATTCCCCAGGCTAACAGGAAATGAAGTGTTTGCTCTTTCTCGAATTTAACACCTTGACTTATTCACAGTAATTCTTTTATCATGTCATGTCAGTAGTTTAAATTTCAGTTCTGAGTAATTAAAAGTATATGTCTATACATACACACCAACCACTTCGACCTCACTAGAGTAAATAGAGATTACGAACCATTCATAAACAAAGATATAATGTGACCAGACACGTTCGGCCAGGGCAGCAGGAAATTTGTTTCCTCTAGCTCGAATTGGCGTATTCAAAGTAATTGTTTTATCACGTCATGTCAAACATTTACGTTTCACGCATACATGCCAACCAATAATGATATTCATTACAGTGCTTACGTCACGATTTATTGTTATAATACAGGTAATAGTGGTTTATTTATTTGTATTAGAAAAACTATTTGATCTAAAAAAATAAGGTTTTCATGATTATGTTAGATACATTACTCTCTACCTTCCACATGGATCAGTTTCAGCAAAATTTCATGCAGATTGATTAGGCTTTCTTTCTTTTTTATTTTACGTCCTCCAACGTTAAGGCATATCGGACGGTGAATGAAATAGGTGAAATGATGCTCAAATGTCTCCAGGGTCCATGGAGCTTAGAGCTACCCGACATTCGTCTGTAAGGATAAGGGAAAACCCCGGAAAAAACCTTAACCAGGTAACTCACCCTGACCGAGATTCGAGCTCGGGACCTCTTGAACGTGAGGCAGACATGCTACCATCTACTCTACCGAGGCGGGCCTTGATTAGGCAGGCGCTCCTCACACACCACTTAGCGGGAATGCAATACGACAACACCGCAGGACTGCGATTGGTTGCTCACCTAGTAGCACTCAAGGACAATCACCTTCCCATTTGAAGTACATAATAGTCAGAAAACCAAGTGTTGTGTAGCATTGCCTCTTGGTCTTGCTCGATTGCTCAGTTCGCATACTGTAGTCTCCGCTCCCTATCTCTCGCAGTAAGCTTATGCATTACTGTATCGATACAAGCGAAGCTCGGATTGAATCATTCTTTGTACTAGTCGACCACAATATGAATGCACTCGGCGAGAAGCGTTATTAAACAGTTACGTCACAAGTGAGCGGAGTACCTCAGGTACAGTGCGGATAACGCAAACATCAACAATACCGAGATACTTCCAATGTGACGTGCAGATGTAGTGTAGTTCAACGTGGTGCTGCTTCGAACCTTTTCTTGTGCAGTTAAAATTCGAGTAGTATAGTGGCAGTTGCAGTGCTCGTTGCGATAAAATTGGCGTGTGTCTGTGAAAAGTTTAATAACGGATGCACCTACATAGTTAAAGACAAGAAAAGTATCCCATTCTGATGAAAAGCATATCATATATCAGGTTATACAGTTCTAGACAAGTAAAGCAGGAGAGAAGGTTACTCGTACCACTTGAAAAAGCAGCAGTTAGGACAACAAAAATAGTGGGAAGGTCTGGGAGAACCATCATGAACATAAAATGCTTCAACAACTGGGGCTAAGTTTACAACTTCGAGGAAAAATCGAAAAGCACGCAGAAACATATCTCTTGATGAATTTGATAAGTGCGTTGTGCGTAGAAAATTTCTGGAGTACTATGAACATAAAAAGGAAATTCCTACTTTGAGGAAACTCCTGAATTTCGCTAAATAATAAATAAACTTTCAGGGTGGCAAAGAAACATTTAGAAATATATTGAGAGAAACGGGATTTCAATTTAAGAAATGTGCTAATGGGGAAACCAAAAATTTTTGCAAAACTTGCAGAGTACTTAAGGGCTATTAGTGAAAATGAAAAAAGGGCCACGTAAACCAGTAGTTTATACGGACGAAACTTGGATCTATACTCACTAAACCGTCAAGAAGTGCTAGCAAAATGAGGAAGTACCAGGTGTTTTGACTAATACTAGTGCTGGTCAAAGAGCAATTTGTACAGGGGGGATCCATGGGATTTATTGAGGGAACTCAGTTGGTTTACGATGCAAAATCCAAATCAGCAGATAACCATGATGAAATTAACTGTCAAAATTATAAAATGTGGGTAGAAGAGAAATTAATATCAAATATTTCACCTGAAAGCACTGTTTTGCCATACCGTACAGGAAAATAAAGCCCCTAACACTTCATCTGGAAAGGCACAGGTTACTCATTGGCCAACACAAATGAAACTTAAACATGATCCGCAACTGACAAAAGAATAGCTTTTAGAGATATTGAAACTTAATTTAAAAAGCCTGCTTATTGGCTTGATTGAATAATGGAACAAAGGGATTTTACAGTCTTACACCTTCCTCCGTATCACTATGACCGTATCCCCACAGAACTATCTGGAATTAAACAAAGATTGCAGCAAGAAGTATCATCGATTACTTTGAGTAGTATGAAAGCTATGACAACAAGCTGCATAGCTCAAATTACACAAACTGATTGGATAGCAACATGTAGACAACTGAAAAGAATTGAGCAAAATATTAAGCGCCTAGATGGGTTAATGGAGGAAACAATTGGAGATATAATTATAAACGTGGGTCTAGAGAGCAGCGATGATGTTAAAGTCTGCAATCGTGATGAATGTTATTTTGAGAATGTGATAATTGAAGCAAAAGGACAACGTGCCACTGATACAGCTGATGAAGGGAACAGTGACACGGAGGACCCGAAACAAATATTCCCAGACTTGCTGATTCCGAGAACTAACGTGAAGTTATCAGCAGGCGTGTTCTGTTTTAATTGCGTGACTGTACATCCCCAGTATCACCTTTCCCCTCGCTTCCCTCGCTCTGCGCGGTTCCCTAAGCTTCATGTAGTAAACAAAACAGTGCTGCCCTCCTTCAAGTGCATTCATATCTTGGCCGACTAGTACAGATCGGCGTGAAATTCTCAACTTGGCACTGGCCCTTCTTGTTGATTTACTCGGACTACGAGTCAAAGCCACACGAACTGCTTCAATGTTTTGCGCGAACGTACGGTACATGCATGTGGCCTCAAAAACAGATCAAGTACCCGCACATTTGTGATGAAATCTGCGCATTGTCTGTGGGCTGGGAGCCCAGCGTGTGCCAAATGAGCACGAAACCTTCTCTGTGTCAATGTAACACGTTCGTCGCTGCGAACAGTAACATAATCGTCGTCTTTTGTTCTACGGTGAACCGTCCTTTGTCCGCCAACGCGGCAAACTGAAATGGTGGACTCAAAATGGAAGCGATGAACTTGTAACGACACCTGGAGTAATGTCCATGAGCACATAATTTGAAAGCTATTGTCCCAATACGTATACTTGTAGGGTCAAAATTCAGTCGGATGACTTATCGTGCGCCACCCTGTACTTGAAACTAATGAAGGTACAATTACAAATACATTAACATCATGTGAGAGGCACATCTCAAAAAACGAACAAATCAGGTGGCATTAACATTATCAGGTACTTTTACCATATAATTTCAAATGTAACAATTTAACAGGGATATCCAAAGTAATTATGTTCCTACTACTGCAAGGAGCAAAGAATTTCTAGTTCATTTCTTCAGTAGTTCATTTTAGTTCATCTTTTCATAAGAACTGATGTTATTTACTTGTTGGAAAATTATTTATTTTACAAACATAACTTTGAACCTCAGATACAAGGGGATTATTTGAAGAAAATATTAAAATTATATTTTTCTTTCTTTGTAAATATATGGGATTTTTGTGGTCCTACATAGTACTGTTCAACTGACTTATGGATACCGAAAATTTCAGAAAGTATGGTGGAAATTAACAATGCAATCTACAGCTTTTATTTAGAACTTCTAAAAGAGATGGTTGAAGCGAAATTGAAATAAACTAAATGAATCAGAGTAGGTACATAGTTATTTTAAGTAATGACATATTAAATCTTAAGTTCATAAATGTTCTTTGTTTTTCAAGTTAACATAAACGGAATAGAAAATTCATCATATTTGAAAATGTTTTGTTGATTACAATGTTAGTTTTTAAAATTATAGCTTTTGTTTCCTCAAATGTTATGCTGAGGGTTCGATTTAAACTGTAGTTTAAACGAGGCTTTATAATGCTAATTATGTAGAGCATAATTACAGCTATAAAAAGGTGTGATAAAATATTAAGTGTAAAAAGACAACCAAAGTAAGTGAGAAGCATAAAGAATAGATTTGTTTCAACGGACAGTGTGCCAGTCTCTCTTGCACAAGCCTTCTACCCAAAATTTACAAGGACATAGTAAGGCGGCGAATGAATGAATAAATGATATGAAAGGGAAAATACATCCAGGTAATATTAGAAATCAGTCAACTGTAATTTTATAACTAACAACTAAAAATGTTAATTTTCTTGATGGTCGCAGATTATGCGTCTTGTAAAGCAGTTATCTCCACGGAAAGCGACCCGGGTTCGATTCCACCCATGTGGTGGGGATTTTAGGTCCCGGGTATAGGACCGGTGCCAACTCAACATCGTGAGGAAAGTGAGGAGCTTATAATAGGTAGGATCTGGTCTCGGAAACCAACATTCCGGCTGGGGGATGCCGAGATGCTGACCACATCTCCTCTCCGTATCGGTTGGATGATCGTCCACCTCTGCCGTGTGTAAGTGGGCGTGAGGCCGGCAGTCGGGTTGGTAGGCCTTGGCCCTCTAATGGCCGTCGCGCCATGGGTTATTATTATATTAAAGCAGTTATCTCGCTGACCTGAGAGTAGGAGTCTACATATTCAGCAGTTTCACCTCTACTTGTTGTATGTGGTCCATGTATTACTTGAAAACTATGTAGCTTTATGTTAGGTATTAAATAACTATGGGACTGAAGAAGGTAAGGTTTAGCTCGCCTTGGTAGCGTAGATTGTAGCGTGTCCACCTCACGTTCAAGAGGTCCCAAGTTCGAATCTTGGTCAGGGCGAGTTACCTGGATAAGGTTTTTTCAAGGGTTTTCCCTTATCCTGAAAGACGAATGTCGGATAACTAAGCTCCATAGACTCCGGACTCATTTCAGCATCATTTCACCCATTTCATTCATCGTCTGATATGACTTAACATTGGAGGACGTAAATTAAAAAAAAAAATACAGATTTAAACAATACGATTTCCATAATACGCGACATTTACTGGATGTATAGTAAAATACGGAATATACAGTGACCCCAGTAACATTCATCTCAATATTGGCAGTTAACGAGAAAATACTTTCATTTTTCATAGGTATAGAAGGAGCAAACGATACCGTAGTTTTGTATCTGGTGTTTTTTAATTGTTTCCAGCGATGACTTAAATAGTTCATACATATTGTTTTCAAAATTGCCTTATATTTTTGCCTCAATTAGTAGAGTAGGTTTTAAATACATTATCTGAAACATTACCGACGGAGAAATAAGGTTTTATTGGTAAGCTGAGGTATTAATGGAGTTCAGTAAAATCTCTGTTGTTTTGAAATTTTCCTCCTCCATCGGGTCAAAACGCATTTTCACCTTAATTCCAGATATAGTGCCAAAACAATTGCTCAACTAAATGTCTGTAAATAATAACTGGGTAAGTATAACACAAAAAAAATGTTAAAACTTCTAGTAATTTTCAAAAAATGTTATAAAACTAGAAAAGGGCATCTGGAATAAATCAGAATATACGCTTAAATAATAAATATGTAATTTTTCTCTTGCGGAAATGAATGTTTTCTTGAGTTAAATGTTCTATTTACCTAACCGCAAAAGAAAAGGGGGCGAGAGACTCAAAAATAGAACCGTACCGTAAGCTGCGGGAAGAACTGCCACCTTGTTTATTTGAAGTTTTACAGTATGAAGATAAACTAAACGCAAAACTATTATTACATTCACATGGGATGGTAAAATAGGTTCATTCTATGTTCGGTTCTCATTACGGCATATAAATGAGGACTCAGTTTGAACGGAATTCTAAATCGGATCCTGAGAGGATGAGGATTACTCAGGCGGAGGGATTTCAACGCCTCATTCAGGCCTTTGTAGACCTCTTGTTACTTAATGTGAACCCTGGTATGAATACATGAAGTAAAGACCCAAAGGGCAATCATATCCAGATGACGATGCGTCCTTAACGATTCCAGAATGACGTTAAAACCAGACGCTGCGCCTGCGCGAACCTGCCTTATAATTATCAATTCGGTGATCCCGGGAACGAATAGCCACCTCCTCCTGAGCCACCTCCCCCCCGCAAAGACGGAGCACCATTTGGCTATGGAAGCTCCTGAAAGTAGAAAGCGGGTGCTCTACGGTCCTGCCGCAATGCTCCAATCGCAGTCACCTGCTCCTATAATCCTGATTTTTCAAATTGTTAAATAGGCCACTTGCCTTAATTATTTAGGATAAGCTGCTAAGGTGAATCATAATCCAAACTATTCTTTGCTTAGCAGTTAGCCCCTCCAATCCCTCCTCACTATTTCCAGTTTAACAGTTTTTATTTTGAATTACTTTAAGGGGAGCAACTTTCGAAGTTTGAAAATTCGATATATAATAAGTATTTTATCCAAATATTTGTAACACGTACATAGTGAACTTCCAAATAGTAGGATAAAATCCTGGAATTGTTTCTAATAAATAAAATATTTCTGCTTTATAATAATCATAGAAAAACCTTTTTTTTCATCTGTTTTCAACATATTAAAATCTAAATTTAATTTCGTGTTTCATAGTACACCATTTAAATGGCATATGATTTGCAAGTAATATATTAGTAAATGCAGAAAACATATTAAAAACGTGACTTTTTCTTTTTACGCTTTAATAAATTTGATTTTCAAAGCATTTAATATTTCATTCTTGTATTTTAGCAATTCATTTTATTTATTATTATCTTGATAAAATTTTAAAAGTAATTGGCAAAAGCTTGCTTAGCAAGAAGCAGGTTAAGTGCCAATGAGCACTGAAAAAAGAGTGAAGTATTAGTTTTAAGGTTAGAGGTTTAACAATTTTAACCCGTTAGTCCCCTTTCCCCCAAAATGGCTGTGCTTAGAACTTTATATCCAAAAATGTCCTTATTGTAAAAGCGATTAGGCGTGATCATCATATGCGTTCAGTACTAACTTATGTTTATTTTTCCCGTTAGTAAGCCGGGAATGACGTAAATGTCGCAATTTTCTCCTTGTATTAACATATATTAAAATGCTTTTTTGAAGCTGAGTAGAGTTGCTCACCAGCTGTTTAATAGTATCTTCATTTTCTTCTCAGTACCTCACACAAAGCGTTTGTAACATCATTTTGGTTTTTGTGTTTTAGTGGACAAACCATGGTATTGACCAGGAGAAGACAGCTTCGAGAGTTGTGACGTATTTCAGCAAGGAGCGAGGTCTACAGTGCATGTGACGTCAGGCAAGAGCCTGTAGTATCATGTTGCCTATATAAATGGCGTTATGAGTACAGAATCTGAGGGTGTTTAGTCAGGTGTAGAGCACTCGATGGCAACAATCTAGCTGCCAGGTACCAAAAGGATCTGTTAAATTTACAATCTGACAATTTATTGAAGGACAAATATATACACCAGAAAGACTTGGCTGATTTTTACAAGAAAGTCCCCCAAACCAGATTTCCGAGGTTGTATTCACTTGCCGCACGGACATTGTGTATGTTCCGCTCGACATATGTGTGCGAACAATTTTGTTTCTGTTATGAAATTAGCTAAGTCCAAACCCCAAAGTACCTTGTCGGATCACAATCTAACATGCAGCCTTCGATTACAAATTCCCCAGACATTACGTCCTGACATTGAAAACTAGTAAAACGAAACAGAAGGTGTCGGAAAATGTCCACGTAACTCTGTTCTGAATGAGTCTCTAATTTGCAGAGAAAATTACTCTATGTTTTGTTTGATTTATTTTATAACATGCCTGATCTTCAGATAAACTACGAGTTGAAGTTTTATTTATTTCCTCATAGCACAGAATCAAACTGTACTTGTTTATATACTGTGACCAATTGTGTAATTAAAATAGTCGGCATTAAAAATACAACATCCAAGATATAAGTTGTACGTATTTTTAATACCCGATACGTTTCCTGTCTTTCCTATGCTGTCGGAACCCCAACGCATCAAGCTATTTCCTTCCTCTTGGGCAGCAGAAATCAGCGTGGTGACGTAACACGCTAACCTGCCTTTCTTTCGGGGGCATATTTGGCCGTTAGAGCTGACGGAGCTGACGTCACACCGCCACTACCTGTCTTCCCCTGGTATCGACTCTTTTAAACTGTTTATTTGTTTAAAAATATTTTATATCAATGACAGGAATAACACAGAAACCTTAAAATAAGGTCTAATGAATGTGTTTTGGAATAGACATAAAAACACATTTAGAGAAATTCATAATAAAATGAGGAGATAAATCAGCGTATTTGTTGGATTATGCATGTTTAACGTGTTCATCATCATCATCATCATCATCATCATCATCATCATTAATCTTTAATAAATTTGAAAACTGGTTTTTACTTATACATAAGTATATATGCATATACATACTGGATTGCATTATGTAGCTTTCCTTTACTTCTTCATTTACAAGCTTTGATACAAAGCTTTCATATGAACAGAGAAAATCGATTCAAAATGGTTTTCAATAAATCACATAAATGTGGTAGGATATTTATTACTCGATGTACCACTGTTAGGTATTTAAACTCGAATAGGAAATTAATTGCTTTTTTTTTTTTTGCCTCCCACGAATTTTATGAATTCATTGTTCAATAGTTTAGGGGATTTGTACTATGAACTTTCCCCTTTACTCCTTACAGTTTTAGTTCGTTGCAACTCCGGCTAATAATGGATGAAATGCCCATTAAATAATGTCAAACATCTGGCTTCCTAGACCTCACTCTGACAGTATTCCAAGTTCTGGAAATTCTGCATAAGCTGTAAGTACTCTTCGGGAATTTTACAATCATCGGTTGGAATGGGCGGATTAGACTTCAATAATCACAGTAAAACTTACGATATATAAGAAATTGCTTTTGTATAAGCAAATATTAAAGCCTATATGGATGTATGCCTTGCAGATCTGGACTTGTACCAAGAAATGTAATACTACATTATACAAAACTTTCAAAACAAAGTACTACGTGGCAACACTGATGCACCATGGTACCTCAAGAATGATGAAATCCATAGGGATTTAAAAATGTACACCATCAATGAAGAAATAAGAACCATTGCTATGAAGCACGAAAGGCGACTTCACAGTTATTCAAACCCTGTTGTGCTTCAACTACTGCATACCAGTACTGTCTCAAAAAGATTAATGCCCGATTTCACCAACAGATGTTAAGATATAACACGAGCTTAGCAATAGTTAAAACAAAAGTTGCATTTCACCAACTAGTGTTAGCTAAACACTCGTGTTAAAACTCTTGTTAAACCAACAAAACAAATTTCTGTTTTTAAGTCCTTAACAATTGTGAACAGTCAAGATGGTGGGCGTGAATGTAGCTGTTGATGTCGATTTGCTATATTTAAGACCGTCTAAATGGCATTCGTAATAGAGTACGGCCTATGAGGAGAAACGATTTTGAGGAACTATCCGAAGAAAAATTTTTACGGAGGTATAGACTGTCGAAACAAGCTGCTATGAAGGTTACTGCGGAAGTACAAGAGAGGTTAGAACATGCATCGAAAGGAATATGCCGATCTCGCCTTTGCTTCAAATATTAATAACTTTACGATTTTATAATCCAGTGAACTATATGCATAATACGTTGTCCATCTCCCGTCTTGAAACGTCCAAGTCACTCGTCCTTCTTCGCTCCTCATTTTAAATTTACGTAATAATGAGAACATGTATCGAAAGTAAAATGCCGATCTCGCCATTGCTTCAAGTATTAATAACTTTACGATTTTATAATTCACTGAATTATGTGGATAATACACTGTCCACCTCCCGTCTTGAAACGTTCAAGTCACTTGTTCTTCTTCGCACTTCATTTTAAATTTACGTCATACTGAAAAAATGTATCGAAAGGAATATGCCGATCTCGCTATTGCTTCAAGTATTAATAACTTTGCGATTTTATAATTCACTGAATTATGTGGACAATACACTCTCCACCTCCCGTCTTGAAATGTTCAAGTCACTTGTTCTTCTTCGCACTTCATTTTAAATTTACGTCATACTGAAAAAATGTATCGAAAGGAATATGCCGATCTCGCTATTGCTTCAAGTATTAATAACTTTGCGATTTTATAATTCACTGAATTATGTGGATAATACACTGTCCACCTCCCGTCTTGAAATGTTCAAGTCACTCGTCCTTCCTCGCACTTCATTTTAAATTTACGTAATACTGAAAACATGCATCGAAAGGAATATTCCGATTTCGCCATTGCTTCAAATATTAATAACTTTGCGATTTTATAACTCTCTGAATTATGTGGATAATACACTGTCTACCTCCCGTCTTGAAACGTTCAAGTCACTCGTCACTTGTCCTTCTTCGCTCCTCGTTTTAAATTTACGTAATACTGAGAACATGCATTGAAAGGAATATGCCAATCTCGCCTTTGCCGCAAGTATTAATAACTTGTCGATTTTATAATTCACTGAATTATGTGGATAATACACTGTCCACCTCGCGTCTTGAAACGTTCAACTCACTTGTCCTTCGCACTTCATTTTAAATGTACGTAATACTGAGAAAGTTGTTTGATGCTTGTAGTAGTGACACATGCATTTGAATTAAATTTGTTTCCAACATTTTCCCTCGTGACATTTTCCTCTTTTACATTCACCTCATCCGTCCTCTTATTTTCCACGATATCTTACACTTCGTCACCAATTCAATTAACAATTCTTTCTCCATCGATGAGAAATTTGTTTCACGCTTTTGTTTACGATTTTGTTCATCCACCATTTTTTCAGCAGTGTGCAGACGAAAATGAAAACAAAAGCGTATCGCAGTATGTTCAGAAAATAATACGACTCATCTATAGCCTTCTATAGCTGTAATATTTACAAGTTTCTAGGCGTTAACACGTGTTTCTTAACATTTTCAGAAAACAGGTTGGTGAAATGCAAGAAATTTAACAGCTTTGTTAGCGCTGTCACAGTTGTTACGTTATATTTGTTAATGTCGATTTTAACATCTTTTGGTGAAATATGGCATATAGGTGACAAAGTCTGAAAACTTGCAGTGATGTGCATTTTGCATGAAAAAGACAAATAGCAGAATTTATTCATTGGAATAAGCAGTATTACTTATAAAAAGTAAATGAAATATTAAACATTTGAACCTCCTCTTTGGTCCCGTAGTTACTCATTAACACAAAATTTAATGGTTTTAAGAAACCCTTAAACATGTACGAGATGGAAGCAGAGATCATGTATCTCAACACTGCACAATTTCAGGTCAGAAGTGAGCCTCTTTGCAAAAGAAACGTTGTCTATGACAATCGAAAGAAATATATTTCTCGCATAAAACACGGGTTCATAGACTTCTAATATTAGTAATTTTCCCATCTTTATACAATTACTTAACATGTCCTGCTAACGAACGTATTCCAACAGAAGTACGAAAGAAATAATGCAAATCTTTTTTCACGGGGGTTATTAGGTTTTGGTATCCAAATGCCACACCGCACTCATCTGTAAAATTAGCTTATTGTTTATTCAGGGCTGTACGATAGGTACACACTACTTAATTACGCACATATGTAAATGCCAAAAAAATATGACATACGATTCCTATAGTTATGAACACGGCAATTATCACTTTTAATAACTGACTTGCATGTATTCTATGTGGACTACAGCAACTATATTCTATTCTATGCAGGGACGTATTTAAGGGGGTCCAGGGGTCCGGACCCCCCAAAATGAATTATCATTTCAAACTTTTAATAAATAGTTGAAATAAGACTTAGTTTAAAATAAATCGGAAAAATTTATTTAAGCTTCTCATCTTAACGTCTCTATTCACTGTCAGGCAGACATTAAGTTATTTAAGAGATAAACGAAAGGATATCCACAACAATTATTAAAAATGATACAATGCTTCTACTTCCAAACAAAAATAAATG
Source organism: Mantis religiosa (assembly GCA_030765055.1). Lineage (NCBI taxonomy): Eukaryota > Metazoa > Arthropoda > Insecta > Mantodea > Mantidae > Mantis > Mantis religiosa. The sequence continues at coordinate 29,783,954 of CM060950.1, read as the reverse complement.
TGGGGAACAATGGTAAAATTTCTAAAAAGGTTGTTACTAATCAGGGTGTCAGACAAGGGTGTACTTTATCACCTACACTTTTTAGTATTTATATTGACGACCTAGTGTGCAAATGGAAGCAGCTAGTGAATGTAGGTTTTAAAATTTCAAATAAAACTTTTTAAATATTTTATTGTTTGCTGACGACTTAATTATTATACAAAATAGCGAGTCTGCCCTGCAAAAATCTATTTTTAAACTTAGTGAACTTTGTAAAATAAAAATTTCTTTTATAAAATCAAAGGTAATAGCATTCACTAGGAAAGAGCCAATTAGAACAAAAATAGTTATAAATAATCTTTGCGTTGAACAGGTAAGCCATTTTAACTACTTGGGAACTGGTGTTAGTTATGACAAGGAATATGATATCTACCATAAAATATGTAAATTTCAAAGAGTGTGTGGAACAATAAATAGAACATTTAGAAACAAAATACGTAAAGAAACAAAATTAAAGTTCTACAAAGTTATGGCTGTACCTATACTGACATACGGAAGTGAGACTTGGACGTTAACTAAAAAGCAACAGAGTAAAATACAGGCTTCAGAAATGAAATTCTTGAGAATTGTGAAAGGATGCACGAAGAGGGACTTAATAAGAAATGAAAATATAAGAGAAGAGTTGGACATATTTAGTATGAATGATAGATTAAAAGATCTCAAACAAAAATGGAAGGAACATGTTGAAAGAATGCCAGATAATAGACTTACAAAACAAATATTACAGTATCATCCTAAAGGTAGGAGATCGGTGGGCAGACCCAGGAAACGATGGCTGGAGGTCTTCGAAGGCGGAACAGGCACTTGATTGCCTATGCCATGAAGTGAAGAAGAAGAAGAAGAAGAAGAAGAAGAAGAAGAAGAAGAAGAAGAAGAAGAAGAAGAAGAAGAAGAAGAAGAAGAAGAAGAAGAAGAAGAAGAAGAAGAAGAAGAAGAAGAAGAAGAAGAAGAAGAAGAAGAAGAAGAAGAAGAAGAAGAAGAAGAAGAAGAAGAAGAAGAAGAAGAAGAAGAAGAAGAAGAAGAAGAAGAAGAAGAAGAAGAAGAAGAAGAAGAAGAAGAAGAAGAAGAAGAAGAAGAAGAAGAAGAAGAAGAAGAAGAAGAAGAAGAAGAAGAAGAAGAAGAAGAAGAAGAAGAAGAAGAAGAAGAAGAAGAAGAAGAAGAAGAAGAAGAAGAAGAAGAAGAAGAAGAAGAAGAAGAAGAAGAAGAAGAAGAAGAAGAAGAAGAAGAAGAAGAAGAAGAAGAAGAAGAAGAAGAAGAAGAAGAAGAAGAAGAAGAAGAAGAAGAAGAAGAAGAAGAAGAAGAAGAAGAAGAAGAAGAAGAAGAAGAAGAAGAAGAAGAAGAAGAAGAAGAAGAAGAAGAAGAAGAAGAAGAAGAAGAAGAAGAAGAAGAAGAAGAAGAAGAAGAAGAAGAAGAAGAAGAAGAAGAAGAAGAAGAAGAAGAAGAAGAAGAAGAAGAAGAAGAAGAAGAAGAAGAAGAAGAAGAAGAAGAAGAAGAAGAAGAAGAAGAAGAAGAAGACGAAAAGTTACTGCACAGCAGCTGTAGAACTCGTTCAAATACACAAATAATGTCAATTACATTAATGTATTGCAAAGTTAACCAATTCCGATATATTATAATTTGTTGATTAGAATTTCCAGATACTTACCTAAAGGTATCTAATTTTTAACTTTTAAGTTCCTATTCCCTTTTTGATTCAAGGAGATCTAATACTTCATAAGCATCGACCAGTGGTTGGCTTTTTAAATATCTGATTGCTGCTTATATCACTTTATCCCAGGTATAAGAACAAAAAATGTGCAATGTGCAAGGCCTTTTTATAGACTTTATCCAAAGAAACAAGACAAAAACAAACTTTTCTAAGAACTATTTGTAGAAGCTTGGGTGGAGAAAGTCAAATGAATAGAATATATTATATGTGTTTTTATTTGTTACTAACATGATAAAAACACATTCCTGATGAATTATTTATTAAAAGCAAATAATTCAACGTAGATGTTTTAGGCCCCCCCCCCCGGAAACTGACTTGTAAACACGTGCCTGATTCTATGACGTTCTCAACAATGCGCTTCTATATATCCTTTTTATTAATTATAAAATTGTATTTGGAAAGGTGTTTTACTGCATGTCAGTCAGAAGCAAAGGGTTCTTTAAGGATAGCTATGACTGAAAATTTGAAATCCTGAACTAATAACGCTAGCTTTTTAAGATTTATGCCACAGATGTACCTTAGTGCAAATATGATACAGCCCAAATTTTGCCCATTTCACTTTGATGTTTTGAAAAGTATGCTCAATTTTTTTATTTTATTTTTAGTTACGTCACATAAAAAGTCCCTCGCGACAAGATAAATTAAATTTTGGTGTAATATTTTAAGAACAGGTTCCCAGTACATCCATATTTTGAATTTGCATTAGGTTTCTTTGTGTATGAATGACTTTAGGCTTCAGAAATTTTCAAAGCTATGAATATGTTTTTTTTCTTTTTGCACAACGTTTGTAATTTTTGTCTTTTGAAGTAAAGAAAGTGTGCTTAAATGCATCTCACAATAAAACCCAGGGCAGTTTCTATTTACTGTGTCTCTGTGAACGTGTGTAGCAAGTTTCATTAGTCTAACACCAAAACTGCGACGCAAGGAGCATTTGAAATGAAGAAAAATGCTGAAAATTTCAATAGCAAGAAAAAAAGGATAAAGAATTAGAATTCTAATCTAACACTAGCATTCACGTAACTTTAAAACTAGATTAGAGCTTTTAAAATGGCTTGCGGATGCTATCTAAGCATTCTTTGGATTCAACAGGCTTACACTATTTTTAGACTAAAAGAGGAAAAGGTGATTTTTTGAAAATGTTCATGAAATTTCACTCATACATATCCTTAATGATTATAAAGTTAGCAAAATCTGATGAGTTGTATTTGAAATTATCAAATACTCGCAGGCGCGCACACACACACGCACACACACACTCACAATTTCTCTATAACAATAGTATAGACCAGCATAGACGTAGGTAATTGCCGCTGCTTTAAAACTTGCATTGCGACATACAGATAGTACGAGTATAATCCTGGGAAATGCCAGGGTCTATCTTAACGACCAATGGTCGTCCCGGCACGTACCTGAAACGTGCAGAATCTCACAAACGAAGACTAGTAGCAGAATGACGAGATGTTCCCTCATGTCACCACACTAACACAACTTACTCTTCGGAGCACAATGAATAACTGGGTAGCAATGTCACAGTTAGCTTACACCTGTGACTGAGAGGAGGAGGGGGGGACAATGCGACTTCCTTACGGTGCGCCATGGTCACCATTGCGTCATCACGATAGCCATTGCATGGACATTTTGTCGTTTTTATCTTCAAAATGTTGAATCAGTGTTTATCAAATGGTTAGGGTGCAAACGAGGGTGTTTTTTTTTTTTTTTTTTTTTTTTTTGTAATTTACGTCCTCATACGTTAAGCCATATAGGACGATGAATGAAATGGGTGAAATGATGCTCACATAAATGAGTCCGGGGTCCATGGAGCTTAGAGCTACCCGACATTCGTCTTACAGGATAATAGAAACCCCCGGAAAAACCTTATCCAGGTAACTCACCCTGACCGAGATTCGAACTCGGGACCTCTTGAACGTGAGGCAGACATGCTACCACCACGCTACCAAGGCGGGCAAACGAGGGTGTGATCCACTCAAATATCTGGGACACTAAATATAATTAATATTCGATTTTTATGTATAACTTTATTATTACTACGAGGGCTGTTCAATAAAGAATGATCACAACTTTTTTGACAACGAACCTTGACTCATCCTCATAAGTTTGATGGTCCTTCTCAAAATAGTCTCTCCTGAATGCGATGCACTTGTCCCAGCGTTTCTGCCAGTCTTCAAAGACATGCTGGAAACAATTTTTGAGAGATCCTTCAAAATCGCCTCCGCAGCCTTCACTACTGCTTCTGATGATGGATAATGTCTCCCACGAAGGACTTTCTTCAAGTTAGCGAATAGAAAAATGTCACATGGGTCTGCATCCGGACTATAGGGAGGGTGAGGGATGCACATCACGTTTATTTTTGCAAGATATTCAGCAACAACATTGGCAATATGCGGCGACGCATTATCGTGGTGCAGCATCCAGCCTGCTTCATGTAAATGTGGTTTTTTGCATCTGATATGGACTTGCAATGTTTTCAGGATATCCCTGTAGTATTGTCCAGTTACTGATGTGTGCGCAGGTACAACAACCATTCCATGAATATCAAAGAATGAGATGACCGTAACTTTCCCAACAGAAGCAACCACTATTGCTTTTAGGGGTTGGTGATGAAGGATATTTCCACACTGAGCTTTGCTGTTTGCTCTCAGGATCAAAATGATATAGGCAAATTTCATCAGCAGTGATTACGCTTGAAAGAAACTCCGGATCTTCCTCTAACATCAACTTTAACTGCATGTTACCTCCATTGCAGCGGTAGGCGATACTGAACATGTCTGAACTTGCCTGGTTCTCAAAGGCGGGAACCAGGAGTACCAACAATGAAATTACTACGGCCTGTTTGTTTCACATTAATCTAACAGAATATAATAAGACTGAATTTTAGTGCGAAAAATTATGACCGTAAAAAATTATGATCATTCTTTATTGAACAGCCCTCGTGTTATTGCATTAGCTAATTTCTTCAAATGTCAACCAATTTAGCTGAAAATTTGATTATAGATTTGTCGAATGTAACTGAAACACAGCTTGATGTGTCAAATAAAACAGAAGTCACCTACCGAAAAGGTATACCTCATCTCCCCTAAAATGGTGACTGAGTTAGGTGGCACCACAGTAGTGTGTGAGGCTCATATACGGAAGGTCACGGGTCCAATTACTGTCCATGGCGCACTCTGTTGGATTTATCTTGGTTTGACCTTGTCACCTTAGTGAATGCTCAGCCCTTTCCATCATTCCCTTATTGTTCTTTCAAGTGTGTTTACAGGCTCATGGTGTACGGGGTACCGGACAAATGGCACGGATCTTGCTCATTTTCTCGGCGCCGAGCGACGTTGTGTTGGGTCCCCGGAGTGTTAATACCTGCGCAATGGGTACTGGTGCCAGATGCACCTTCGGCACTTGTTAGGGACTTAAATGCGTTTCATAGGACTCTCTACCTACAAACCTGTGTCCTCCTGCATTTCCCTCACTTCATCCCTTCCTCCTGGTGGATGTTTACCGCACCAGATCTCTGTGGAGGTAGCAGTGAGTGAGATGTCTACCTATTCCATAACACGCTATGCATATGCTGATTTAGAGAAAAGGTGTCTGATTGTTTTGTGGAGCATTATTTGGTCACTCATTTAGTCACTACACAGGTGCAACTGTGACTTTTGTATCCTTATGCATTAAGAAGTCGCCGTTTAATCGCAATGCTCCGTTTTTAGCAATTATAGGGTACAATTCAGTTTTTCTGGTCATATATGACTAACTTTGCCAAGAAAATCATCTTGAAATAACAATAAAAGCATTCGTGATTTGCATTACATAATGAACATTTTGCTTAATATTCTTCGAATATAGCTTTTCATATTAAATTTTCTTCAACTTCAAATATTTTCTGGATAAAAGCAATAAAAGTATATAAAATTCAGTCTCCTAATAACCAGTCATACATTGAGTTATTAAATCCCTTACTTAAAACTATGCTTTTTTCACATAGTAGGTAGCACTTGCGTAAAATTAAGCGTTTGATCTTGTGGTAAAAATGTATGCTAGTCAGAAATTATCAGTTGTAATTTAGCAACTTTACTACTCCGTCAGTTTAAACGTTTTCTGTGACATTGTCAGGCATTAAATCAAAACTGTGTTCTACTAAATATGTAAAAGGTAATTCTGTAGGCAAAATGAATGAAAATGTGGAAACAATTAGTGCAAATTAGAAATAAAAGCCTGTAAGAATACAGAATATAGAGCAAATATATAACAACCAAAATGTTGTATACCTATTTTAGTGAAACTGTATCATTGAACGATTAGAAAAAGATTTGTGTGCATGTTAACCTCCATTTTTATTGCATGCGGACACATAGATATATCACCACTTGTGATGGACATTGATTAAACATGACATGAAATGATTGGGAAATGAAATGGACATATGTAGTGTTTTAATTCCGTTTTTACTACATGCGGCACCGCAGGTGGTGACACCGATGATACGTTAAATGAAGAACATTTTCCCGGCATTTTCCAGTTATAATGCAGAAAGGTCCTAGTGGAATTTAAATCGCAGCCTTCGCATGGCAAAACCGTGTCGTAACATCTTCGGCCACTCGTGTCGGTAGTGTGTGTAGATGGGAGAGTGACACGGGGGTGGAGACTGGTCGACAGAACTAGTTGCTGAAACTAAATGATTGAGTAGTGCCAGACTGAATAATTCAATGCCATAGCCGGGATCTGAACCCAGGATCTCCCGCACTCCGTGCGATTGTTCTAACCATCTGAGTTACTATGGCTAACATACCGACATGACATTAAATTCTCCAACTGATTCATATGTTTCCCGGTAGACCAATAGGAGTTCTCATATGCTATGGGACACGCACCTTTTGTGGCGACTTACTATGCTGTAAGTACGTAAGTCCCAGGCTTCATGGTTAAACCACTATATTATTCAGGTAAATTGATGGAAATAATCATTTCTTCCACACTAGAGAAAGAAGTTTCTATCGTAGTACCTTTTTTATCTCAGTATGCAATTTACTAGCTTTCACAGCCAAACCACGTTATCACAAATACTCATAAACTTCCTGCATCCAGCGGCGATATCTTATTTGGTTATGAATAAAATGCTGTCTAGTAGAGGCTTTGGAGATTATTTCAGATGCTAAAATATCACTCCGTGAAATTGCAGTTTAACTGACCGACATTCCTTGTAGGAGCACACAGTTCACGTATCTATTTAAAATATTATTTTACACGAAGTTTTTCTAATCTATATTTAATAGTATAAAAGGAGAATCTAGGATAATCTTAAAAATATCTCAACCGTTTTGGCTATTATATATCTGTGTGTGTGTGTATGTGTGTGGGTCTGCCTCACGTTCAAGAGGCGCCAAGTTCGAGTCTCGGTCATTTCGAGTTACCTGAATAAGGTTTTTGTGGGCTTTTCCCTTATCCTGAAAGGCGATGGTCAGGTAACCGTAAGCTCTATGGACCTGAGCTCATTTGAGCGTCATTTTACCCATTTCATTCAGCCTCCAATATGACTTAATGTTGAAGGACTTAAAAAGTTTAAAAGAAATTGTGTGTGCTTAAGACCACACGACAGAAGTGAAAACTTAGAAACTATCCATTATAAATTATTCTTAAAAATGATTTTAAAAAAATTAATATTGAAATTCATTCTTACCCAAAAGAGACCAGTTGCGAGCTAAACATTTCATGCCTTACGCTAAGTGTGCTCGCAAATGAAAATACTCTGAAAAAACTGAATGACCACAGACTTACGACCGTGCGAAGAGGGTTAAACATAAAGGAAGTAAAATCAAATCACATAATATACTGTTTTACATGTATTTTATTTTTGTATTAATATACATGCTATTTCACAATTATTTTTCATATTTTATTTCATGCTGATACACATATTTCATTGCTGAATAATATATATTTAAATATTTTCTTCTATAAAAATCAAATTTAAATATAAAATCTTTTGAGCCTCGGTCGGTCTTTCAGTTTGTGGAGAAACAAAACCTATAAGATGTAAATAAAAATAAACGCAAAACGTTATTTTAATACGTGATAATTTTAGAACTTACATGTTATTACATTTAATTTATTGATGTTTTACGTTTAACTATTCACAATAAAGAGAAATTGTCGATAAAAATAACCAGTTCTTAAATGAAACATTTCTCTCACGAATTCCTAACACTTTTATATCCAATTAGCACACTCGTTTGTTTTTCGTTATTATGGTTTTAATTATTCAAATACCAAACTTCGGTGAAATTATCTGTTCCTTTTGAGTATTCTTATTGCTTAAAGTGGAATTTGACATGTTGTCGACTTGTTAAATGACAGAAGGTTAGACCACCTTGGTGGCGTAGATGGTAGCACGTCTGTCTCACGCTTAAGAGGTCCCAAGTTCGAATCTCGGTCAGGGTGAGTTACCTGGATAAGGTTTCTTCCAGGGTTTTCCCTTATCCTGAAAGACGAATGTCGGGTAACTCTAAGCTCCATTGGCCCCGCATGCATTGAGCATCGTTTCACCCATTTCATTCATCGTCCGATATGACTAAATGTTAGAGGACGTAAATTAAAAAAAAAAACAGAAGGTCATCTGACCGGATCGGTTACCGGCATTTGACAGACGTTTGTAGAAACGACCCTAAGACAATAATGTTTTAATGATGCTCTTGTAGGGTTTTTACATTTTTCATAGTATTTGAAATATGTTAAAACACACCTGGATGCGTGTTGTCGATACGCTGTTGAGTGTGACAGAAAATCTACGGTGTATAGCGGTATGGACAATATTAAGACTAAAATAAAGAATGAGTGTAGGGGGGGTTAGTTCGGATTAAGCCGACTCGAGCCGACTTCACCCCAATGAGCGTCACATATTCCAGCGTGACGGCTCAGTTTCATTCACTACCCACAAAAAGTGCTAAACGTGCCTAAAGAAGTTTTCATTTCAAAAGGATATAAAAATACAATCCAGATCGTTGTTAGGGTATACTAGATAAATTAACTTCTTCTTCTTCTTCTTCTTCTTCTTCTTCTTCTTCTTCTTCTTCTTCTTCTTCTCTTCTTCTTCTTCTTCTTCTTCTTCTTCTTCTTCTTCTTCTTCTTTCTTCTTCTTCTTCTTCTTCTTCTTCTTCTTCTTCTTCTTCTTCTTCTTCTTCTCTTCTTCTTCTTCTTCTTCTTCTTCTTCTCTTTCTTCTTCTTCTTCTTCTTCTTCTTCTTTCTTCTTCTTCTTCTCTTCTCTTCTTCTTCTTCTTCTTCTTCTTCTTCTTCTTCTTCTTCTTCTTCTTCTTCTTCTTCTTCTTCTTCTTCTTCTTTCTTCTTCTTCTTCTTCTTCTTCTTCTTCTTCTTCTTCTTCTTCTTCTCTTCTTCTTCTTCTTCTTCTTCTTCTTCTTCTTCTTCTTCTTCTTCTTCTTCTTCTTCTTCTTCTTCTTCTTCTCTTCTTCTTCTTCTTCTTCTTCTTCTTCTTCACCTTATCGCTAGTAGTACTGCTAATTGCAGTGCTAAGGGATACCTGTCACTCTATCTCTTTAGGTTGAACCTGAGGAACCGAAGCTGTGGATCTGATAGCCAGGGAGGGTGATCAGCCCGATACCTGGTGTGAGAGTGAGAGAAGTGGATGATTATGAGGGCGAGATGAATGATAGGGTGATGATAAAGTAATTGTTGGAATGCTATTGGTGGAAACCGGAGAAAACCCGTCTCAGTGCCGTGTAGTGCGTCACAAATTTCATTTTACAGTTGTCTGGGATCGAACCCTTGGTGAGAGACAAGTGGTCTAACCACTCAGCCACGGCGCGGCCTGATCAATGAACATGTAGAGAAAATTGTGTTGAGCTAACTTAGAAATCTGTCAATCAATATTATATAACGAACATCACAATAAAATCATGTTTGATAAATTATACCTTCAACATGATATGAGAACGTTTGTTGTGCCACACACTCACGATTTTTCTTACCTAATACGTACAATTTCACGTCAGCTCTCCAAATGAAAGTAATGGTTCCATTCCTGTTGCGCTACTCCCATGCACTTTTGCCTATGAGTGGTTGCAACTGTAGCAATATGGACTTAACTTTACACAAATTATGCAGATAATAAGATCTTTGGGGGAAAAAACTAAAATATCGTTTTAAAATGCCCATTAGCATAACAAGTCAACCTGGAAAAATTTAAAAATGTAATGACGAATATTTCGAAAAAGGCAAATGCTACAGGAATAATTTCTCGTAATTCGATATCGCTCTAGTTTTTCTGGTCGAACGTTTTCTTTATTTGTTATGATTTGCCAGTTACGCAAAATCAATTGAGAATGAAAACCTCGCAGGATATGGGTAGACATTCAAACTTCAAGTTTTAAAGTAATAAAGGTTTCTTAAACATATTTAATAATCAAAATCGTTAGACACTTTTTTGAAAAGTAACGAAACATTTTCCCTGTAAAGTTAGGTTGGAATCAACGAGTATGCTTTATAATATTCATGTTACAATTAAGGAAGCAGCTAAACGTAAATGGCAAGTTGGGTATTCTTTCAACTCTTCACAAAATGTTGTAAATTGGGTTGTTTACAAAAACGAACCTAATACAGGTTTTGGCGATTTGTTGACAGCGGGAGGTTTGGCAATGTTATGGTAGAGTGCTCTGCACCGGATGTTATCTAACACTTTATTTGACGTCGGAACTTCGCAGAGCAGGCAGAGAACTAAATGACAACAAAGGACATACCATACGTAGCCCCGAGTTCGTTGCTAAGGAAGTTTTTAATTGAGATAGGTGATTTCGTAAATAGGTGTGTAATTTCTGCTTACCAAATCGTCTTTACGACAAAACCAAGGGAAATGCACTCTGCTGCACAAGAACTAATGTCTTTTTTCTTCATATGTGATGAAGAAAACCACGCCTAGTTAGCACCTAATGCCCGGTTTCACTAACAGATGTTAAAATCGACGTTAACAAATCTAACTAACAACTGTCGTATCGCTAACACTACTGTTAAATTTCTTGCATTTCACCCAACTGTTTTCTGAAAATGTTGACAAACATGTGTTAACGCCAAGAAACTTGTAAATATTACAGCTATAGAAAGCTATGGATGAGTCGTATTATGCTCTGAACGTACTGCGATGTGCTTTTGTTTTCATTTTCGTCCGCATCTCCACTCAGATGAAAAAATGGCGGGCGAACAAAATCGTAAACAAAAGCCGTGAGACAAATTTCTCATCGATGGAAAATGAATTGTTAATTGAACTGGTGACGAAGTGTAAGGATATCGTGCAAAATAAAGAGGACGGATGTAGGGAATGTAAAAGAGAAAGATGTCATGTGGGAAATATTGGAAACGAATTTAATTCAAATGCATGTCACTACTACAAGCGCCCGCCTCGGAGCGTAGGTGGTAGCATGTCTTCCTCATGTTCAAGCGGTCCCGAGTTCGAATCTCGGTCAGGGTGAGTTGTCGGGATAAGGCTTTTTGCGGGATTTTACCTTATCCTGAAAGACGAATGTCAGGTAACTCTAAGCTCCATGGACCCTGGACTCATTTGAGCATCATTTCACCTATTTCATTCATCGTCCGATATGACTTAACGTTGGAAGACGTAAATAAAAAAAGGAGAAGAAAAGAAAAGAACTACTATGAGTACCAAACAACTTCTTCAGTGTTACGTAAATTTAAAACGAGGTGCGAAGGACAAGTTCGAACGTTTCAAGACGGGAGGTGGACACACACATAATTCAGTGAATTATAAAATCGCAAATTTATTATAACTTGATGCAAAGGCGAAATGGGCACATTCTTTTCTTTTTTTGTTTTTTGTAATTTACGTCCTCCAACGTTAAGTCATATCGGACGATGAATGGAATGGGTGAAATGATGCTCAAATGAGCCCAGGGCCCATAGAGCTTAGAGTTACCCGACATTCGTCTTTTAGGATAAGGGAAACCCCCGGAAAAAACCTTATCAGGTACCTCAACCTGACCGAGATTCGACCTCGGGACCTCTTGTACGTGAGGCAGACTTGCTACCACCACGCTACCGAGATGGGCACAAATTCGTTTCGATGCATGTCCTAACCTCTCTTGTACTGCCACAGTAACCTTCATAGCAACATGTTTCGACAGTCTATACCTCCGTAAAAATGTTTCTGCGGATAGCTCCTCAAAATCATTTCTCCTCATAGGCCGTACTCTATTACGAATGCCACTTAGACGACCTTAAATATATCAAATCGATATCAACAGCTGAGTTCACGCCATCTTGACTATTTACAATTGTTACGGACTTAACGACAGAAATTTGGCTTGTTAGTTTAACAAGAGATTTAACACGAGTGTAAAGCTAACACTTGTTTTTGAAACGCAATTTTGTTTTTAATTATTGCTAAACTCGTTTTAAATCTTAACAGCTGTTGGTGAAATCGGGCATAAGTGTGTTTTTGTTGTATAATTAGATATTCACATATCCTACATTTGATATTCACGTACCTAATTGAATATACCGCGCTAAAGATACAGAAGCGCCTAGAGCCAATAACTCAGATTTTTGACAAAGAAAAGCCTTTTGGTCTTTATGAAACAAAGGTCTCAGCATCTCTAATTGGTGCAGTAATTACTAAACTTTGAATTTTAGGGATATCTTTTCCGTCAGATGGGCTCAGGGGAAGCACTTACTACGTAAAAATAAAGTCTCTTTTATTTCATAAGTTTAACTTACATTCAGTGATTCCAAAACATTGGTCTGTAATTTAAAATCAGCCATTTTACCCAAATTAATATAGAAATCACATTTTAAACTCCACGAAAATTAAAATATTAGGTTTCCTGTCATGTTTCAAGGGTTTTAATTTAATTTGTTTTGTAGATATTGAAAAGTGCCCCCTTTTTTTAAATTTTTGTCACGTTGGTGTTTACAAAATTATTTGTATGCGTTTTGTACGTTAATTTCATATAGCACATGACAATTTACTAGACTATGATTTAAACTTATAGAGAAATGCGCTGTTGCAGTTATTAAAGATGAGAGGCGAATGAGGTGTTACGGTAAAGACTTGATGATTGCGACTTTGGGATGCTTTTATTAGGTCATAACTCACTTTCACTGCAATGTCTGGTATTTTAGAACATTTTCTCTACTAAATACATATAAAATAATTTTACAAATACCGCATCCTAAAAAGAGCTGAAATGCAGCACAATTTTCAAAGTATTATCGAGATACTGAAACTGAAATATCTTAATAACTGCCGAAAGAATTAAACCAGAATTTTCTCTTAGTTAATTTTGGCTGATAGAGTATTTTAAAGCGTAGAATGATTTTTGAGGGGCTGTACATCGCACTCTAGTTCTGTCGGGTAATATTTAATTCGTATATCTATTGCACTATTTTTGTCCCATTTTTACTTTTTAATATCTATAGTTCAGTTAATAAATAAACGAAAAAAGTATTTATAAATCCAGCTACTAAATTATGCATACTATAATATACGTGAGAAGGAAACAGAGAGGAATTAATATCAATTAAATATGTAATTATATATAATATGTAATTATATTCAATTTATTTGGTAATAGCCTGCCTCGGTAGCATGTCTGCCTCACGTTCAAGAGGTTCCGAGTTCGAATCTCGGTCAGGGTGAGTTACCTAGATTAAAACACCTAAAAATATTAATTTTTCGTTAAATTCATATGAAAATTTAATAAATCCTAATATTGCTACTATAATTCTAAAAGCTTAAGATTTTACTGGGGTTTTCCCTTATCCTAAAAGACGAATGTCGGGTAACTCTAAGCTGCATGGATCCTGGGTCCATTTGAGCATCATTTTACCCATTCCATTCTTCGTCCACTAGCCTCGGTAGCGTAGATGGTAGCATTTCTGCCTCACGTTCAAGAGGTCCCGAGTTCGAATCTCGGTCAGGGAGAGTTACCTGGATAAGGTTTTTCTGGGGTTTTCCCTCATCCTAAGAAACGAATGTCGGTTAACTCTAAGCTGCATGGATCCTGGGTCCATTTGAGCATCATTTTACCCATTCCATTCTACGTCCGATATGACTTTAAAAGGTTAAAGAACGTAAATTAAAAAAAAAAAGATAGTAATATTTATTTCCACTGTGGTTAGGAGAGAGTGCATAGTATTGCATAAAAAGTTGTACATTGACGATATTCGACGATCATAGAATTGTCAAAGACAATTTTAGAAAACGTCCGTCCGTGTGCATGCCTGTAAACGATACTTTTCGAAACAACAGTTTGAATAAATGCCAAATTTCGTTCTTGAGTAGCACATGGTTTACGAATTCCTAGCGGCGGTAATAAGGAACGTTCTCACCACAAACCACACTCTGAATGTGTAATTCCTTTTTCCGAAAAATAGTAAACCGGCAAGCTAAGTATATACCAAATTAAATTTGAATTTTAAACTTATTGTTAATAAATGTAAAATATTGTTTATCCTTTTTGAATTTTACATGAGAGAAAGAGATAGGTAGGTAGGTAGGTAGGTAGGTAGGTAGGTAGGTAGGTAGGTAGGTAGGTAGGTAGGTAGGTAGGTAGGTAGGTAGGTAGGTAGGTAGGTAGGTAGGTAGGGAGGGAGGGAGGAACTAATCTGCTGAAAATGTAGAGGTAATTAGAATATGGAATCTTTTGCCCATATTTTGGAAGGTATTTTCAGTCCTGAGCATGAATAACGACAGGGGAGTTATAGATCTTAAAGGTATCGACTCATCAACCGGAGAACCGCGGTTCATATTCCACCATGACTGTCCTTCCTGACTGAGTTTTGTCCAGGTTTTCTTTAGTGCTCATTACCTTATTACAATATACTACAAGTGAAATTGAACCAATACGTCACTTTTGCATCTCATTTAACTGTTACTTCGCTCTCGATGCAAAATCTTCACAAATTAGACTCTGTAATATATTCTCTATAAGCAAAATGTTGTGAAAGTTTCACAGTCCTAAATACTGTTTTTGCCCTATACACTAATATACCCGCCACAGACGGCTGAGTAAGGAAAGATTATCAGTATAGTTTCTAAAGGATGATGGTAAACTTAAAAAAGAACTCTTGCAGAGAAATTTTACAACTACCTTCAGACTTCTCAGTTGGTACCATCTCTCTGGGATATCTAGACATTTTAAAAGTAAATAGGAAAGCTTATATTCAACATACAAGTGCTTATACTGTAGTGCTCTCACTAGAAATCCAACGATTACGTTCTTGCAACACGTTATTTAGTGGTTGAAAGAACAAAAAGCATAAAAGTCCTGGAAATTAACGACATCATAAGTCAATGAAGGAGCCTTTCTGCAAGTTCAATTCGGCAGACACTAGGAAAAAGGAAACAGTTATTTGACTCTCACAACCCCAAAAAGGTATCGACTTAGAGCTTTTCAGAGAACATAAACTTGCCCACGCCTTGGACATATGTTCCTTTGGAGGTGTTCTGCCCAACCAGTAAAATAAGATATTTAATAGCCGAAGAATTACGTAATAACTTCAGGGTCCAGAAAGGTGTACTTGTGACATTAAACGGTAATTCAAGTAGAATAAACGTATTAGAGTTCAACAACACAAAAAGATACATAATTTTAATCCTATCTTTGGATTTGAACATCATTCTGACGAATGTGAGAGAAAACAGCTACATGCACGCACCATTCTACATTGTAAGCAAAAATAACATGTTCAAAACATAGAAATTGTAAAACTAATGGTGGGCCCTCGCGGAACTATCCCTACGTGTTCCAATTAAGAATGGAAAACCCACAAACAGTATACACAGTATAGGAAGTCCTCATTGTACTACGTGAGTGGTTGATCTTTTTAAAAATAACTTGCATATAAAACAAATGAATGTGTTTATCTCCTACCGATGATGATATATATATATATAAGGGCGCTCAACTACGGCGGTCATCAGCGCCCTTTAAAAAACTAATCATGACAAAAGCCAGATACAAAACTTTCTAAAAACTATACAAGTGTAACAAAACCTATTAAAAATACACGTACATAAAAAACATCAATCAAAACCTACTAAAAATTTCGTTCACTAAATCCTAAACTCCAAACTAGACAAGAATCTAAAAATCTTCTCCACCGGTCTCCACGCACGACCTACACGTGGGTGGGCCTGTTGACCGTCTCCCTCAACCACGATGAGGAGCCCACACGAGGGAGACTGTTGCTCGGGACCCCGGGTGCACCAAACCCGTACCTACCGAAGTAGGCCCCTGGGGGGGGGGGTCTCCATAAATATTTTTATTACTCAAATGTAACTAAAATTGACGTTATACACACTTTTCTTCCTCGTGTAGCTCGAAATGTCCACAACAGCCCTAGTTTACCGTTTGATTAGAAATTTGCGTCCATTATGTATTACACTATATCAACTGTGGAGCCCTCAAATGGGGAAGGTTAGATAAAAATGTCATTTTGATCATTCCTTGTATAACTGTGTCCCACATTGTAATTATTTTATGATCGAGGACAGGTTTCTCATTATTGTCTCAAATACAAGCAAAATAACTAAATTAAAAACAGACGTCACCAGAAAGTGTAAAAAAGTCAAAATTGAGTTTTATGATGACTGCTTGAGAGAAAATTTCAGGTTTCACAAAAGACAGATATTTTCCGTCACCCACAAGAAGGCAAGGGATGAGGGATGAGGGATGAGGGAAGAGAGGCTTAAACTGTTTATTTGCTCTGGTGGTGGATCTGTTTACTGCGAAATTAAAGTGCATATGAGTCGTTTCAGTATCTGCCGTAATAGGTATTATGCGTGGGTGAGCTATGTGAAAGCACTGTATTTTACATGAACCTAGCATCCTTATCATATCCGAAAGACGAGCATAAACATCTTGTGAACAGTAAAAGTAATTACACTACACGTTCCTCTGTCTTGCCTTCTTGTGGTGGGCAGACAGTACTGTTTATTTCGCGCCATCTCTCCGCATGCTAAACTGACCTTAAACTGCATACTAATTGCAGAAGATTAACCTTCACTGTGCTAGAATACCATCTTTCATGGCTATTTCTTTTGGTACATAGCAAGTACAACAATATAGCACAAAAATCAGAAAGGATACAAATATTTATTTGATGGGCAAGTCCCACTTTGGGCATGTGTGGAAGCAGGCTATGTAATATTGTGCATGTGTGCACATGAAATTCGAAACTAATGGTTGACAAAATTAATAAAAACCGGAACTACATAGACAAAAGTATCAGGGCAATTGTGGAGGTTGGCGTATTTATTGCAATGAAATGAAATAAAACTGTCGTTTGTTCATTTCAATCATTTTGTTCATATATTTGATTCACTTGCTGCGTATTTTAAATTGCCATCTGGTTTTGAAATTGAACGCAAAGGAAACGTTTAACAATCTGACCGAGTTATGGTACCTTAGAACTTCAGAACCTGGTGCTGCACCTTCAGTGTATGCTTTGGGTCAAGGCTCTGCGGTGAATGAAAGATAACAACGTGATACTTCCCACACTGTCTCCTCATTACTGCCACTTTCCATCACGTCACATTGTACACCTTCCAATGTCACGACATGTCAAGAGAAAAGATTCTCTCTTGCAATTCGTGTTCCATTTCGATAATTAATACATTCGTGGGAGGGACAATTTTTTTCCCTAAAATAATATAAACCTAAAATTTATGCACAGGGAACACTTTCACTACACCATAAAACTGAGGAATAACATTTTCTCTGCTACATACTCAGTGCAGTGGTTGGAGACAAGTCCAGGGGCCAGGGGACCAAACTGTTCTTTTTTTTTTTTAATTATGTGCTTCTTAAGGCAAGTTATTTGAAAATCCAGAAATGTACAGTTATTTTTTGTGATTGCTTTAACGTTATTAATCATATATCTGGAACATAAGAACAGATAGCAGATTCTCCGAGGAATCTGCTACCAATTGTTCCGGTGGTGAGGTAATGAGATCTTTCTATCAATAGATGGGGTTAGGAAGGGCAGCACTAGTTAAGTTGGCTGATAAAATTACTGAAGGTTAATGATGAACTGTTTAAAGTGAGTAACCTTCTGTTTGTTGTTGAAAAATGAAACTTTCTGAAACTTATCTTTCGAAATTGTAAGTATTGAATTATATCTTCTAACTTCTGACGTCCCAGAGCTTAAGTTTAAAATACTGTTGCATTAATAATACCGTTGTCGTAACAGAAATATTAAGCGGAAAGTTCTCCGGCGTTGCCTGCTAAATCTATTAAACCGAGTGCGGTTTTAAGCGCTTCTACTGCCGATAATCGATCATAGTAAGCACCACTGTAATACTGTAAAGCATGAAAGAAATACACGTTCTTTTATCAACTTTATGGCTACTCCTACCAACGTTCTTGCATAATTTTGCCAAATCCTAAAGCTGATAACCAGTTTATTTTATTTTTTTCTATTTATTATTTCACTCCGATTTCTCTAAATCCTAAGAACATAATTTTCCTTTCTAAGTTTTAGAAGTGTACTACGTGTCTTAATAACTACACCTCCCTACATTCAGGCATCTGAACACAGCTGATTTCCAAGTACCTGATAGTTAATCCAATTCTTGTGAATGAATTCACCAGAACTCTAATTTCCTTGACTAAAAATAAAAGTTAAACCCATGTCACTACTGTCCATATCAGACCAGGGCCTGCCAACCCGACTACCGGCCTCATACCCAAGTATGCAAGGTAGAGGTGGGCAATCATCCAAGCGATACGGGGAGGAGATGTGGTCAGTATCTCGACACCCCCAGCCGGAAAGTTCGCTTTCATGATCAGGGTCGCATACCTCAATTTCCTCACATTGCTGAGTGGGCACCGGTCCTATACCGGGGATTTAAAATCCGCACCCCCAAGGGTGGGAGTGAACCCCGGCCGTATTTCGTTGCTTGCCAATGGTTGTTTCTCATGATAAAATCTTACCTCGCACTTCTCTTCATGCATTAATTTTAACACAGTGAAATTATTTATTGCAATTATTTAATTGCTTCCCTATTATTTGCTAATATTATTTAACTTACCTTTCCATAATTTCAGTATTATAAATAATCAAGTTGTGGTATGTTGATATTAAATATTTTGCTCCCACATTTTTAATTAGCTTAATATAAACATATAAACTAACTGTTGTGTAGACAACTCCAAATTTTGGTCAGTTTGAGAAGAAATATTTATGTGCAAGTTAATGACATTTTCAATTTTTGAATGTGGATGGTGGAAAATAGTTTCAGCTGATCTACTTAATATTTTTAGTTAGTGGATAAGAAAGTTTAAACCCTTAATTATTGAAGGTATCCTGAAAAATGTAAGCTATTAAATCGTAAACTGTGTTCCAAGTAGCATTTTGAATATTGAAAAGTGTTGAAAAAGGTATGCAATAGTGCATCCTAGATGTTAAAGTATCTATTAAGTAGCCATTTGTGAAAGAAAATAAAAGTAGGAAGTGAAATAAAATTGCAAAAATAACAAATTGACTTTTTTGATAAATTTTATAGACGCATTTGCTTCAGCAGTTAATTTGATTTTTACCGCATATTTGCGATATATTCCCTATTTTCTAGTAAACTTTTAAAGCTGACGATAAAATATTTGAGTAATCGCTCGGTTATAAAAATAAGCTCTTTTTTTTCCTTCCTTTATCTACAGGAAGATCTCCTTAGAGCGCTGTTTTCAAAATACCTTTAATAATTGCAATATTTGAATTTCGTTGCAACGTTTATTTCTGCACAAAATCGATGTTTTTCAGAACTTTCAAATATTTTCATATTCATATTTTCATAGTTTGGTCAAACTACGCGAAATAACGTAACCCATGGCCTAATAATCCAAAGTGGGCCTGAGCGTCCAACCTAATGCCGGCCTCAAGCTTACATACGCAAGGTTGAGGTGAGCGATTATCTAACCGATACGGGGAGAAGATTCGGTCAGCATCTCGGCACCCCCAGCCGGAAAGTTGGCTTTCTATTCGGAGGAAATGGCCAAGCCTCCGAGAGGAGTACGCTTAATCGTGATGATGGATTTCAGTTCAGCTCCTCTTGGAAACCGGCCTTAAAATGGAAATCCGTCGACTTAGAAGCACAGATCAATACAGCTTGATAATCAAGTTAAATAGTTTCTTTGACACAATTAATTTCCTATACTCACGCCATCTCCTGACCTGGCATTTAATTTACTGAAAACAGTCTTTTGTTCAGTAATGCGAATTTTGATAGTGTTTTGTTTTTGTTTATATTTGTGTTATATCCAGTGATTTATTTCTGGTTATAACATTTAATTAATATCCTGGTGATGGGAGAGATGCACACTCCCGAACCGTCGATTTCTAATCGTCTTTTCGCTTGACTTGCGGCCCGAGAACAACTTGAGCATACTATTCTTTTAATTTCTTGAAAATTTTGAATACATTTCAGATTTCTTTTGTATCACAATAATTAACCTTACATTTTCATAAGAACAATATAAATGTCCAGAATCACAAAGTTTGTGGTTATCTTTTTAAATATTTGCTGTTTTCTTCAGGTCGGGTGGTAAAACATAACCCGAAGTTGAACTCCGCTCAAGTCTGGGCCCAGATAGACCCCTACGACTTGTTTCTAACATAGGCACGTTGAATGCCTCCAAATATGCAAACGCCAGGCGAAAAACTACAGGAGGTATTTTTTTTTCGCTGAAACATGGGAATATCTATTGCATATAGATGACATAATACCAACGTAATTGTCCTTCAGCACTGTTAATAGTCGCAATGACCCCAAACCGAGGACAATGCCATTTCCCAACGGAAGAATGTATTCAATAATTGAGACAAACATTGAAATGAAGTCACTGGTTAATGTCCGTGCTGTGTCTGGTCATTGACTTTTCTGCGATAATAACTGTTTGATCAGCAGGGATGCCTTTCAACTGCTTTCTAATAACTAATTTCGTGAAATTTTGTTTCCTATGGCACGAGAGAATTTCTGTTAACCATAGGATAGAGATCAGTTCACTATCATATTTATACATTTATCTCGACTTCCTTCTTTATTCTCTAGCCTAAAGTGAGACGCAAGTGCCAGAAATGTGGAAAGTTATAGCAACTGATTATTACAGTAAATTGAACTCTCTATCATCAGAAGATACGGGATATTTGTAGTACATGACCAAAGCTCATAATAATTGGCTCTTAAGTTGGTATACCATGGTAAAACCTAACAGTTCCAATTTTTGTTTTAGCAAAAGAATTTACGTATATAAGTGTGTGTGTGTGTGTGTTGTTGTTGTTGTTGTTGTTGTTGTTGTTGTTGTTGTTGTTGTTGCTCATCAGTATCAGCCAGCTCCCATTTTTGAGGAGTTTTTTTTTTTCAAAACTGAACATGTCCACCGAAAACCGAAAATGAGTTAGAAATGGGGTTCTGTTAAGATTGTTGGTTGCTATATGATGGTGCTGTTATTTTCCATCAAAACTGAACATGTCACATTCAAATACGTATTTCAAGTTCTATTTTTATATCAAGACTTAATATGTCTATTACATTGTAGCCCGATATTCACTTTGTTATCAAAAGTGAACATGTCCAGTATAATTTACCATACAGTCAGTGTTTTGTTTTCTTAACTGAGCAGGTCCACCTTCAGAATTTTTCTCTTTGACATGCGCTTCCTTCCCCGGAAGTTTTGATACTTATATAATGACATTCTAAGCCCCAACTAATGAGGGTTTAATGTGTTCGTACTCGGTCAGTTTGTGACAATTAGTTCTCGTGTACGCATTAGCTTTTGGTCGTAGTTCAGATATTCTGTATACATCAGGTGCTCTTTGAGGTGAGAAAAAGTGAATTTTAAACAGTGCAATGGAAGTAATTGTCAGTTAAATTAATTGCGGTTCTAGGAAGAGAGGAATATCGAAAATGGAAACCAAATTGAGAAGCCAAAATGAAAAATATGCAGATCCAGACCCAAGAATAACCCAGCTCAGATGTTTGCAGAAGCCATGTTCTCACAACTCTAATATATATTTCTCAAGAATTACCTGTCTATTACTATTATCTGTTCCTGCTCCCTTCACTTACTTCAATGTATAGAACAGTAAAGCAATCAATGAAAAGTAAGGAAAAGAGCATTTTAGTTTTCACTAGCAAGACAACCTTTTTTTTAAGAAAACTGGATATGACCATTTTTTATCAAAGCTTAACATGTCCAAATACTTTTAGCCATTAATTTGAAAACTATTAGTGCTATATATGTGGTTTTTAAGTATATGATTAACAATTTTTAAAGCTCCATGTACAGCCTTACACCAAAGAAAAATAAAAGTGTATAGCATGGATATATATTTTTTTTAATTTCCTGAATATTTTCAAGTATGGACAGGTTCTGTTTTGAAAAAAGCGCCTCATTTCTCTTATGAGTATTGTATAACAAAGCTCTTGGGCATTTTCATTTTTACCTTACTTTCAGATGACTAAAATAAAAAGAATAATAGTCAACATAACTAAAAGTAAGCAAAATAATGTCCATAGAGCCACATTGTGCTGTAGTTATTGGAGCTGATTGTATTATTTTGAAACTATTTAAATGATTATTTAAATCTATTTAATAATTTACATAAGTAAAAAAGAATTATTTAGGATATTGAATAATGGTATGGAAAAGTTAGTATACAAAATTTATGAAGAAATGTATAAAAGTTGAATGACGTTGATTTGTCGTTATGGCAACGGCAAAAAGACTATATCAGCACCTGGACTGGAGATGATTCCTCCTTCTTCATTTGACTTCCATGGTGAGTAAGTCCGCAAATAGACGCTCATGTGCAAAGGCAATTTTTGTGTGTAAGAATATATGTATCAGTATATTTTACTTGGTGCAACAGAAAAGTGATTATTGGTGAACAGTTAAAAGGATTGCACTAGAGAATATTGATATCGATTGATTTATGTTAAAAAAAGTTTTATCCTTAATAAACCTCAGAGTTTGGAGATTCGTTTGGGAAATTATAAATAATCTTTTATTTAAAACAACATTATCCTTCCATATCCGCGAAAAGAAGAGTCCATGCAGATACCAGAGCAGCCGAGGAACGACTAAATCGAACTCCTAGAACTTCGAAGAAGTCCATCATCACCCAACTTCTTTCTACACCCCACATTGGAACATTTTCTTGTTCCAATTTTTATAAGAGAAAAAACTATGGAAACCTTTCATATGGTGAAAATATGCTGAAGATGCACTATAGGAAAGAATGGAAATCTATAACTGAGTTTTATGTTGATGCGTTGAAATAAGTTTTAGATGATAGTGATATTGATGAGAAGTCGTGCCTTTGTTAACCTGACCAGTGAAGGAGAACTTAATTTGTGAAGCTATAGTGAAATTGAAATAATGCAATGCTACTATAACTTATATATAATGTGACATTGTGGCTTCGTAGAATTAAAAGTCCGAGTTGTAGATATTCCAAATGTTCTTTATTTCCGTAGAAATACGCTGTTCAATTCTCACGTAATAACATTACGTCACATACACACCACAATCTACCAAGGTCGATGACAATAACATCTGCTCTCGTTAAAACAACACTCTACAACTGTTTACGACTGTTCACGACTCCTCTTAGGTCCCTTGGCTCCCCACTACAACTCCCGTTAAATACCTTGGAGTGCTTTTGGACTCTCGACTGACCTGGCGTGCTCATATCGATCGTCTTATATCACTGGCCTCCGGTCGACTTTCAAAACTCTAAACCTCTGTTGCATCGCTGTTCCAGCCTCGGCCTACAGTCTTCATTGTTACTCTACAAATCACTCGTTCGTCCGCTTATTACATATGCCTACCAAGTGTGGGGGGCCGCACACACATGTCATTTGCGTCGTATTCAGGTCATACAGAATCGCTTCATGCGCATCGCTACCAACGCTCCATGGTTCATCCGTAATCAGCAGCCCCATCACGAACTAGGACTGTTACCTCTTCACGACTACATTCGCAGGATCGCTCGTCGTTTCTTTTCCACGCTGAAAGAAGTTCCAGGAGCTGTGCATCATAACATCGGCGTCCGCACGCGCCAGCCCTCACGCTTGAGGAGGAGACCACCACAGGACCTGCTTCTAAGTGATACATCTGATTCGAGTGATTCTAGTGCTTGATATCTGTCTTACATCTTCAGTATTGACATAATTTCTCAGAGAGTATTATTGGAGTTCTAACTAAATGTAGTTAGGGGGCCGCCTGTTAGCCTACCCCTGAGTGTTAGTATTCTTATTGTACTGTTCCCTTCTTTTCACTTTTATCTGTAACACATTGTACTGCTGATCGACCAATAAAAAATTATAAAAAAAGACTCCTCTTGGCGAGTCGTCGCAGTCTTAAATACCTCATGATAAATTCGAGAGATTTCTGGAATAAATAGGAAAACAACTATTCTCTGACAATCCAGATATCACTAGAACCTTCCAAACGAGAACCCCTATCTGTGCCGGCAAGTCCTTTACCTCAGCTATCTTTATTTGCCGGCTCTTTGTGTACACTAGCCGCGCTATCGTGTATAACGTGTTCGCGACAGTAAGTTCTATTCACAATGATTTATAGGATAATTGCATTTAACATTAATGCTCTTACAAGCTATGTTGTATATTGTAGAAAAAATGCAGTACAGTGTCAAATCCAGCTCTGCATGTGACACAGCAAGACAGCTTATTCGATTTACACGAAATTACTGAACTATGATTTTTGTTATTAATGCTAATATTTTAACGGCATAAACCTCAGTTTCTAAGAGGTAGCCAACAAAATTGTGCTCTTTTAATGTTTCTGTATCCATACTGTCTGAAGAAACACATTCGAGTCCTCCTTAATTTGAAGTTTGCCCTAGAGTCCACCTATGTTTATTTATTAAAGAAAAATAAAATGTCAAGAAGTCAGAGTAGATTATTTTTCTCAATTCGATTTTGTAGATTTGCTATGGTACCTCTCAAATGGTCTCTTGAGAAGTACCTACTCAAAAAGCATAGAATAATATCTCAAAGTAGATATATTTAGATACCAATGAATATCGAGATATCGGTGCTGTCCCAAAAATTAATACACATGCACATTTGGAATTATCTTCGTACACAGGGAACTTCTGCTCCAATTGGAAGTTGCAATTGCTGCTGTGCTGACCTTGTGTAGTTGTAGCCTGACTACTGAGGACACGCACAATGCACTAATTCTGGCAAAAAGAACAGGAAATAGGATAGGTGTGGTTTCAGCGGATACAGATGAACTTTTCCGCAAATAAAATCGTGGAGAATAACACACGCTAATGTCAAATGACTCATGTTAATATACTTCGCGTTTTGATTAGAATTTGGGGGAAATTTACAAATTGGCCAGTATATCTTGTCATAACAGTGAGAAAATTCTGTACACTACAGTTATATTTAACATTCAGTCATGATGTACTTTCTAAAGAAACGAAGGAGATAATGGAAAATTTGAGGAAGGTGGATATACAAACACAAATTAAATAAATAAATAAACACATAAACAAACAAATAAATTGATAAATATATAAAATAAATAAATAATAAAAGTGTGAGATACCATACATGGCAACTAATTTCACAAGCCAGGGTATAAACATTCCAATTTAACTTTTATAATTTTTACAAAATTTTTCTACAGACAATATTACAAAAATAAAAACAATAAAACAAACATACAATAATAATACTACTTTAAAATACTAAAGTTACTTTAACCCATTTTAATGATATATTAAAAACATACTCATTTTCAAAAATATTTAACAAAATAGATCAAAATTACTTCAATACATCCTGTAAATAATTAATCGGTACCTGGCTGTTTAAAAAGCAAACATTATTTAAATATATCTTGCAAAAGACGATGGAAACTTATGTACTGATAACCAGCACAACCTCTAAATTTCTCATAAATCTCATTTCTTATAAATAATGCTTCAAAGTATTCTAATTTTACCACTAGCCTTCAACCATCAGAATACTTCAAACATTAAATAACACATAATACAAATCAAATCAGGATATATATAATACACACTATTCATACTACTCAAAATTCCTACTAAACATATACAAAGCCTTAAAAGCTAAAAAAAGCTTCAAATATCCATAATCCTACAGGTTATCTATTGCTATATATAGAAGCAAAATATTACTCGAAATTAAAAATTTTCAAAAATTCCAAAACTCATTAAAATGTTTAATTAAACAACCAATCTCAACAACACTTAAATTTGTTTCAAATATTTATCAACAAAGTAATAATAATATAACAGACTAAAAATATAAATGAATACAACTGAAATCTTAAATATACCCACGTGTTAAGCACAGACAAGCGACAGGAATGGATGTGGCAGCTCTCGGTGCTAAATACAACGCAACTAACAATCTTCAATAAGCTACGAGGCATTGGATAGGGAAAATAATTATTGTAAAAAATTTAGTAAACTTGTGTATAATTATTATTATAAAATTGTAATATTAGAATCGCAGATGAATGCGATTATAGTATTAAGAGAAAATAAGAGCAATTTTGAAAATTAATTGTTCTTTCACACTAGCCGTGTGTAGGACGAACTATGAATGGGTAGAGCCAGACTGAAAAATTCAATGCCATAGCCGGGACTCGAACCACGGATCCTCCGGTCTCGGTCCAGCCGCTCTAAACCATTGAGCTACCGTGGCCAACGCGCCAACACGCCATTAAATTTTCCAACTGACTCGTGATCCCTCCGGTAAACCACCAGGAGCTCCCATAAACACATGAGACAACCAACTTAATGGCGACTTACTATGCTGTAAGCACTTTAAGGCCCGGGCTTCATAGTTCGGGCCACTATTAGGTACAATTAATGGAAATTAATTGTTCTTTCACACTAGCTGTGTGTAGAACGCACTATGAAAGGGTAGAGCCAGAGTGAAAAATTCAATGCCATAGCCGGGACCCGAACCACGGATCCTCCGATCTCCGTCCAGCCGCTCTAAACCATTGAGCTACCATGACCAACGCGCCAACACGACATTAAGTTCTCCAACTGACTCGTGTTCCCCCGGTAAACCACCAGGAACTCCCATAGCCCGGGCCTTAAAGTGCTTACAGCATGGTAAGTCGCCATTAAGGAGGTTCTCTCATATGCTAATGGGAGCTCCTGGTGGTTTACCGGGGGAACACGAGTCAGTTTGAGAACTTAATGTCGTGTTGGCGCGTTGGCCATGGTAGCTCAACGGTTTAGAGCGGCTGGACGGAGACAGGAGGATCCGTGGTTCGGGTTTATGGCATTGAATATTTCAGTCTGGCTCTACCCATTCAAAGAGAAATTATTATTTCTCAGATATGTGGAGACTGAATTAAACTGTAAGTCTTACAAAAAGTGGAACTGTTTGTTCTTAAAATCACATTATATTTATATTTATATCGTAATGATTGATTATTAGCCATGGTACAATGTTTAATATATGGTCCGTTTTATAATTCGACCGACATTGCAACTAACAAGGGACCTACCACTCTGCTCATACCCGTATTCACTTGAGAGTTTAATTGCATTATCTCTACTCCATGTGGGGCCGTGTGCCACAAATCAGGTGTGGAGTTTTGCTGAAAGTACCTGGAAATGAGTTTAGAATACCTAGGAACATATAGGCACAGCACAGCATTGTGTGAGAGGGACTGCATACCCCAATAGGCAGTGGTCTACACATGGCGTACGTAAGAAACGCCGGCACAGAGTTCACGAGGGATGTCCAGCAGCTACTTGCAAGTGGTCGCATGTGGCACTCTTCAGGCTTCAGGGTTGGACGTTACGGTTCTACACCGCAGCAGACTTTTGATACACATGCCCCACATAGAGCAGAGATGATACAATCAATCTCTAAAACGAACACAGGTAGGAGCTCAGTGATAATTTCCTTGTAAGGGATTCACAGCCGTAACGTGAAATCATCTCCTATCACGTAGTTTAATCGACGTGGGGATGATATTCTGATATCTCTGATTGGCTGATGTTAGATATGAATCAATTCTTACTGGATATAGGAAGCATCCTTCATTAGCTGGAGTAGAGTTCGTTGCTATCACTCTTCCATCCAATAGGAATTGAGATATCAAGATATCTTCACCACGTGGAGTAAATAACATTACAAAAGCTGGTTTTACTTTACTACTTAGTGATGTTAGTCCAATTATAAAATGAAGTGTGTTACACTGAGATTACGTAACGATACGTCGAAATATGCTACATTAGTTTTATTAATTGCTGTTCTATTGTTTGTAATGTTTGTTTCACTTTAAAGTGCGTTATTCTGAATTCAGCACAACCTTGCGCCTTCTTCAGTAAGTAGTGCGTGCTCGGAACAGGAAGTTTAGAAGCCTCCGTTATTGAATTGCTAAGACCTATATGCAGAAAGCACGTACGTCGGATGCAAGGAGACTTAATGGCTTGACAGCTCACTTCATCTGTTACACAACGTTATGTATCCATCATTTCCATATGACAATGGCATGTACTGTGTCAGGGTCCCATTGAACAATGGGCAGTGGTTCCCCAACCAGAGATCTGTTGTGCACCGTTTGGAACGCCGTCTCTAGAAGTTAATGCTAAGGAGAAAAAAGAAAGGTATTTACGATTTTTTAAATTAAAAACTCTTGTAGTTTTAGCTTTTAGGCTGTACTTTTACGTATTTTGTATCAATTATTCATATCGAAGCTGAATAATTTGGTGCAAGAGGCGCTAAGGATAAAAGATGATTAATTATTCTCACCTTCTGTGTCGATCTCGAGGAAGTATGCCTCGGCACTATGGAGCAATGAGTCTTTACTCTCTCTCTCTCTCTCTCTCTCTCTCTCTCTCTCTCTCTCTCTCTCTCTCTCTCTCTCTCTCTCTCTCTCTCTCTCTCTCTCACTCTCTCACTCACTCACTCTGGCCGTAGTATCAGAGCGAGAATAATTTGTAGAAAACAATAACAAATTTTCTCTCACTCAAAATATTGAAATTTATTCTACTATGATACCGAAATTAAAGGATTTCAATGCGTAAAGAATCATAATGGATTTCAAAGGAATCTTGTATCTTTGTGAAACGCGTGCACGTGTAGTTGAGCTGAATAGAATTGGGTTGGTTTTAACAAAAGAAACGTAAGAAACAGTTTTCTTAGCAAAACGTTCTAATGGGATAGCACTTGGCTCCGTTTGAATAGGTATTCTTTGGATCCTTAATAATGGCATGACAAAATAGTCACAAAGGAGATTTGGGTGAAGAAAGAGGGCTTCCAGAAGTGAATGTGACACACACCCACGCAGCTGTGTGGAAAGGCAGACCGCGGCCGATTAGAAGTCTTCTGTTTTCTCTCTTGAGCAAAGGCAAGAATTAAGTATTATCGCGTACTAAGTATTCAACATACGGTCACTATAAACAGTGAAATTACTGATAACCTTAGTCAGCAACTTCGAGTTTGATGTGGTGATAAAAAGAAGCAGTCATTAAGTCAGTTTGATATGGACATTCCAGTGTCATTCCAACCACATTACTCACATATATTCCCACGCATACCGTGAGATTACCTCATTGCCCATGCCCTGCGTTACTCATCTTTTTCCGATTCAACTAAAACCATTATTATAACCTGTCACAATGTTAAGTTCCGTAGATTATATTCCTTTATAAAATACTCAATACTGAATCCTTGCAGATTAAGATTCTGTGACCTTGCAGATCGTCACTACATCTTTACACTTCAATGATCTGACGAAAAGTGAAGCCAAAACTATCACTTTCCTACACACACATACACACGCAGGCACACACGCTTTTTGTGCATCTTAAATGCAAACTCAAAATAATTCTGCACAACCTCGGAGAGACACAAATGTGTCTTTCTCCTACGACGTTCTTAAGCAGAAAAAAGATCTTTAAAACTTTTAACAACTTCCTCTCATTTAAGGTTGTCATGGTTACACATAACCTACCTTACATTTTATCCATTTCATTAAACATTAAAATTCCTCCAACTATCCCTCTCAAACAACATAAAATACTTAAAATAACTGCTTCAACATTCTAAGTAACCCACAATTAAAAGACATGCCACCCGCCTCAGTAGCGTGGTGGTAGAGTGTCTGCCTCACGTTCAAGAGGTCCCGAGTTTGAATCTTGGTCAGGGTGAGTTAACTGGATAAGGTTTTTTCCGGGGTTTTCCCTTATCATGAAGGACGAATGTCGGGTAACTCTAAGGTCTATGGACCCTGGGCTCATTTGAGCATCATTTCACCCATTTCATTCATCCCCCGATATGACTTAACGTTGGAGAACGTAAATTACAAAAAAAGCACTCATTCCTTCTAAGCTAATATGTATAATATTCCACCAATTAAAAGTTTTAAGCAGTTAAAACGATATGGAATAGCTATACTTTGAGCTAGGAATTTGTGGAAAAGTCTTTTTTTCCCCTAGTGCTAAAGATGAGGCCTAACATAATATATGTTAATTATGGGTCATTATAGGCCAGAAAATGGAGGCTTTTATTTGTCCTCTTTTACTTTTTAGCGATTTTTTTATTGAAAGATCCTTTTTAGAATTTTTTTTCCTCTTTTTTTCAACTTCAACTTCTTTTAACTATCTTTCTACCTTTTTCCTAAACTAGCGTAAATTTCAATTTCTTTTAGGTAACTATTGCGCAATTTTAAGATTGGCTGCAGCAATTAACAGGTGAGAGGACCCTTTCTATTGCATTCAAGCTCCAGCAGAGAACCTAGAATACCCTCACTATATATCCAGTTATTTTTTAACAAGCAATGTAACAATGACCTTGACAAAAGGATAAAACTGGGTAGATTGGTTTGACTGCAGTTTCACAATTTGTGAAAGAAATCCTGGCCGTGAACGTACCAAAAGTTAAGCCTAGTAAAAGGTATTTTTGGGGGGGGGGGCAACTTATATCTGAATTTGGAGCAGAGGTATTTTCTACTGATGGAAGCAAGTGGGGTAAGCTTTCTGAAGTTGAATTTCTGTAATCCGAGGGTGGTTAAGCCAAGTATGATTCCGCATACCAGTGTTAAATTGATTGGGTTCCAATTGGAGCTACCAGTTCTCTTATCCTCAGGTGAATGGTTGTAGGAAATGGATTTGGGTGGTTGTTGGCTACTCAGTCGTATTAATAACACTTTGTTTGTTGCAGAATTATTTGGTTTAATTCCTACTAAGTTTGCTTATCGACTTGGATCGGTGACCACCTGTTAGTAAAATTCCTAACATAAAGTCGATAATACTTGAAACCCTGGATTACTTGTTTAAAGTTACTTCCGTGCGGTTTCTATTTGTTCTTTATACGGCGACTTCTTTGCTCTAATAAACTTCTAATGCTGCTTCCACCTACGCTGGTTGCGCTATTCTTAACTTCCCTACATTTCAGACTTATAAATCTTCGCTTCTGTTCTTAACGCACATGAATACGTCCTTCCTGTCGTAGTATCATCTTTTAAGTAAATATTTCTTACTTCACGGTTCAGTTCGAACCATATTCTGATCCCCTCTCTAACTTTATCACGTGACCAAACTAGCTCACCCTTCTCAAATGTTACATTATTATTGGTTTCTCATTTATTTCGAATTTTCGCATTGGTTTGCAAAACTCATTTAACTCCTTGACGTTCAGCCCACCCTGAGTTAGGGAACGCCTACCCTTAGTTGTTTGTAACGGTATACATCGTTATCAAATCAGCGAAGTAAATCCCTTTAGCGTTAATGCTTAGCTGCATTTTGAAAGTCCTTTGTCCCAACACATTCCTGGTTGGAAATATTCTATAGTTCTCAGACACTGAACTTTTACTAGCACAAATAAGATAACGGTCCTCCCTTCCTGTCTCTCCGAAATATACAGTTTTTTACAAGAATATTTTCTTTTCCTTGCCTGGATGCTAGCATATATGTTATATTAAATTATATTCTTCCCTTCTTATTCTTTAAGTCAACTGCTATTTTCATCATTACTCTATCCATTCTAATTTCGTATTATTATAACAAGATTTTCATATTAGTTTAGCAAAGCATTTTTATTAATTTATCTTGTTTTTTAATTATCTGATTTCGATTAATTCGCCGCCTCCTAATCGCTGCCTGATACTGCGGTTACAATGTAGATATTCCTGCCCTGTGTGTTCATACCACTTGAATGTTGTACTTTCAAACTTAGTCCTTAAATATCGAATTAAACATTAGTTTATTAATTTACGTGTATCAATTATTTGAGTACCTTTTTCCCAATCTATAGGTCCTTTTTGGGATACTTTAGGTCGTTTTCAAGGTCCTTTTTAGACAATTTATAGGTCCTCAGCTTCCTAGCCTTAGTTATGTTAAAAATTCTGTCCGAGCAAGATGGGTCCACAATAATGTGTGAGGCTTTATTCGGGAAGTCTCTGGTTCGATTCCCATCGAGCCGGCCTCCCTGGTCATAGATTCACTTAATTTCCCTAGGTCGGTGCATAAATGCTGGGATGATTCTTCATCCACCACTAATTTCCTGTGCGTTTCCCGTCTCCATTTCCTTTCATCTGTTTCATCTTTGTATGCTTCAGGGTTGTAGGTCCATGCGATGGTGATTGACGCGTTGCGACAGGACGGTGGAATTTGGAATGTTCTTCCTAGAGCTTTGCAGGTCATCTGGGGCCCCTTCTGGACACAGTCAAAATGAATTCTCTAGAGTGAACAATACTCAGCGCATGTTATTCTATTTCCCTGCTATAGTTCGGTAAATGGACCAGTCATTAGCACAGTTAGGCCTAAAGTTCGAGTCTTAGGGGAGAGTCGTGCAGTATTGGCCGTCATGCAGTACTGGCCACTACTGTGATTTCCCTTTTCGCCTCCATGTGGCAGAAATTTCCAGTAAGCAGTAGTAAGTTTGTGGATCCACGTGCGCTATAGTCGGATATCCTCTCTTCAGTTGTTTTGTCTGCTCTGAGTCCTTGATGGTGGTTAGTGTAGCTCTTAGGGCACAGAAGATAGTCTGAGGCCTATAGCAGCACTATATTTGCAATCTCTATAAACCAGTGAGATAAATATTTGTGAAGTGAGCAGAAATAGTGATAATAAGTTCCCATGCTTCTGTATTCTACTATTGTTCTATATGTGGCAGTGTATATGATCACTGACAATCTATATTGTAACTGAAGGCAGTGGCCGATACTACAAGACACTTTCTACAAGCCTTATAATTCTAACTCTTTTGCTTTCCATGTAGTAAAGAACTAAAACTAAAAATTAAAATCATTACATTATACTATCTATGGAACATGTCTTGAGATAAGAGAATAATATAGTAAGATTCCGATTAACCACCACAGTTACAGAGTAAAGTGAAAAAACTTAACCCGGGCGATACTGCAAGACCTTCCCCTACAGCGCAGGCTCCCCATATCCGGAATACACGGCTCCAGTGACAATATTAACAAAAATGGGATGAATCTGGTAAGATAGATAGCAAGCTAGGTATTATATACTCCAGTCGTTCGTGAAACGGATATCGCAATTTAGATAAATAAAATGTATTTAACTCGAACGTAATACATCTCTTATGCTTGAGATTTAACAAAGCCCGCTGGGGTTAAATTGCAGCTGACGTCCTAGTTGTATAAACAAACAATGCCTAACACAGCACATGTTGTTCCCCTGTTTTTCAAATTTCTTCTGGTTCTATTCACTTCAAACTCTTATACCCGATTTCACCAACAGATGTTAAAATCGACTTTAACAAATGTAACGTAACAATTGTAACAGCGCTAACACTACTGTTAAATTTCTTGCGTTTCACCAATCTGTTTTCTGAAAATGTTAACAAATACTTCTTAACGCCAAGAGACTTGTAAATATTACAGCTATAGAAGGCTATGGATGAGTCGTATTATTTTCTGAACGTACTGCGATGCGCTTTTGTTTTCATTTTCGTCTGAACGCGGCTGAAAAAATGGCGGGTGAACAAAATCGTAAACAAAAGCCGTGAGACAAATTTCTCATCGATGGAGAAGGAATTATTAATTGAATTGGTGACGAAGTGTAAGGATATCGTGGAAAATAAGAGGACGGATGCGGTGAATGTAAAAGATAAAGATCTCAAGTGGGAAAATATTGGAAACGAATTTAATTCAAATGCATGTGTCACTACTACAAGTACCAAGCAATTTCGTCAGAATTACGTAAATTTAAAACGAGGTGCGAAAGACAAGTGACTTAAACGTTTCAAGACGGGAGGTGAACAATGTATTATCCATATAATTCAGTGAATTATAAAATCGCAAAGTTATTAATGCTTGAAGCAAAGGCGAGATCGGCATATTCCTTTCGATGCATGTTCTAACTCAGTATTACGTAACTTTAAAACGAGGTTCGAAGAAGGACAAGTGACTTGACCACCTCAAGAAGGGAGGTGAACAGTGTATTATCCACATATTTCAGTGAATTATAAAATCGCAAAGTTATTAATACTTGAAGCAAAGGCGAGATCGGCATATTCCTTTCGATGCATGTTCTAACCACTCTTTTACTTCCGCAGTAACCTTCATAGCAACTTGTTTCTACAGTCTATACCTCTGTAGAAAATTTTCTTCTGATAGCTCCTCAAAATAATTTCTCCTCATAGGCCGTACTCTATTACGAATGCCATTTAGACGATCTTAAATATAGCAAATCGATATCATCAGCCGAGTTCATGCCCACCATCTTGACTGTTTACAATTGTTAAGCACTTAACAACAGAAATTTGGTTTGTTAGTTTAACAAGAGATTTAACGCGAGTGTTAAGGCAACAATTGTTGGTGAAATGTAATTTTTGTTTTAACTATTGCTAAACTCGTGTTAAGTCTTAACATCTGTTGGTGGAATCGGGCATTAGTGTTAGAGGGGAAAAAGTATCACTTCAGAGTGTTTCAGTGGTATTTATTTTTAAGAGCTATTGTCGCAATTCTCCTTGAAGGAGGTAATATCTGCTCGAGAAAGAAGGTGGGAATTGCATCAAGTAAGTATCTCTATACGCCTCGATGGTTTGCATTCCTGACAATTATGAGCTATTAAACAGTAGATAAAATGAAGCCAAGGTATAGATAAAGGAAACGATGTCGCAATAGAGATGGTCTTCCAAATACAATTAAAATAGCCTTTAATATGTGTTTTAAACTGTGTTACTAATTGAATTTCAGGGTTAGTAAACTTTCACACATCGGGGAAGATATTTCAATTATTTCTGATATAACAAACTAGCATGAATGTATATTACATACTTTAAAGATACCGTTTTATAAATCTTTTAATTTTCACATTTTCAAAAGTTTTCAAAAAAAATTTTATTCAAAACTTGATAAGAAATGATGGAAAGGACTACTTCGTTGGTAGTGATACTCAGACAAATAAAATGTTTACAATATCATGGTTACCAGAGCCCGGATTTGTAAGCACAATCAAATGATGAAATAAGCAAGCAAATAAGCACAAAAATGAAACAAATAAGCAAATAAAAATAAACATTTAATCACAAACGTATTGTTTGGTAGAACTTTCACCTTACTCACACTTGTTACAGTACACGAGAGAGATATCTTGAGATTTTTTTTTGTTCCATTTACACCCCACCCCGCCTTTAACTGCAGTGGTCATCCCGGAGGCCGTTCTCCTTTGGAACATATCGAAGGTGTTAACTCATATTCATTGGGTTTAATCATTAGATCACGCACACATTCGTACTCTCATTCAATATAGGCCGCGCCGTGGCTCAGTGGTTAGACCGCTTGGCTCTCACCAAGGCGGCCCACGTTCGATCCCAGGCGACCACCAAGTGAGATTTGTGATGGACAACACGGTGCTGGGGCGAGTTTTCTCCGGGATCTCCGGTTTCCCCCGCCATCTCATTCCACCGGTGCTCCATCTTCATCTCATGGATCATCAGTGTCATCGCCTGCGGTGCCGTATGTAGTAAAAGCGGGCGTTAAACACTACACACACAGTACTCTCATTCATACTTCCAGACTCTGGGAAAGATGAAGAATTATCTTGGTCGGAGAAAAATCCACACACCAACAGCCCGCAATGGAACCCGGGACCCCTTTGAATTTCTCTTGTGGGAACCTCCTGCGTTTTTCAGTGAAAAAAAAAAAATGTATACTGTGAAAAGGGTCTCTCAAGGTCGCATGACGTTACTGGAACATGCGAAAAGCATCACAGTTCTTTTTGAATGACTTCTCCTTAGATATACGTTCGATTCCGAAATTAAGGGGTGCAATGAGTGAAGAACAGTAATGGGCTTCAAAGGGATAGTGTAGCTTTGTTACAACACGTGCAGGGGCAGGTGGTTGAGTCATATAACAAAAGACACGAGAGAAACGGAATTCCAAATGGGTAACACTTGACTCCGTGTGAAAAGACATTGTTCGGACCCTTAATAATGGCATGACCAGGACTAATAATCACAATGGACAAAATAGTCACAAAGGGAATTTTGGTTTGAATAAAGATAGGGATTCGAGAGGTAAAAGTAACACACACACACACACGCAGCTGTGCCCAGTAAGGACACACAGTCCGCGGCTGGCAGCCTATTAAGACGGTCATCTACTTCCGTCTTGGACGAAGGCAGACCAGAACCGGGGAGATCTGTCGGTTCATACGTGAATAAAGAATTAATTATTATCGCGTACTAAGCATCCTACATACGGTCACTCTGAACAGTGAAATATTGATATCGAGTTTGATGTGATGATAAAAAGAAACAGTCATTAAACCCGTTTAAAACTTGCATTTCACTGTCATTAGAAGTACCCTTACTCCCATACATATTCACTTTTGCTCAACCCTGCTCTAACTTATTTGCTTCACGTTTTTGTACCAGGAAGTTTTGTAGAAATTTTACAGTGTCTCGTAATCAGGGTTTTCATTGATAGGTTACTGAGTTTCTCAAAGACAGCTTTAGCAATACTGTGAATCTCTGAAGGCAACGTTACTGAAATTTCATATATCAAAGGAAGTGAATGCTCCAAGATATTATTTCGAGTTACCAACTGTGTTATAATAGCAGGTATTTTGGAGAAGCGGTTATGGATGTACTCTATCATATCTTGGATGACAATATTAGCAAAACATTCTTGTGCTGTGGCAATGTTGCCTCTATCTTCTGCATCTAAGGAGTACAGCACTGTTTTATTTCATTGAAATGTTCTGCGTAGAATGGCACAGCCTTTAACCAAGAACCCGATCGAATTAAAACTGGCTGAGGAGGTAAAGACAAATTTGGAAGGACTTCGTGAAATTTTTAGCTCTAATCGGCGACAGTACGCTTTCTTTACGATAGAGACAAGAAGATTCGCGTTTTTATATCGGCTCCCAATTCTTTCGGCGAGACGATGATGGTTAGGAGTGAAAATTTACTTTTAAATTAATATGATTTGTCTGGAAAGATAGAGTCAGACTGAAAAATTCAATGCTATAGCCGGGATTTAAACCATGGATCTTCTGGTTGCCGTCCAGCCGCTCTAACCCTTGAGCTACTATAGTCAACGTGACATTAAATTCTCCAACTGACTCGTGTTTTTTTTTTTCGGTAAACCACATAGGAGTTCTCATAAACACATGAGACAACTACCTTAATGGCGACTTACTATGCTGTAAGTACTTTAAGGCCCGGGCTTTATAGTTAACCACTATTAGGTCAATTATTGGAAATTAATTGTTCTTTCACACTGGCCGTGTGTAGGCTAAGTTGTGGAAACGTAGAGTCAGACTGAAAAATTCAATGCCATATCCGGGATTTGAACCACGGATCTTCTGGTTGCCGTCCAGCCGCTCTAACCCTTGAGCTACTATGGCCAACGTGCCGATATGACATTAAATTTTCCAACTGACTCGTGTTTTTTCCGGTAAACCACTTAGGAGCTCTCATAAACACATGAGACCTTAATGGCTAGTTACAACATGTAAGTACATTAAGGTCCGGGCTTTATAGTTAACCACGACTACACTCTTAGGTCAAATAATGGAAATTAATGTCTTTAACTGTCCAAAACTGTCCAAAACAGCGCTCGATTATACCGCGTTCTACCTTTAAGAGTTTATTAAATGCAATTTCCTGTGGTGTAACAGTATTGCGATAAGGAACCATTAACAAGGTGCCATTCCGTAACCCTCATCTGCTATCAACAAGGAGTTTATGCTTGTCTTCATTACTGCACACGGTGACTGTTACGCCATATGCGTGAGTCATGCACTGACCCAGGCCACTGAATATCAACGCTGGTGAAACATTCCTCGACATTACATGTAGCTTGCACATTTATGGAAGCATAACCCTCGCGGTTAATGTATTCATCTCCGCGATGATTTGGTTTTGGAATTTTCACATGTGTACGGTCGAGAACACCAACTGCAGATGGGAAATAGTACTTCCTCTGCCACTGAAGTTTAGCATCGTGCATACTCTGTTGATCCTAAGGAAACGACATCCAAAAATGAGTTTTTTCAACTATTTTGCTTGCTACGTACGTGACAGTTCTTGACACTGTACTCTGGTGTATACCCATGTCTTCTCCAACTCCAACCTGGAAACCCGGGTCTCCAACATATCTTAAAAAAGTCCTCATTTTCTGCTGACCACTCAAAGCTCCGCCGCGCGTTTCGTGATTTTCTCCCACAAAATAATCACTTAACCACGTAACATTTTCACTGCTAAATCTATATAACTTTTTGAAATCCCGTTCTTCGGGGTTCCTCCTTTGTCTGTAGACCTTTCTTTCCCGAATATTCATAAACGCAGCCATTTCTGCTTCCGATAAACCTTTTACTAAGCTAGCGAAGTCAGCATTGAGCCACACTTCAGTTTTTCATAGCAATTGCTATGAAGCAAAACCAATTCCTATGTGTTATGCATACAATTTGTAGCAATTGCTACTCGTCATAGCTTTTGCTTAACTTGGCCTACGTGACCTAGCTTTTGCTAAAGCAAAAGCAATTGCTAGATATTATTATGCATATATATCGAAGCATTAGCTAGGTTTTGCTACAGATTTGAAGGAAAAGCAATTGCTTAGTTTTTATGCATACCACCCATTGTTTTCTTGTATGGAAATTTTTCATTCATAAATTCTTCTTGGAATATTTAAAACATCAAGTTTCGTCTTCGAGATATTAAAAGTAATTTATTAATTAGTTATGTTAGTTATTTCAACGAATATATGAAGTTTATTTTGCACCTTTTTGCCCTTTCTACTGCATACGTAACAGAAAATAGTGTAAACACTGTATCGCCACCACTCAGAATTTGATGTCGAGATTTCACCGAAGCTACAAGCTTTGAGACCCACTGAAGTCAAAACAGCTCTTTGATATTCATCTCTTTCAGTGTCTGTGAATACTGTAACAAAAAAAAAAATTATGATCCGATGGATACAGAGCTTTGTCTTTAGGATTAGGATTACTAGGAGATTCGGCACTGCAACCAGTCTTGATTTATTGTACAGACGCGAGCAAATGATTTCCGATGCGTGCAAGACTGACCTACGGGAGGGAGGCGGGTATCTTATCAGTTAGTTGTTCCAGGACGGTTCAGTTTCCGTATACCTGACCAGCGAGTTCGGCGCACAGGTATTTAAGCCTCAATGGAAAATAAAAACAGTTTTGACACATGAAACGTAGGAGGTTTTATATAACTCTCCAGTATCAACTTAGGTATACAATCCTAGTTTTTTAATGACGCTATTTCTTCTCTCTCCCTCCCTCTCTCGCACACATCTCAACAATTTTAATCTCCCTTTCCTCTTTTTAAATGCATTTCCGATACTCAAAGTAGTAGTTTTGTCTGGAATGAAGTACTTCTACCTTTCACAGGTTAGCGATAGTTCATATAATATTAAATTTCGTGCTATTTAAAATTAAGTGTATGTTGTTCCGAAAACAAATACATTAATTATTTCGTTTGTTACAGTTCTCAGAAAAAGCTTATATGAATATATTTCTAAAATTAATATAGCCACCAAATTGAAAACAATATATTATTATTATTATTATTATTATTATTATTATTATTATTATTATTATTATTATTATTATTATTATTATTATTATTATTATTATTATTATTATTATTATTATTATTATTATTATTATTATTATTATTATTATTATTATTATTATTATTATTATTATTATTATTATTATTATTATTATTATTATTATTATTATTATTATTATTATTATTATTATTATTATTATTATTATTATTATTATTATTATTATTATTATTATTATTATTATTATTATTATTATTATTATTATTATTATTATTATTATTATTATTATTATTATTATTATTATTATTATTATTATTATTATTATTATTATTATTATTATTATTATTATTATTATTATTATTATTATTATTATTATTATTATTATTATTATTATTATTATTATTATTATTATTATTATTATTATTATTATTATTATTATTATTATTATTATTATTATTATTATTATTATTACTGTGTAAACTGCTTAAAGGCAGGATTATACGTTATTACATTCATCGTCTCCCGCCTCATGTGGTCGCTGGACGGGAACGTTGTCAGTGTTGATTAGCAGGTTAACCTGACTTTCCTCTCACCAGGCTAACCTAACCAATCATAGACATTTGCTCCCCTTGCCTCTCCAACCCCCTCGTCAATCGGAATACTTTTGCACGTCTGTGTACCTATGCCCCCAAGTGGAGGAAGGATGAGGCGAGAGGAGCAGAGGACTGCCGTCCCAAGGAGCCACGACAGTGCAGAAGGTAGGGTCCCTACATTTTACTTAGATGGAAACTTCTCCCAGTAGACCAGAACAATGGACATTCCCTCCTACTGTGGTTCGGAGACCAGCAACGGACTTATCGAAGGAGGAAGTGGTTCACTCAGAGCACACTGTCGCGAGGCATTGTTGCAAATGGCACGGCCGGCGCGCGCAAAGGGACAGACAGTGCAGCGCAGAGATAAAACTTGCCGAAACAGTTGAAGAAAGAGACAGATAGATGACATGAAGGTTCGCTTTCTGATGTCGTCTTGATTGTTACAGAACATTCCATAAATTTGTAGAACAATGAGTGGAGGTATAAAAGGAAGCCGCGGTTAAGTTGTCAGGGGACAATCGTAATTGGACTCGATAATTGTGTGCGTGTAGCTGTGATCTGAAAGTGAACGCTTTTGTTTATTTACGTGTGCAGAAGCCACGAGAGATTGTGTTGGTATATATTACCTCATTCTGCTACCAAGGGTGTACAAACTGTCTTTCAACGGAAATAAATAGCATTTTTTAATTTCTGCTACCTGGACTTTTAATTCTACGGGGGCTGTTCAATAAAGAATGAACATAATTTTTTTACGGTCATAATTTTTCGCACTAAAATTCAATCTTATTATATTCTTTTAGCTTAATGTGAAACAAGCACGCCGTAGTAGTTTCATTGTTGGTACTCCTGGTTCCTGCCTGTGAGAACCAGGCAAATTTAGATATGTTCAGTATCGCCTACAGCTGCAATGGAGGTAATACAGCTTTCGACTCAACAAATCTTCAGTTGAGGCCTATACAATGTTACAGGACGCCTATGGAGAGTCTATTCTTCCCTACAGCACAGCTCGAAGATTGTTTAAAATGTTTAAAGAGGGGAGAAAATCAATTTCAAAGGAAGGTGGACCCGGTGCTCCAGTTACTGCTCTTACGGAAGAAAACATCGACACTGCTGCTGCCATTGTGAGAGAGGATCCACGAATTACCTTAAGATCACTTTTTGAAATACTGAACATTTCATTGGTTGCCACATTTCCGTGAAACAGCCTGGATGCTGCACCACGATAATGCGCGGCCGCATATTGCCAATGTTGTTGCTGAATATCTTGCAAAAATCAACGTGAAGTGCATCCCTCACCCTCCCTACAGTCCGGATTTAGCCCCATGCGACTTGTTTCTATTCCCTAACTTGAAGAAACGCCTTCGTGGGAGGCATTATCCATCATCAGAAGCAGTGCTGAAGGCTACGTAGGCGATTTTGAAGGATCTCCAAAAATGGTTTCCAACATATCTTTGAAGACTGGCAGAAACACTGGGACAAGTGCATCGCATTTAGGGGAGCCTATTTTGAAAGGTACCATCAAAATTATGAAGATGAGCAAAGGTACAATGTCAAAAAAAAATGTGATTATTCTTTATTGAACAGGCTTCGTATGAACCTACAAAGTCACAATAACATCCTGCCATGCACCGTCGAGACACCCGTCGACACTTCTACCCTGAAAGAGATCACTAGATTGAATGGGGGATGTAATTAACCTACCCAGCATTCCCCTGGCGACTCGGGAAAACCCCTGAAAGACCCATGGGTCAGGTAGGGTGGCCACGGAAATCGAACCCGGGTCTCCCCGATGCGGGTCACAGAGGAAACCGCCTGAGCCATTCGGCTCGGTTCTATTTAAGCTTTTAAATAAAATTTATGTCCCTAAACTACTCTTTACGTAGAAATGTTTCTCGACAATCTTTATTTTCTCAAAAAATGGCTCTATTGTGCTTTTTTAAAAGACATTTTCGTGACAAATTCAATTAATATTTTGAACTTTCTAGGAATTGCCTCTGAAGTACTCTTCTTTGGAATGAAATTAGCTGGTAAACCGTAAGAGGTAGACAAATATTAAGTAGAAAATATAAATTTGGTTAAAGCACACTACTTATGTCAAATACATTGACTTAATTAACCTTTTCCAATATAATCCTTGTTGTTGGTCTTAATTTTTAAACACTTATACATTTTTTAATCAGAAAGTGTTACTTGCTTTTTATTCTAGTGTTCATGCCATGAGATTAGAATTTTAACACCATCACATAACGACTCTCTTTTAAAGAATTTTATTACTATCATCACTTGAGCCTAATTTATTGCACCAATCACTTTTTAGCTACAGGAAATGTGCAATAAAACCATTTCGGCAAATATTTGTATGGAATAACATGAGGTAAATAAAGGAATATAGTGGTAACAATAGTTTTTGACCTTTGGGAAGATAAAATTATATGAATCAAACACATCAGATATTTAATAATATAGAAACTTTAGAAAAGATGATTTATTCAGAAGTTCGAGGCTTACACCATCTGAAAATGAAATGAAATGTGTAGTGTTTAACGCCCGCTTTTACTACATACGGCACCGCAGGTGATGACATTGATCATACATGAGATGAAGATGGAGCAAGGGTGGAATGAGATGGCGGGGGAAACCGGAGATCCCGGAGAAAACCTGCCCAGCGCCGTGTTGTCCACCACAAATCTCACTTTGCGGTCGCCTGGGATCGAACCAGGGCCGCCTTGGTGAGAGCCAAGCGGTCTAACCACTGAGCCACGGCGCGATGAAATGTGTTAAGAATACGTAATACATCTCAATGCAAATTAGTAAATAGGAGAGATGCGCCCAATACCGTACGGTGTCAGTATCTCGTAGTTGCCGATAGATAGTAGAAGCTCGTGGTGTGTATTTAGACAAACAACTACCTTTGTTACCAACAGAAAGTTTTCCCTCCTCTTTGACCGTAGAATCAGAAGTTATTGTTCAGAGAAGTCGTGAAGGGAACTGGAGCTGTGCTGTTAATAACTTGCTGACATTGCTGCTGCCTTGTCCGGTGAAGAACTAATTAAGTATTTGTACTCATATTATTTGGTATTAAGTAGACGACACAAACACAAAATACAGTGTCGGTTTAAAAGAATCGGGCCGTGCTATGACGTTATACGTACTTGCGTGTTAGTTGCTCAGTACCGTACGATAGCAATTTTCCCAGTACCGTATGCGAATGTATATTTTTATCCCCTGAACTTGCATTCACATTAGATTAATTTGTGTTCATAGGCATTCCTGTCAACATGGAGGCCAAAAAGAAAGGATATGGTTAGAAGAAAATA
Organism: Mantis religiosa; assembly: GCA_030765055.1. Taxonomy (NCBI): domain Eukaryota; kingdom Metazoa; phylum Arthropoda; class Insecta; order Mantodea; family Mantidae; genus Mantis; species Mantis religiosa. Next base: position 29,740,213 of record CM060950.1, on the reverse strand, counting down.
TGAAACAAGCAATAAAGAATGTTATAGAAAGATAAATGAGCCTGGGAGTAGCAATACATATTGCTGAAACATTAACGTCGACTCTGTATAAGTTATGTTGCAGGAAAAGGCAAAAAACAGAAGAACAAAACAATAGCAAAGGGACGCAAGACTAACATTAATAATACTATAAATAGAGAGCCTAGCTCTAACTTTGTGCCAACAAAAACTGAAAATAGTGAAGAGCCTTAGAAGACTAAAAGAAAATTAAATTTTGGAACCAAAACCAGTGTTGAAGTGTTCTAACAGAGTGTATCATTTGCTTAGAAATCACAGACGAGGCTTGGGTTCAGTGTGTATCGTGCAAGGGTTGGACACATATTGAATGTACAGGGCAAGAGAACATTAATTTTTATAAATCTGAGCACTGTGTTTAAAAAACTGTTTCATTAGTTCTAAAACATTTTTATTCTGTTGTGATAATCTCTATAGAACGTTGAAAAATATATTATCATGTTACCGTGTTCTGTTTTTGTCTCAAAAATACAATAATTATAAGAATAATTATCTTGTGATTATTATGCGGTTCCTTTTACTGTACTTATAAATATGTATTTATTTACGTCCGGTACTGGGAAATACTTTTTGAGATGCGCAGTTATCACTAATATTTACTTCAGTTTTTAACAGTCAACGTGACTCGCGTTCATGAATCTTCATTACTAATGCTGTTTCTGTATGTTATCAGCTTTATATTAATAGTAACACGCTACTTGTTCTCCATTGCATTTTCTGTGAATTTTGAAAAAAGCTTAGGTTTGTGGTACTGGGCGCATCTCCCTTACTGTTGGCTGCTGATAGATGAAAAAGATGCTTCCCTCATCCAGACAATAACTGAAGTACAACTCCTTTTTGTAAAATATGCGAAACCTGCAGCGTTATTTTTGAAGTGTTGTGAAGTTTAGTTGAACTCAAAAAAAAAAAAAAGTTCATCATGAAACCAACGAGTGCAGCTTACACATAAATTAAAGATAATATCGGGAAATAAATAAATGTTGTGGGCACCATTCCCCATTTTATATCCTGAACCAATGGAGACCTAAGTAATGATATTCAAGAGAATCTCTCTGTATTTTATAAATGCTTCTGCGTTGATAAACCATCAACAGGGAGAGTCGTGCAGTATCGGCCGGCATGAAGTACCGGCCACTACTGTGATTTCCCTTTTCGCCTCCATGTGGCAGAAGTTCCCAGTAAGCAATAGCAAGCTTGTGCATCCACGTGCGCTATAAGTCGGATATCTTTTTCCTCTCTTCAGTTCTTTGTCTGCTCTGAGTGCTTGATGGTGGTTAGTGTAGCTCTTAGCGCACGGAGGATATTCTGAGGCCTATATCAGCTCTATATTTGCGATCTCTGTAAACCAGTGAGCTAAACTTTTGTGAACTGAGCAGAAATAGTGACAAGAAGTTCCCATGCTTTTGTATTCTACTATTGTTCAATATGTGATCACTGACAATCTATATTGTAACAGAAAAGACTGGCCGATACTGCAAGCCACTTTCTACAAGCGTTATAATTCTAGCTTTTTTACTTTCGATGTAGTAAATAAAAATAAAAGTCATTACATTATACTGTATACATAGAACACGTCTTGAGGTAACAGAATAATTACCTTGAGGCACTCACTGGCCAGTTTCAAGAAATAAATAATCAATTGTTGACATATTCAAATCAATAACAGCGAACACATCCTAAGTGGTTGATGTCACAAACAGATATTAAATTTAGTTTTAAAGATATCTTTATTTGAATCTAATTAACGTGTTTTGAGAAACATAATTTTAAAGAACTAATTTAATATACGAGGGCTGATCAATAAAGAATGATCATAATCTTTATACGGTCATAATTTTTCGCACTAAATTTCAATCTTATTATATTCTATTAGCTTAATGCGAAACAAACACGCCGTAGTAGTTTCATTGTTGGTACTCTTGGTTCTCGCCTGTTCAGTATCGCCTACCGCTGCAATGGAGGTAGCATGCAGTTAAAGTTGATGTTAGAGGAAGATCCGGAGTTTCTTTCAAACGTAACCACTGCTGATGAAACTTGGTTACATCATTTTGATCCTGAGTGCAAATAGCAAAGCTCAGTGTGGAAATCTCCTTCATCACCAACCCCCAAAAAAGCAAAAGTGGTTGCTTCTGCTGGTAAAGTTATGCTCATCTCATTCTTTGATATTCATGGAATGGATTATCGGCATGTTGTACCTACACACACATCAGTAACTGGACAGTACTACAGGGATGTCCTGAAAACATTGCAAGTCCATATCAGGCACAAAAGACCACATTTCCGTGAAGCAGGCTGGATACTGCACCGCGATAATGCTCGGCCGCATATTGCCAATGTTGTTGCTGAATATCTTGCAAAAATCAAAGTGAAGTGCATCCCTCACCCTCCTTATAGTCCGGATTTAGCCCCATGTGACTTTTTTCTATTTCCTAACTTGAAGAAACACCTTCGTGGGAGGCATTATCCATCATCAGAAGCAGTGGTGAAGGCTGCGGAGGTGATTTTGAAGGATCTCTCAAAAATGGTTTCCAGCATGTCTTTGAAGACTGGCAGAAATGCTGGGACAAGTGCATCACATTCAGGACAGATTATTTTGAGAAGGACCATCAAAATTATGAGGATGAGTAAAGGTACGTTGCCAAAAAAAATGTGATCATTCTTTACTGAACAGCCCTCGTATGAGGGAGAAGACATTTATTTTAATCACCAATATCGATATAACTTCATATTTAAGAAATACATGTCCCCAATGAAAACAAAATTAGTGAACATCTTAAATTCCCATGATAAAAGATATGATGAAATCCTAAAGATATGTATGAATCAACAAAAGAAAATGGGAAATAGAAGACGTTGGTGGTCAGAGGTAAAAAAAAAAAACGGTGGAAGAAATAAGAAAGGGGGATTTACAGAGACTTGGAAAATATTCAGAACCAAGATGGAAGATATAGAAAGATAGGAAATATACAAAGGGTTAGAAAACAGAAAATCATTAAAGTGTTTAGGTTAATAAAGAGAGAATGGCGAAGAAAAAAAATATGTACTAGTAGACCAATGTAACAGGCAGGTAAGGGAAGGAATGACTTCGATTAGAACTGAATCAAAGAGGACTAATAAGTAGCAGGGTATAAATATGTGAATTATATGGAGAAACAGAAAGCACAGTTCACATTCTGATGGCGTGCAAATAGCTAGCAGTGTGAAGACAGAATGCATGGGGGAAGAAATGGGAAAAGATGCAAAGTGAGCTAATAGCCATAAAATGGTCATGGTGGAAAATGAAAATAAAAATATAAATATTGGGAACCTGATTTAGAAAGCTAAGGAGAAATGGATGAGAAAAATAAAGAGTGGAAAAGAAAAAATGCTGGGACAACAATGGGAAACATATAGGAAACTAGAGTAAAATGACCAAAGGGTGACTATGCTACTCAGCAATGCTAAAGAGGTGGGAGCCAAGCAGGCTGAGCTAGCTAGGATACAAAATGTCACCAAGTAATTTATACAACTAGACTAGGAAAATATGTACGTAATGTAGATAAAATATTGTATGTAGCAAGTTGCGTAAATAAATTCTATTCTATTCCGAAATTCCCAATAACGTCTGTGCAGACAGTTCATATTTTGAAACTTTCTTTGTGAACTTATCTCCCTGCACAAAGAATTTAGAATTCCTGCTTCGAATAGGCAAAGAACAGTTGGGAATGAAAAAGACCGTTACAAATAATTACGCAGTTAACACACAACAGAACATGGGATTTCCAAAGTTACAGTCTGGTATTTTCACTTACTTTTGGAATGTGCTATGAATGGGTTAGGATGCGAAATTCCACTATTGTGCACTTCCAGCTTACCCCATCCCTTAAGATATTATCTTGTGTGCCTCTCTTAGCAGATGAACACCTGTACATGCAAACAATTAAATGTGCTGAGAATGTAACAGCTCTGCCCAGCTTAGGGAAGAACACTGACCGCAAATGTTTCGCTGTTGTCTGGTGCTTCAACTAGACAGCCGCTAATGAAATTTGAAATAAAATCCTAAGGCATTGTATATTACCCCATATACTGCTATTTTACATTAGAACTCCGATGGAAAATGTAAAGAAATAATCAATGCAAGTTGACCCAAACATGTGGTCAACTTACAAGCCGGAATTAAACGATTTCATGCGATTCGTGTTTAAGGCACCAAGTACAATTATATCAGCTCACTTTAGAGATTCGTCAGAATGTATAAATTAAATAGGAGCTCTGTCTATATCTGTTCCATAGTCTCATCACGGTGTGATTCTGAACGTGCACAGAATAGAATGGCCAATTTTTATTTTTCTCGAAATACTTACATTAAGTAGAGCACAAATGATCCCTGTGTCTCTCCATAAAGAGCATAATCCAAAAACAAATGCTGGGTAAATGACAAACATGTTATTATTTGATAGATAGAGCCAACCTGATAAATTCAACGCCATGGACAGGATTTGAACCACGGATCTCCTGGTTTCCGTCCAGTCTAACCCATTGAGCTACCATGGACAACTTGCCGTCATAACATTAAATTCTCCTATTTAGTCATATATCTCCCTCGTAAACCACTAGGGACTCTCGAATTCAAGATACATCGTTTGTGGCGACTTACTATCCTAAGTACTTGAGTCCCAGGCTTCATCATATAACTCTTATTATTTTAGTTAATTGATGGAAATTAGTCATTTCTTCACACTAGCCGTATATAGGCTAACGTTTTTTGATAAATAGAGCCAACATGAAAAATGCAATGCCATGGCCGGGATTTGAACCACATATATCCTGGTTTCCGTCCAGTCGCTCTAACCCATTGAGCTACCATGGCCAACTTGCCGTCACGACATTAAAAATGATGAAGAGTTAAATGATGAAGCCTGGGACTCAAGTACTTAGGATAGTAAGTCGCTACAAACAGTGTATCTCGAATGCGAGTACCCCTAGTGGTCTACCGGGGAAATATACGAGTCAAATGGAGAATTTAATGTAATGACAGCAAGTTGGCCATGGTAGGTCAATGGGTTAGAGCGACTGGACGGAAACCAGGAGAACCGTGGTTCAAATCCCGTCCATGGCATTGAATTTTTCATGTTGGCTCTATCTATCAAAAAAGCCTTAGCCTATATACGGCTAGTGTGAAAAAATGATTAATTTTCATCAATTAACTAAAATGTTATTATTTGTTCTTCCAAAAATGGTATACAATTTAAACCTTCAGCCTTTTACCCCAACTATTATGAGTATGGCAGTTTTTCTTTAAATTTTGTATTTTCTAAAATAAAGCAGCGACCATTTTTATTAAAATGACTACATTTTAATTCATTTAATTCTATTACAATTAAATTTTACCATATGGTTAATTTATTTACATACGAAATAAATGTATCCAAATTTGGAATTTTCTGAGGATAACCTATAACGCCCTCTTCATTTGGAGGTGCTTTTTTATCTGATAAACTATAGGAGGCAAACAAAATGTTTCGATACAAAAAATCTGAATCTGTTATATCACACAATTGATTTTAAATAACCTTTCTGTGACATCAGCCACTTTCGAGTTAAGCATTGTTACTAGTTTGAGCTAGAAATAATTTGCCATTTATTTAAACTAATGTCTATAATTTTGTTCTTCACGATGACGTTGAAAGAATATGAAATTTTAGGCAACTTATAGCTGAATATAGGTAAGTATATTGATTCTGTTTCCTCTATCCCGGTTGTAGTTTTAATGAAATGCGTAATGGAACTATTTCTGCAAAGATTTATCTCGATTAACATGAAAGAGAACGATAAGTTTCGTTAAGATGAATTTTTATAAGTTAGCTGAATAAAAATAAAAGCCAGATTTGGAGAAAATCATGTGAATGTAACACTTCCGATATTTTTTCAAGTGACGATGAATATTCAAAGATATCGAAATTGCATTTTAAAACCATTTTTCGAGTAGTTAATGGACATTAAATGACACAACACTTCTTTGATCAGGATGCCGCTGCTGCTATCAATACTGAGGAATCACTTAACTTGGCAAAAGAGAGTTTTGAGGTCAGAATTATCAGATTGGGTTGTGGTCACTCCAAAGGCTACACTATCTGACTGTGACTTTTTAGTAGTAAATCTAAAATAAAAGTTTATAAAATTAACCCACATACAATAAAATATCTGGAACAAAATATCACGAGCAGAAATTTCAAGAACCACACTTGCACAGCTTATGAAATTCACGGGAACTTCATAAGCAAATGTCAGAAATGCATTGTTGTTGAGGGGTATGATTTTCAAAACCTCACATAACACATTAATAGAGTTCATCAAATTTATGTCATGATTTCAGTAAAATCCATTGCTTGATCCGAGGAGATGCTTTCTCTGCCAGTTGCTGTCATTTGTCCCCTTAAGACACGCAACCTTCTGACCATCTAAATAATTAAATACGACGCTTGAAGGTCTGTGCAAGTAGCGCATGGAATAGAGTCAACTTGAAAAATTCAATGCCACGGCCGGGATTTGAACCACAGATCTCCTGGTTTCCTTTTTGTTGCTCTTACCCATTGAGGTACCATGGCCAACTTGCCGTCACGACATTATATTCTCCATTTGACTCGTATATTTTCCCGGTAAACCACTAGGGGTCTCTCGCATTCGTGATATACCGTTTGTGGCGACTTACTATTCTAAGTACTTGAGTCCCAGGCTTCATCAATAAACTATTATTATTTTAGTTAATTGATGGAAATTAATCATTTCTTCACACTAGCCATATATAGGCTAAGGTTTTGGATAGAGTCAACTTGAAAAATTAAATGCCACGGCTGGGATTTGAACCATGGATTTCCTGGTTTCCGTCCAGTCGCTCTTACCCTTTGAGCCACCATGGCCAACTTACCGTCGTAGCATTAAAATTAATAAAGAATAACCTTTGAAGTTCTTACATTGGTAAGGAGTTTCGTATACTTTGGTATAAATGCTAAATCATAAGAGATAGCCAAAACTTACCAACCAAGAAATAAGGATATCTTTAAAACTTAATTCAGTAACTTTTTTTTGTGACATCAGCCATTTTGGATGTATTCGTTATTAGTTTGAATATTTCAAAACGTCATGCTTTAGTTGCTTCTCGCAATTTGGTGGAAACTACGAAATTTCAAGAACAGCATATAGCGACCCGTTTTAAACATGTGACAATCGCTTCAGTTTCCTTATTCTTGCACTTCAACGTAATGCATGAGTATCTGTCTCTGTTAACATGAAGTAAGTAGAAAGTAAGATTCTTTTGGAATAGTTTAAAGTACTGGTTACAGAAAATTATATGACTATCACTTATATTTATTTTAATTTTGTGTTTAATATCATAGGAATAACTTTGCTTGTAACTATGAAAACGAAGGCATGGCCTAGCATATCCAGCTTAAGCAGGATGGATTTTTAGTGGGTTTAGAACTGGGGTTTTCCTGGCCTTGAAAAGCACAGTCATTAACATAACGACACTCACATCTGTTGTGACGAGTCGGCGTGGAAGGTTTTCGAACAAAGGAAGGAAAGAAAAGCTGTTGCGAAAATTATTTTGAATAGTGAACGGATATCAGATACCAAAATATTTACGTTAATGTAGATGTGTACCTATTCTAGACAAGAGAAAATGCATTTGAATGTAAAACAAACGGCTTGGGAAGAGTGACAATTAATCATATGGTTGCGAGTGAGATAAAAGATGTCAAAGAAGGCTTTTTAACGTGGAGCAAAGATTCTGCAAATGCCTCAAACTTTTGAAAATGCGTACAGTGTGCAAATACAATTGAGCACCCGCATGCAATAATGGGGTAAGTCATTTATGCCGAGTATACGATTTTTTTTTTATTTATCCAGATTTATGAACCCTATTTTACACAGTGGTATATTAGGGTTATAGTTGATACATAAAAATACACAATTTTAACAAAAATATTTTAAATACTAGAAGGAAGAAAATATGTTATAATCTGATGCATATTAATTTAAACTATTTCAGACGTTAAAAACACTGAGTTTATAAACATCATGAAAGTGGTATATTAGTGTTAGAGTTGATACATAAAAATACACAATTTTAACAAAAAAAAAAAAAAAAAAAAAAAAAAAAACATTTTAAATACTAGAAGGAAGAAAATATGTTATCTGATGCATATTAATTTAAACTATTTCAGACGTTTAAACACTGAGTTTATAAACATCATGAAGTACTTATACTGTTGTGGCTTCATTAGCAAAGATGTGAGCGGAGCAGAAAATTCAGTTCCTAGAGAGTCTAGCTTGAATATTAATTCTTGTCTTTCTCTCCAGAAAATGGGACAACAGAAAACGAGATGAACCACAGTTTGAAATTCTTCACCACACATGCACTTGGGGTTAGATGTTAAGTGAAAACGTGATAAGTATTCACCAAATTTACCATGTCCACTTAAAAATTGTGTCAAAACAAAATTTGGTACAAGAGTTTCACATTTTCCTCTGTCATATACACTAGGGAAAAATAATGATTTTGTTAAACTTCCATTTGGAGTGTTAGCCATTGTTGGTTCCATTCTTCAAGAATATGTTGATGTATTATTCTCCTTACAGTAGAAATAGGACATAAAGAGTATGTCACAGGAAGATTGGATTCTGCAGCCTTCTTAGCCAAGCAATCAGCTCTCTCGTTACCTAAAATTCCACTGTGTCCTTTAACCCATCCCATGCAAATATGTCCTGGATGGTTTTGAAGCAAGGTTCTGATTTCATATGCTAATGAATTTAAGTTGTATTTATCATTAATAGCGAGTAGAGCTGATTGTGAATCACTAAGAATACGGGCACTGTTCCCATTAACAGTACACTATTTTATAGCTTCTTTAATTGATAAGAGCTCCGACTGGAATACAGAACATTCAGGTGACAACTTAAACATGGAATGAGTTAGTTCCGTTTGGTTTTCATAAACAACAAAAGCACATCCTACTGCAGATACATTATCTTCAAATTGGTAACGCGAACCATCTGTATATATGTAATAATCATGAAAATTACATATTTCCTTTAAACAGGTTACAAAACTTGATGGGTGTCCTGCTGTGGTACGAAATTCGGAACCCTCATTGTCTGTTCTGTAATAATGTGTCAGTATACTTCTAAGAACAGCCGATAGACTGTAGCACGTGTTTTAATTATACTTCTAAGAAACAGCAGAGAGATTGTATGTAGCATGTGTTTTGTTACACTGCTGCATGGTTTCTACGAGTCATGCGCCCATTGTTTCATTATCCGTCAGCTGATTGTTACACAGTCCTAACAAAGCAAAATGAGCTCAGATTCAGATTTTATAGGTGATTTGTACCTTGCTGAAGGAAAGAAAGAAAGAAAAAAAGAAAGAAAGAAAGAAAGAAAGAGAGAGAAAGAAAGAGAGAGAGAAAGAAAGAAAGAAAGAAAGAAAGAAAGAAAGAAAGAGAGAAAGAAAGAAAGAAAGAAAGAAAGAAAGAAAGAAAGAAAGAAAGAAAGAACGAAAGAAAGAAAGAAAGAAAGAAAGAAAGAAAGAAAGAAAGAAAGAAAGAAAGAAAGAAAGAAAGAAAGAAAGAAAGAAAGAAAGAAAGAAAGAAAGAAAGAATGAAAGAAAGAAAGAGAGAGAGAGAAAGAAAGAAAGAAAGAAAGAAAGAAAGAAAGAAAGAAAGAAAGAAAGAAAGAAAGAAAGAAAGAAAGAAAGAAAGAAAGAAAGAAAGAAAGAAAGAAAGAAAGAAAGAAAGAAAGTAAGAGAAAGAAAGAAAGAGAGAGAGAAAGAAAGAAAGAAAGAAGGAAAGAAAGAAAGAAGGAAAGAAGGAAAGAAAGAAGGAAAGAAGGAAAGACAGAAAGAAGGAAAGAAAGAAAGAAGGAAAGAAGGAAAAAAAGAAAGAAGGAAAGAAGGAAAGAAAGAAGGAAAGAAAGAAAGAAGGAAAGAAAGAAAGAAGGAAAGAAAGAAAGAAAGAAAGAAAGAAAGAAGGAAAGAAAGAAAGAAAGGAAGAAGGAAGGAAGGCAGGAAGGAAGAAGGAAGGAAGGCAGGAAGGAAGGCAGGAAGGAAGGAAGAAAGAAAGAAAGAAAGAAAGAAAGAGAGAAGGACAGAGAGAAAGAAAGAGAGAAAGAAAGAGAGACAAAGAGAGAGAGAGAGAAAGAGAGAGAGAAAGAGAGAGAGAAAGAGAGAAAGAAAGAAAGAACGAAAGAAAGAAAGAAAGAAAGAGAGAAAGAGAGAAAGAGAGAAAGAGAGAACGAAAGAAAGAAAGAAAGAAAGAAAGAAAGAAAGAAAGAAAGAAAGAAAGAAAGAAAGAAAGAAAGAAAGAAAGAAAGAAAGAAAGAAAGAAAGAAAGAAAGAAAGAAAGAAAGAAGAGAGAGAGAGAAAGAGAGAAAGAGAGAAAGAAAGAAAGAAAGAAAGAAAGAGAGAAAGACAGAAAGAAAGAAAGAAAGAAAGAAAGAAAGAAAGAAAGAAAGAAAGAAAGAAAGAGAGAAAGGAAGGAAAAGGCATACATACAGTATAGACTTTGTTAAAGAAGTAACATATGAACTGTACTGGAGTACAGTAATATAATTTAATAATATAATATATATTTGCTCCTTTGAAGAAATGCTGTAATAAAATGTGTTGTAAAACAATCTCTAAAAAGAAGCAAGAAGAAATTTTCATATCTTTTTGGCATATTGGAGACTACAATCAGCAGAACTATTTTTTAGCTGGGTTAATGAAGAAGAGTGAGCCTAAGGCTAAAACAACAAGTCCAAAAACAAAAAATCGAAGCTAGTGTTGGAAATACTTCATAAATGTAAGGGGTGAAAAATGTGGTGTATGTAAAATATTTGTGTATGAACTAACAAGTGAATATCAAACGAACTGATGTACTTGAAGCCAATAGTATCTGTTCTTTTGTGTTTCTTGTTTTGCAACAGGAGCTTCTACATCAGACAAAACTTACAGTGTTTTCTAATGCTTGCAGTGGGCAAAACAGGAATCAGACAGTAGTTAGATTGTTCTGTATATTTCTGTGACATTGGGAATCACCATTAGACATGTTTTTCCTGTTCGGGGGCATAGTTACTGCCAGTATGATCAAAGTTCTGCTACATATTCACAAAAAAAATTAAGAAAAGAGAAGTCACTGAAACACCTAGCTATTACATCACATAATAAAATGCTAAGAAGCCTTCCTTCATTGTTCTTAAGGGAATTGTGTTAGATTATGATATAGCACTAATGCACAGTAATCAGTTGAAACTACCGAGTAAAGAACTTAACCTTTCCAAGGCTCAAATGATTTCCTACAAGCCCGATGGTACTTTAGTTCAAGAAAATTACTCTAACATTGGATTATTAAAAACATACAAGGTATGTTCTAATAAGAAGAAGCTTCAAGTTATACAATTTGTGACCACTCCAAATATTGGTATTAAGAAGGCCAAATTAGATGACGTCAAATCCCTATCCTGTTACTTATCAGAAAAGGGCAAAATGTTTATGAGCAAATTTATTAAACAAGCAACCAAACCTCAGTCACAACAAGCTGACAGCATTTCAAGTGAGAGTGACTAGTGAAACATGCTTATGTGACTAGTAGACATATAAGATTAGCAGGTGATTGAATTATAATATTATTTATGCCTGTAATTAAGTTTATGACTTCTAATTAGTGGTGAAAGTCAAAGTGTATCTAAAAGTGCAGAAAAATTAATGTTTTATTCCATTATTTCGAATAAAGTTACATTTTTCTGAACATTCATACAATAATGGGGTAAGTCATTTTTCACTATTATTATATATCTTACTATTCAGTTCAGGTACCATTAATATATCAGTAAATACATTCCCAAATGTTGCCAGATAAAGACCTGTGAGGTCTTGAAATATTGTAGACATCTGTTATTGAAATATTATCTTCAGAAATGTTTATTTGACTGTAGCTCAATTAGATGTTTTAAGATTTACCCCATTATTGCATGGGGGTGCTCAATTGCAAATACCAGTAAAAACATGTAGCTGATTTACATTACTCTAGCTCTAGTTTTATTATTGACATTGTTCTTTTACTGCAGTTTTTTGCATGATATCCTTTACAGTGTTCCTTGCGTATTTCACACACACAGTCTTCATTCGGCTGGTGGAATCGCTTGTTTTGGCAGAATTTGTGGTGGAATCCATGTGTTGCATACCGTGTGACCATATGTCGGAGTTCGTAGTTTGCCTGTCTCCACTCGTCTGTCATTAATGACGTCGGTTGAGTAGAAATCGTTCCAGATAGATTGCGATTGAGTATTTGGTGTGTGGTGTCATAGGCCTTGGTGTTGGGCAGGAGAAACTGCATTCAGACGTCAAGTTTTCTTTCATTAAGACGTAAGCCAAAGCAGTGCGTAGGACTATGATACAATGAAGCACAACATTAACATAATTTTGAGTCGAACTATTATGTGTTTCAAATGGGATGGTGCTTGACCTTGAGCGCTACTAGACGAGCAGCCAATCGCAGTCCTGCAGTGTTGTCGTATAGCATTCCCCCAGGTGGCGTGTGACGAGCGCCAAACTAATCAATGTCTAATAAATACTATTCGCGCTAAGACACAAATTCAGATTTTGCAAAAGCTGATCCATTAGGAAGAAGAGTGATGTATTTAACATAACCGTAAAAACCCCATATTTTTAGCTCAAATAGTTTTCCTAATACAAATAAATGAAGTACATACCATTATGTTATAACAATGCATTGCGATGTGAAGCTAATTAGTGGGTAGAGCAGGGTAGAGCACTTTATCCTCAGGGTATGCGTAGATATGTATGGGAGTAAGGATGGTTCTAATGACACTGGAACGCAAGTTTCAAACTGTTTTAATGGCTGCTTCTTTTTATCATAACATCAAACTCGAAGTTGCCGACCAAGGTTATCAATATATCACTGTTTAGAGTTACCGTACGTAGAATGCTTATTACTCGATAACACTTAATTCGTTATTTACGTAGAAACCGAAAGATATCTTTTCTCTCCGGTTCTGGTCTGCCTTGGCCGAAGAAGAAACAGATGACCGTCTTACTTGGCCGCCAGCCACGGTCTGTCTCTCCCACACAGCTGCGCGTGTGTGACTTTCACCTCTTGAAGCCCTTTATTCACACCAAAACTCCCTTTTGTGACTATTTTGTCCATTATGATTATTAGTCTCGGTAATGCCATTATTAAGGGTCCGAACAATACCTTTTCAAACGAAGTCAAGTGTTACCCATTTAGAAACCTGCTAAGAAACTTCTTTCTTACGTTTCTTTTGTTAAAACTATTCAACCCAATGCCTGCACGTGCTGTAACAAAGATACACTATTTCTTTGAAATCCATTACGATTCTTTACTTATTGCATCCCTTAATTTCGGTATCAGACGTAAGCACTCTAATGGATATTATTATTGGTTGGCATGTATACTTGAACGTATATTTGAAATTACTCAGAACTGAAACGTAAACACTTCACATGACGTGATAAAAGAAATATGAACTTTGAATAAGTCAAGGTGTTTGTTAAATTCGATGAGAGGAAACAATACACTTCCTGCTGGTCTAGCAGAACGTGTCTGGTCACATTATATCTTTGTTTATGAATTGTTTGTAATCTCTATTTACTCCAGAGTTCAAAGCAGCATTATTCAGTTACTCTTCCATGAAAAAGTGTATCAACTGGATCAATGAGATACGATCCACCTTCCCCCTTACTACTGCTAGAACAATCCAATTGAGTTAATGTGGGCTCAAATTATGTTGCAAACAGAAATAATATTTTTAAACTGACTGACGTTGAATGACTTATTCACGAAGAAATTAACAAGGAACACGACAAGACTGGGAAAACTGCGTGAGACATCAGATAAACTACAAGAAGACGACTTTTGGAAAGAAATAGCACGTAATGAAATTTTGGAACCTATCGTCATAAATTTGCATTAGTCAGACGATGAAGACAATGACAATTAATTATCTCTTAACGTAAGTAACATTCACAGCTATAGGGATGCACTGCTAGTATTTTCATTGGATTAGAAAAATAAGTAATTCATAAACTGTAATTAATGCTAAACTAAATATTTAAACAATTTGCGTAATATACGAATATCCACGTTGCAATTGCGATTTCAACAACTGCATTATTATAAAACTTTGGACAATTCAGTTTGCGTTAGTGCCAAGAACTCTCGCAAGTGTGCGAGAGAGAGTGGGGATAACGAGGTGGCAACGCTGAAGGCTCTAACGCATCTGATTCGGTACAGGCGAGAACTCTTCCCATTTGAAACACATAATAGTATTCCCAGTAGAAGCAAACTTCTTTTTTATGCGATGTACAATGCAGGTAACATTAGAAAACCAGATTAATTTAATTTTAAGTATGAAAAGGAGAAATGACTACTACCTATATCTATTATAGAAAAGAGTTTTCAGCTAACTTTTGGATTGCGCATTCTTGCATTTATTGATAAGAAGTTTATCTACCGTTTCTCAATATATAAATTTGTCTCAAACAAGTTTAATCCTGGTGTAAACATCTGGGCGGGAAGAGAGACAGAGACAGAGATATTAGGGCAGAAAGCGGTTAAGCTGTTGATTGGTTTAGCGAAGTTAATGTTCGTTTTCTTTTATTTGCATGCGTACGATAAACCCCTCCTTTAAGTACAGTACTGCAAGTAGTTTTCTGATCACTGCTCTGCGAGAGCTAATTTCGGAGAGAGAAAAGTATGCAAATGTTTCGATTCTTATAAACGTAATATTCTCACATTTTATCTTTCTGCTTCACATATCACAAAGATGTGTTCTGGACTCGTGAGTCCTGAAAGGAATATTTACAACACATATGTACATAATAGTATTCTATATACAGATTAGACAAAAGACAGGTGAAATTACACACACCTTTAACTTATTATGTTACGTGAACATGTCAAGGGTTAGAAGCGCTATTTTTTAGGGATTCAATATCTGTCTTTAATGAAGACTGTTTTGCTTCGAAATTCATTCCATGTTAGTGAACTGACTACGGTAGATTTCTCTTTCAGTCTCTCTACTCTACGATTAAAGGCATCGCAGCGGAAGGAAAAATAAAGGGGTGAAAGACGGGAGACATTCTGTAATCTGCGGAATTTCCTTAGCGCTGCTCTGCTGTATTTTGCCTGCCTTTCTGTCCTTTTATTAGGGTTCATTAATCAGCTCGTTTATTTTACGTAGATGGAATTACATACCTAATATTTATATACCTAATATTTTTGCGTTCCTATACCAGGCAGCTCTCTCGCAGCGAGGTCTGTATCAAGTTGAATGCTGATTAAGTTGTTATTGTTTATTGTGTGGAGTTACTTCTGATATTTGACACTGTATTTCCTGTACATCTCCCATATTCTTTCTCTTGGTGGTGTTGGTTGTATTGAAAGATTAGGAATGATTAATTGTAAAAACTATTTGACAAGCCCAAAAACACTTATGTATATGCAATTTAAAATCAGTAAGCTTTTCATCACTGGGCAGGCCGGTGCTTCAGCCGAAATAAAACACAATCGAGGCAAACCTTTAAAAATTGGCTAGAGGCGAATGATCGTGCATTGTTTCTCGGTGCTCAAAGAAAGAAACCCGGAATCGTCTATAAAGAAACATTGAGAAAGAAACTGATGATCTCCTTGGTGTTTTCGCAAGTAGTGTACATAGTGTTAGAATGGAACAGCAAGCATCCGGAACTCTAAGAACACCGGGAAAATCACATAAATGCAAACAGCGCGTGGAGAAATACGATGATTTTAAGAAAAGTGCTATACTCATGATTTTTTTTTTTTTCAGAAATGAACCGCCGACTCTAAATAAGGTTTTGAATGCAGTAAATTCTGACAGAGACTTGCCAAATTGTTCACGAAGTACTCTCCATCGGTTGTTGATAGATATTGGATTGAAATTTCAAAAGCGAGGGTGGAAATCAGTTATAGTGGACAGAGAAGATATTGCGATGTGGAGACGTAAATATCTGCGCCAAATCAGAAGTTTTCGTGGGAATCCGATTAAAGGTAACCATTATGTTACTGCATGATTCTATTAATATCCCAACTCACAGATTTAATAGGTTAATGTGTAACCCAATTCTATTTATTTATTCTCTAGAATTTAGCGCTGCTATATATACTGCTAGTGTTGCAAAACTTATTTGCGTGCATGTAGCGTCTAACACGTGATGAGTTGAGTCAGAGCCGTCTTGTTTACAGCAGGATTAAACTAGAATGAGATAGAGTACAGTGCATCAGTCTTTGTATGAGCACCACTGATACTGCTGATTACCAGGTGCTGTCAACGATAAGCGTGTCAGCAATTTACTGGCATAAGGTTTTCTTTATCCTTTCCTCGTACCACTCCACGCTAAAATCTAAGAGTCATTATTTTATGGCACGAATCCATAGAACAGTAACATAATCCTGTAGAAATTGAGAATTATGGTGACTTCCTTCAGCTTCTGTGGTTTTCTGCTGATAGACAGGACATTTCACTACATCTTAAACGTTTTGAACATGACCGCAAGGAGTATGCAAATAATTTAAAATTGTCTTTTAGCCCCTTTTCAAGGCAGTGTTTTGGCAAGGAGGCACTAGCCGCCAAGCCGTCTCTGAGTATACAGGTTGTTTCAAAACCACACCGAACGAACTAGCCGTTGCGTAGTTTATAACTTACCTAGTTCGAATTTCGGTGTCGCAGCTTCGAAATTCTGCTATGTATAATTTTATGCAGCATTCAATATTACATGATTTTGTGATTAGGCAGCGCAGGAACCACTGGTGTGCGAACCTCAATAGTTGTTATTGGGACGCACCGGCCACGAAACCAAATACATTACTCTTTGCTCTTTATCAGTGACCGTAGCCTACCTTTCAGGTAATGGAAGAAGGGTAGTTACTTGTGCAAAAGTCTACTGATAACTCGGAGAGTTGCAAGGTTACTCTTCACTTCTTCAGTGTAAAACTACACATTCCATCCTAAGATGGATTTTGCACGTACTTAGCAAATCCAAGCAATATGGAGCGCTATACGAACGCCGAAATGACGGACATGGTTTTGATGGATGGAAGAGCTGAAGGGAGTTTAACGAACGCACGGTTAAGTTAGTTTCATTAAAAATATGAATTGTAAAAATAGTTACATCAATGATATTATTTATTTGTTTAACTTCAGAGCATTTTGTTATGATCTTAATTCCACAATACTTTCAACCAGTTACTGTAAATATCAACAGCTTCCTTTTCAGTAACAAATGCTTTATTTAGTATTACCAAACACGTGAAATAAAATACTCGCCTCATTGTATAAGCCATTTACCTTTGGTTAATTTATCTACAATTCTGTGATGTTGCTTTCTGTTCTGCTTATCATTTAATGCTTCCATCCTCAACCCTAATAACACTAACTTCCCTCTAGAAGGTATAAGTTGCATATGTCCACCAGCTTATTTGCCATCATGGACTGTTATTACGGGATTTTGGAACACGCTAAACATTTAAACAATAATTAACCAATAGTTTTTTATTGTGGTTTCATAAGCCAAATAAAGTCTAAATAGTAGCAAGCAACCGGAGTATGCCGGTATGTTTACAAACAGTTACAGCACGCGACACGGTGTGTGATCTATACCTGCGAACTCCGACAGCGTGAGGCACGCGTCGTTGTTCCTGTCACTGTCTAATTCACACTCATTCTAGAGCATTTTTATGCAGCTGTATTGGTGGTAAAAGCTATCTGTATATGTCACATACAAGCTGAGCAACTACTTCTATATGTTCGTTCGGTGTCGTTTTGAAACACCCTGTATATGCTACAAGAAAATCGAATCGTCCAAGATATTATCTAAATCCGGAAAGTGTAGAGAAGAAATTGTTTTTACTTCCATTCTAATGCATTTAGGTTTTATTTGAACTGAAGCTCTGACTATAACAATGCCAGAATTATTAATTTAGAACGAATTTTGTTGAAAGTAGATTACAAGCACATTATTGTCATTTTAGGTTACTTTCAAACAAATTGCAAATACCACCTTCATCCATTTGGCATAGTTACTGAAGAGAAGAGCCCACCAGCCGGACAAAAGCAACCATCGTCATTCAGTGTAATTAACAGAAAATAGTTTACAATTCCAGATTATGTAACACGAAAAGGCACTGTGGTTTACATATACCTACCTATGCGAGTTTTAAGATTCACTAGTAAGGACGCTGCAATTACAAAGGATAACAATATTTGAAACTCCCAGGCAAAGTTACAGTATTGGAGTTCACAGCAGGAAAAAAAGTTCACTTTATACTGCTGGATGTAAGGCAAAATTCACTGGACGCCATGTTGTTTCAGATGACATCTCACTAAACTATTATAAAGTGGAATGGGTAGTAGGCGGTGAGCTATCGTTTATAAATTAATTGGATATAGACACAGAAATACCACACTTCAATCAGGAGAACTTTCCTGGAGGTATTTACAGAATCAGCAACTAAGCAATTTTACCTACAGTTCGATTTAGGTATAATTATTAGATTACATAAGCTCGTGTGCATTTGATAAAATAAACTTAAGAAAAGCACATATTATTAAATTATTAAAGCTTATTTCCATGCCCATTTATACTGTAGATACACCTTTGAAGGGATGTGGTCCTCCCAACCCTAAGGCACGTATTTAGAAGTCAATTTCCAAAAAATCTACGTTGAATTATTTGCTTTTAATCAATAATTAATCAGAGATGTGCTTTCATCATGTTAGTAAAGATAAAAACGCATGTAATATATTATATTCACATGACTTTCCTCACCCAAGCTTCCACAAACTGTTCTTAGGAAAGTTTGTTTTTGTCTTGTTTCTGTGGATAAAGTCTGTAGAAACGCCTTGCACATTGCACATTTTTTGTTCTTATACCTGGCATAAAGTGATATAAGCAGTAATCATATATTTAAAAAGCCAACCACTGATTGATGCATTTGAAGTATTAGTTCTCCTTGAATAAACTTAGAAGTTAAAAATTACGTACTTTTAAGTAAGTATCTGGGAATTCTAATCAACAAATTATAATATATCGGAACTGGTTAACTTTGCAATACATTATTGTAATTGATATTATTTGTGTATTTTAACGAGTGCTACAGCTGCTGTGCCGTAACTCTTCGTTTATCTCTTAAATAACTTCATGTCTGCCTGACAGTGAATAGAGACGTTGAGATGAGAAGTTTGAATAAACTTTTTCGATTTATTTTAAACTAAGTTTTGTCAAATATTTACTAACAGTTTGAAATTATAATTCATTTGGAGGGGGTCCGGACTCCTTGGACCCCCCTTAAATACATCCCTGCCCACCCCAAAAATTAAAGTTAGTAATCTTAAGTTTAAAATTGCAATCGGATGATATGAATCTTCCGAAATATATTTTAATGACTTAGGTAATAAGGATTGCAATTCTTGAGGATTACATGTTGTGTTCCCGATCCTTGTAAGTGAGGGCGAGGGAAAGAAGTTCACAATTCCATGTCGGAAAGGTAAAACAAAATCCTGTAAGTCACGTGGACAGAGAAATCATCGAGGTGGAACTCCTCGGGAAAACCAACCTGAAGGACGTCACTGCAATGACCTAAGATGATGCACAAGAGTTGTAACATAAAGTTTATTATGATAACAATATCAAGCCATGTACGGAAGATTACATAGTACCACGTGAAAAATAAATACTAAAGGATTAAAGAGTTTTAGCTACTCCAATGCTAACTTGTCTACAGGAAGTAATGAATTCGACCCTAGAATTCCAACATAGGTGCACTGTCGAACTCTTACTGTGTCGTATTGCTTTTGGCCTATAAAACGTTACGAAACATGTTTCAACCAATCATGGCTGCTTATCACACATTTTGTTACCTCCCTAGCATCTGTTAGAAGGTATGTTTCCGGTCACGTTTGGTGGCTTCACCAAAATAGCGCGACACCAAACTCACAAAGAAACACAGAATTGAAAAATGTATGGGAAACAGATTAATCGCTCTAGTGTGATTAGTGGTGATAAAAACTCTGTATGTTTGGGGGCAGTAGTAGCACAGTTAAAAATTAAAAATATTCTGTACAAAATTCTTTTAAAAGGCTCAAAAATTCCTCTAAATCAAGAAGCCTTTACATGGAAAGTATTGAACACTTTTGTAGTCTTCCAAAAGAAAATGGAAGAACATCTACAGCATATTAACAAAACAGAATATGTTTGATATTGTGACACAGCGCTATGGCCAAAGCTATCGAAACGTCGGTGCTGGCCAGTCGGAACTGTAAACAGATAAGCCGCGAGCTCGTCTAAAGTAAACACCACAAGCGCTATTTTAGATAACAAGGACTTTCTGGATGTTCCTTCTCGAAAGTTCCAGAACTTAAAACAACTATATAAACATTCTCGCAAGCCTTGGTATAGTTATCATCAAACAATTTGGCACGTGAAAAATTCTTTGGAAACAGTGGACGAGCCTACTATAGTATAGCAACGCAAAGAAAATCCCTGTAAGGAATGTGCTGTGGGACAAGGACAGCGAATGTGTGTGGCAGAGAACGCTTGCTATACAAGCAGCAGACCGTTTAAAAAACATGCGCCCTGTTCACTCTTTACGTTAAAGCCGAGAAGATTCATTCACAAAAGTAGAAGCCTTCAGAATGTTTTTGAATGGTCTGTAACTGTACTGACATGGGGTGTCATAAACCTGTCCAGGGAGGGTGTGGGGACCTTCGGCCAACCCCCTGCGTCTCGCCCCTCGGAGACTTTCTCTCCTGTGGGGGAGTATACCTATAAGGGCTGTAAATATTGTCTTGGACTTTTCTCCTCTCAACCTCCATTAAGCACCGGTAACATTTCATTAGTTAACCTGGCCAGTTAGTAATATTTATCATCATCATCATCATCATCATCATCATCATCATCATCATCATCATCATCGTCGTCGTCGTCGTCGTCATCATCATCAGTAATATACGTCCTCTAACGTTAAGTCATATCGGACAATGAATGAAATGGGTGAAGTGATGCTCAAATGAGACCAGGGTCCATGGAGCTTAGTGTTACCCGACATTCGTCTATCAGGATAAGGGAAAACCCAGGAAAAAACCTTATCCAGGTAACTCACCCTAAACGAGATTGCAACTTGGGGTCTCTTGAACATGAGTCAGAGATGCTACCATCTACGCTACCAAGGAAGGACCTGTCAGTGAGGATACTCAATTGCTTATTACAAATAGTGAAATTACCACATATTTGTTTTACAGCAGTTTTCATTTAAAAGTGAAGAGAACCGTTTTATAAGAGTACCTGTTTATTGTTCGTGATAATGATGGTGAAATGTTGGGCATAGAGTCTTCTAAAGTCTGCAATGATATATAACTGATAGTGATATGGCCTGTTGTGTAGCAGTGTTAGGGATAAACTTACTGTACACACCAAGTTTACCTATCTACTGCTGCAGCAGAACCAAGAACCAGGGTGTTAAGTGAATTGGAAGCATCATAAAAGAGTAAGTGACTCGCTCCTTGGTTTGCTATGTTATGATTTGAACAATAGTGAAGAGAGTTCTGCACTGCCATGGTCCAAGGTCTATTCATGCTAAAACAACCAAAATAGTTAAAATTATTGTTGTTGTTGACTAATGGTACTGGGGATTAGTTGATTTGCATCAACAAGACATACAAGAGGATGTCATGAACAAACACCATTTGGACAAATGTAATGGTCTCAAAAGTGTCCAAATGGTGTTTGGTGTTTGTTCATGACATCCTCTTTACAGATAGTGCACTTGGCTGTAGGTATGTAGTGTATTTTATAAAGGTGTTCTGCAAGACATCTATGGCCAGTTTCCATTCTAAATAGGGCCACTGCAGTTTTTCTTGGTAGTTTTTGTATGTCAATTTTATCTCCAATGATCTTATAATCTTTGTCTTTTAGTTTATATTCTTCATCAAGTCTCTGCTGTCTTTTAAAATGTAGCTTAATGTTGTTTAATTTTTTTATTAATTTAAATTTGTCTTACAGGTTTTATATTTTGAATTGCACCTTCTTTTGCAAGTTGGTCAGCATGTTCATTACCTAAAAGTCCAACATGGGCTGGAATCCATTGCAGGGTGACATGATTTCTCGATTCAACAGCTTTAATTAAACTTCTTATTTCTTTGATGTTTCTTGTTGTTTTATTTTTATAATTTACAATCTCATTTATGGCCGATTTTGAATCTGTTAAGATAACTATGTTTTGCTTTATGTACGGTCTGTACAGGACGTTCTGCAGTGCTGCTTTTATGGCTGCTAGTTCTCTGTCATAAAGGTTTGAAGTTTCGTCTAGTGTTAGATACTGTGCAAAATGTTTGCAGTATACTACTGCACCAGCATCATGTTTGTTAATAAGGGATCCATCTGTATATATTTGGAGCCATTCTTTTTCTGGATATCTTTCATATTCTGTGGCTATTGCTATTGCTCTCATTTCATCTGATGAATTGTTTTGCTTATGTATTGTACATAACAGATCATTCTTATAATGTATATCAATATATTCTGTTGGGCTCGTTATAGTTAAGATTTATTCTCCAAGAAATGAAGAGCTGGTGGTAAATTCCACAAAAGCGAGATACAGTATTTGTTGACAAATAAAGATAAAAAACAACAGTTTTTTGTTTTCTTACTAAACAATAATGTGTAAATTACACTTAAAAACCCATTTTTGTTGAGTGCCTAGAAAGTAGAACAGTGACGAATAACAGAGTGAAGATAAGAGCTTTAATAGTATAAGAAATTATATTTCATATATTTATGCTTTATAGTTATTTTATAGCAAGTGGTAACAGATGTTTCTATGCCTTGCAGAATATGTTTAAATCAAGGAACATCAGTGGGGATACTAAAATTAAAATATATACAACTGTTCTGAGACCAATAGTAATGTATGTTTCAGAGAGTTGGGTGTTGACAATCAGAGAACAGTGGTTATTACGGTGGGAAAGGAAGATTATGAGAAATATATTTGGAGTGATAAGGGACTTGGACGGATGGAGAATGCGGACTAACTTGGAGTCACAGTGTCTATTTGGACAACCAAATGTAGTAGTGAAAATTAAACAAGGAAGAATAAGGTAGCTTGGCCATGTGCAGAGAATGCCGGAAACCAGTGTAGTTAAGAAGATATTCATAGGAAAGCTGGATGGTAGAAGCAGAGGAAGACCCAGGAAAAGATGGGTAGATGATGTAGAAGATGACTTAAAAAAGTTGGGGGTTAAAGGCTGGAGAAGAAAAGCAGAGGACCGATTAGAATGGAAGAGGGTGGTTAGGGAGGCCAAGGGCCTACATGGCCTGTAGTGTCATCTATCATCATCATCGTCGTCGTCATCATCATCGTCATCATCATCATCATCATCATCATCATCATCATCATCATCAATTGTTCATTAGCATACATGTCATTCTCCATAATCTTACTATGTAATTTGTTTTTGGTAAAAGATATGATCATTACATAAATATTAAGATTTCCTGCTGATTTTTATTTCACAATTATGTAATAATATAAACAGGTGTGAAAAGTTAGACAAAGTATTCAAAATATAAGAAAATTAATAGTATTTATTTGAGGTTCAAATGAACCATGCAACTAATTATGTCGAAATAACTCACTTGTTTACGTAAGAGTTAACATTCAAGGAGCATTTTTGAGTCAAACTCAAAAATGAAGAATACTTCACTGTTCATAATGCTTCTGATTTTAATGTTTATTCAAGGAGCAGATTTACATATAATGTACCTACCCACATAATTTTGCAATTCTCAAACAGTTTCCAACATTTTGTACTTTCTGAAATATTTAGAAAATTAACTTTTTACTGAATAACATACACATACTTAACATTTTTTTTTTAAATACAAAAAACAACAGACAATGGCAAAAATTTGGCCGGTTGCTAGCATAAGTGTGAATATAGCATTACACCATGATCCATCAGTTGCAGTAATACATATT
Organism: Mantis religiosa; assembly: GCA_030765055.1. Lineage (NCBI taxonomy): Eukaryota > Metazoa > Arthropoda > Insecta > Mantodea > Mantidae > Mantis > Mantis religiosa. The sequence continues at coordinate 29,716,115 of CM060950.1, read as the reverse complement.
TGAAAATATTTTAAATATAAGTAAATATATGGGAGATAAAGTATGAAAACAGATATTTGTAGTTTATGAAAGCTTTCAACATGCACAACAGTTTCATAACATTTCATTATACAAACCCTTAGCTTTATGAAGTGATGTTTCTCCAAGTTACTTTACACAGCAAAACTATATGCACACTTAAATAATCAAACTTTTAGAATTCACAGAAAAATATTGCCAAAACCATTAAGTTGTTTATTCTTCTCATTAAATAAGATGCTATGGTTTTACAAAAATATAACAGATTTAGAACTGCCTCTGTAACTTAGTGTGTAACACTCCAATAACCATAGAGAAAACAACTATTTACTAGCTATATACTACTATAAATATTTTTTATTTGTTACAAGTCTTCATAACTGGACCTCATGTGAACATATTTTGTTAATAAATCCATATACAAATAATGCTTTCTTTATGTGCCACAATCTTTAAAATAGGGCTTAGGCAGTATGGATCACAGAAGATAGAAAAGAAGTAAAAAATAAAACTGAAGAAACTCTTGAGAAAGGTTTAACCTCTGGTGCAGAGCATGTCTATAGATTTCTGCAGGAGTATTTGTTAGAATGTAAGCTGCATGTTTCACTTAAGCACATCTCTAGTCTTATAAGCACAGTATGATATTTATTAATTTATAGATGAGTCGTATTTATTACACATCTGCTTCACTTACGTATCTATTTTGAGGACGTTTCGCAATAGGTACGTAAGTGAAGCAAATGTGTAATAAATATGACTCATCTATAAATTAATAATTATTTTGCTTCACTGTGGTGTTCCAATACAGTTAAATCTCGACAGTATGATATTGTTTAGTTTGTTTCTAATCAGTTTACATCATGTACAGTCCAGTGCATGGAAACTTTCCAATATATGGAACAGCTGTTTAGATTGGTAGGTGAATGGCACCGCACCCCCAGTTCAAACCCCTGTCAGTGATAGGAAGGCCTGCGCCTGCCCTTTGTTTTGCGATGTCAGAGGTGAATCAGAAGCCCAGACAGTTTAAGCTACATTGAAACATATAATTCAGAATGCATCTCATCAGACTTTGATTATTTTATCAGCGGTTATTGAGGACAGGGCCAGATTGCCCATACTTTTTGAATAATGAACCTTCTCAGGTTTATGGAATTTTCTTGGGAAGGGAATGAGGGATGGGACAGATTTGTCTGTTTTACTCTGTGTACCAACTTGAACTCTACATTGTGCGTATTTATTTCAAATCAACTCATTTCATTACAAAATAATTTAAAGCTGTAACTTAAGCTCCATCTATCAAAATATACCAGTATACTAAAGCATAGATAGAGTCAACATGAAAAATGCAATGCCATGGCCAGTATTTGAACCACGGATCTCCTGGTTTCCGTCCAGTCACTCTAACCCATTGAGCTACCATGGCCAACATGCCGTCCTGACATTAAATTCTCCATTTGACTTGTATATTTCCCCGGTAAGCCACTAGGAGCTCTCACATTCGAGACACACCGTTTGTGGCGACTTACTATCGTAAGTACTTGAGTCCCAGGCTTCAACATTTAACTCTTATTACTTTAGTTAATTGATGGAAATTAATCATTTCTTCACACTAGCTATATATAGGCTAAGGTTTTTGATAGATAGAGTCAATATGAAAAATGCAATGCCATGGCATTGCCAGGAGATCCGTAGTTCAAACCCCGGTCATGGCATTGCATTTTTCATGTTGACTCTATCTATCAAAATCCTGAGCCCATATACGGCTAGTGTGAAGAAATGATTAATTTCCATCAATTAACTAAAATACTAAAGCATATTTTTGTCAAGTAGACAAACATAAGGGGAAAACACAAAGACAATAATGATCCAGTAATTAATCCACGAACCCCCATTACTTATAACCCACCGCTTGTCCTACCAGCTGGTTCCCAAGTTATGACATCAAACTAATGAGCAACAGACCAAGCCAGGAGGTAGTGTTGACAATCACTATCCCTCTCCTTGTACTATGCACCTCAGCTGAGTGCCTTGTTGTTGGACTTCGATATAAACCAATAAGAGATTGGCCTAGCCAGCATTGGTCTACAACATGAATGGTGAAACGGTTGTGCCAACATTATATAAAGTAACACACCAAAAAATACCAACAGCATCGGAAAATTTCCATGCACCGGACTGTACATGATATTAGATATCTCAGTTTTATTATACATAATAAACACAATTTCAGACTAATCCTCTTTTCCCCTTTGTACAATCTACTGCTACATACATTCACTCATATACAAAGTGAATAATTTTTTAATAATAACAACTAATGGACATATGCTTGCACAAATCAGTTCAGATACTATTGTCATTTAAACATTTATCAATATTGTAGTATGTTTCAGTTATCAAGTATTTGGTTAATGTATATTTAAATGTCTTTAATGAGGTGTTATTCTGCTAATCAGCAATTTTTTCATATGGTCTTTATCTATGTGTTTGAGTTACTAGGTACTGTTTTTCTGTCTAACTATTCAAATACTGCCGTTGTTCATTTCCACTTGATGATACCCACGCAAATGAAAACTGTACATTAGTGGCAGCTCCTGAGCACTTTTCTTGTTGGGGTCCAATGTGATGATACTTGTAATGAATGCAGAAGTGGGATTATGCCTTTTAAAACAGGTCATCTTTAATTATACTCCTAAAACACTGCAATAGCAGAAACATGGCGAGACATTTACATGTTAAAACATCAAATAGGTAACTAATAATAAAGATAAGATAGAACTCATCAAGTGGCATGTACAAGACCTGAGCACATCTATTCTTCTAGGTGGCAAACATTTTCATCACTCTGTTTTTGAAGTTAGGGATTTCACCAATTTCCTCTTTGTTAATGAAACAAAAAGCCAAGGAATTAAGCCTATCTTGGCCCATGAAGTTCCTAAGGAAATACTTAATTCTTTTCAATGTACTGAAACTTCTCTCTGCCTCTCCTGTTGAAACTGGAGTTATTAGTGTAATTTGCAGTATTTCGTGTACTTCAGCAAACACTTCCTCAAAGGAGTATTGTATGAAAAAACTGAAAGTTCACTGACTTAAGGGATATCTTTGAATTATCATTATTATAAATCTCTGACAGTTCACTTTTAACTTTTTGTAGGAGATCATGGGACTGTAATTTGATGCAAATTTTCTCACAGAGTCAACAGAGTAACTTTCTCTCAATGTAATAAATTCCTTGGGATCAATAATCCCGTAAGTATGGAATATATGAGACTGTTGGAATTGGTAGACCACTGTATCACACTTCTTTGGCACTTGAAATCAGGTTCACTTCAAACATTCAATTGCTTCAATATATCGAGATTTAACTGTATTGGAACACCACAGTGAAGCGAAAAATTATTAAATTTTAGATGAGTCGTATTTCTTACACATCTTGAGTCGCACAAGAGCCGTAGATGCAAACGAAGATTTGCGAAACATGTCCTCAAAATAGGTACGAAAGTGAAGCAGATGTGTAAGAAATACGACTCATCTAAAATTTAATAATTCAATTGCTTACTTGAGAGTCGAGCAAAGTCATCATCAACATGGTATCTTCTATAGAATAAAAAGAAGTATTTCAGAAAGTGGAGTGCCATTGTTCTTAAAATTAGGCGAGTGAGTCAACCTTGTATATACTTTTCTCCACAGAACTGACGATAGGGGAGAAGTCCCCAGAAACTAGTCTTCATAAAAAACTTGTAAGTGGAGAAAAGTATATACAAGGTTGACTCACTTGCCTAATTTTAGTAAGTGGTATCTTCTATTATTCTCACAAATTTCAGACACAGCTAATTCAAAATACTGTAAAGCATTAGATACTGTAACACTATTGGCACTTTGCATCTGAATTGTGTTGTATAGAATATGAATATGCTTCATAATATGGTAGAAGAAATTTAGAAGAAACAAAAATTCTGGATTGTTCAGTGAGTTCTTCAAACCAAGAGCTTTTGTTGCAAAGTGACTACAACAGATCACTGAGTTTTGGTGAAGACACAAAAAATATTGTCAGTCCACCAATATTGGTGAAAAACAATTTAATCAATTTTATGTTTTTTGGAACAAGGATATGGTATAACAAAATTTAATTGGTGAGTGTAACATTGTACATACTGAGTATAAGGGAAAGAGACCTGAATCAAAGTGTGAACACCTCTATGGCTCAGCTCATTACTGTGACACTATCATATGCTTCAGATATAAATTTTCTTTCAACATTAAAAGGTTGCAACATTTTTATCAAAACATCACTGAGACCATTGGCTGTTCATTCATGAATTTCTTCAAAGGAAGAAACCTTTCAATGAGTTTACATCCTTTAGTGTATAGTAAAATGATCACAAATTGACTGCAGCAAGCTATGTGTGTTGTTTCATCAGAAACAAAATTGACAGAATTTATGTCTTTTCTTAATTCCCCAAGCAAACCTGATACATACAATCCAATAGTTAATTCTGTATAGTATATGAAGTATATTTACATACTGCAGTATTGGTACTGTTGATGTCATCATCTAACACTCTTTCGAGATTACAGAGGAGAGATAACAAATCTAAGAAATTGCCACAGTTTGCTTATGCCTATGTTTCATCATGACCTGTCATTGCTAGATCATAGATACTGCAAAATTTTATGCACTCTATCACACTGTTCAATATGTGTGTCTTTTGTTTTGTTTTGTTTTGTTTACTGTTTGCCTGGATCATTATGTTTCTGGATTGATATTTTATGTGCAGAAACAATCTGAGCAGCAATGTTTACAATTCCCAATAATTTAAATGTTTAGGTATTTTGTAAGCAAAGTGACTTGCCTCATGCTGTGCAATTTGTTCACTCAAATGTTTTCGACCTTTATAACTAACCATCATCAACAGACCTCCAACACAAAATAACAAACTGTAAAAAGAAAAGACACTTAGTTTCTCCTCAATTGTAGTTTGGTATGATTTTTTACTATACCAACTGTTACACAAAATCCTCTGCTTTTTGCCTTCTTGTTGTGTAAATGTAATATTATTCAGTTGATATGCATCTAATTGTTTAGTTTCAAGTTTTTCTTCTACCTTCAATGGATGAAAGGGACTTTTTAATAAATAATCTACTCTATTCATTTTAAAAGTACACTACTTTGTCCACCAGACAATTAAATTTCCAACATTAATCACATGAATGCTAAACTTCATGCAACGAGCCACAACTAGCTGGCCACTAGTGTTGATATGAGTGATGTATGAAGAGGACAGTAGGAAAGTGAGGGAGGTATAGACACCTGACTGACAAAGTGTGTGGAGAGAAGAGGAGTGACTGCGAGCTCGTATAATCTGACCCAACATTCTGCTTTGCGAGAAGGTGAATAGTGCAGCTGTCGTGTACAACACTATGGGTTATAAGCTTTGGTAACCATTTAGAATGGTGGTATAAATTATTGTTTGCAATAATTATCAACTGAATAAAATATGCATAATTAATATCTGGGTTTTCTTTAATATTAGTCATCCTCTTTCCCAATTTGGAGAACTATAAACAAATGTTTTGCTCATGGGTCTAAAAACAAAATATGATCACATTGCACTGTTATCTACCAATGGCTATTGTAAATACATTTTTTTCCCTGAATATAACAATCTCCTTTTTATACCTTTAAACAGTATGTAGCCTTCACAGGCTTAGGTCATTTTTATTAATTTACATTACTTATATTTAAATTCCAATGACCCATTAGTAGAATCTTAGAGATATGTTTTCAAACCAAGTTTATTATGGAATATTTAAAATTATAAATCATTTTATGATTAGTAAAAGACCTGAACGTATGCTTGCACTATTAAGCTATGTTAAGAGTAAACAATGTAGAGTTAAGACCAATTGCAAAGAGGATACATATCTTATTCCATTATAAAAACTTGTGGAAAAAATAGTAGTACTATAAGGTACAATTTTTGCATGTCACTGCAAGGAAAGAAAATGTTTTCAAAGACTCAAAATAAGCAAAATGTAATGCTGATAGAGAACAGTAAACATTCAAATTTTAACACTTAGAACAACTCCATAAAGCTCTAGATGGCAGGATACACATTAAAGTTCTGTAGCTAATCACCCATTCAAATATACTGCAGTTCTTTATTAATTTTGCTCCCTTCTCTTTTTGTTTTTCTGAGCAGTGCATGTTAATAATTTTGGAACAACAGTTTATTAGTTCATCCTTAGATATATTTAAATGTAGTTTGGTACTTTCTGACTTTGCTTCCTATGTCTCTGTTTTTCTGTATCATTTATTGAATTTAATTTGGTGAAATAATATACTGCTTATCTTATGTTGATTAGATATTCCATTTTGATAAATGAAATGATAGTTTAAATTAGAAATTAAAGTGTAAATAAATCAATGTTGGTCTTGCTATTAAGAAATGCCCTCTCTGTGGTAGTTGGATAATCTGAAAATAAGAGAAATACTCACTTCAAGCATATGCATTCATGTATTCCTGGAAAATAAATAAAAATGACAGTAAATGAGGAATGAGTTTTGTAAAGGTAGCATGCAAATTCGAAACATCTAGATTAATCAATTATGTGACAGTTTTTAGGGATAAAACAGGTTCCCCCCCCCCCCCCCCACATTTACTCCTCCACAATCTTTCCATTAAGGATGAGCATTATGTTATATTTAAGATTTTATGGTGGAATATGTGTCCAGTTTCTTCAGAGGGACAAAAAGTAATTGCAGTTAAATCTCGGTAATTGCACATGTTTATGAAAAGGCTTACATGAAAAAGAAAGCCATGTTGGATTCACATCATGGTACATAAAATTTCTGAAAGGAATATTTATCACCAATTTATTGCTGATTTGCCTGTAATATTTTTTATCATACACTTGAAATATAAGAAATTAACAAAATTAAAATTAAAACAAAAATTATAATTATAAAAGAAAGTAAAACAATACTATGAAGCCTACTAAGTAAAAATTATATATGGTATAATCACAATAAATAGCCCAGATACATAATCAAAATGCAGATACAACATTAATGCTACATATTTGGTTGTAAGTCCTTTAGCATATGAGGAACAAACCACCATACATATGCATTTATTTTATTCATTTTAAAACGTGTTTGATGCACATATTTTATGTGACATGCAAAGACTGTAGATGTATTATGGGTGTTTGGAGGAATTTAGTAACAGTGACGTCAAAATTAATCGTAAAAAATATTTGTAGTCGGTTTATTGTCACGCCTCACTTACTTTCTTTATATTACTGAGGGACTAGTTTCAAAGGTCATTGCCTCCATCTTCAACCTCTCTTCAACTAGCATCTGTTGTTGTCGGCTCTCCTCTCTCTCTGGTGGTGGAACTATGAACTTCTTTGTAAATTTTCTACTGGTGGGATTTCAAAGTTCATTACGTGGTCCTTATTTTTCCATATGAATATGTTCTCCCTTGTTGTCAGTTTATTTTGGTTTATCCCTTCTTTTAATAACTTTGGCTTTGGATGAATGTCATGATTTTCGTTCCAAAAATGAAATGCTAATGCTGACTTTTCTTCTTGTTTCAATCTGATGTTTCTAAAGTGCTCTTTGACTCTGATTTTAGATTTATTTTAGTACAACCTATGTAGCATTTTTCACAATTTTTGCAACTTATTTTGTATATTCCGGATCTGTTAACTGATGGGATTTCATCTTTTGTTTTTGAATTCAGCAATTTTAAAACTGAATGTCCATTAGTAGGTGCTAAGATTATATTTTGTTTCTTAATGATCTTTTTAAATTTATTAAATGTTTCTGGGTGATATGTGAATGAACTGAACATGCTGTTGCTTTCTTTTTCTTTTGTAAATGTGGCTGCTTCCTTAATGATTTTCTTTAGTTTAGCTTTTCTAATTTTCTTAAACACCAGACTTCTGTTGTTCATCAATAACATTTAATTGATCTACATCTTCTGTTCTTTTCCGATGGGGCATGGTTCCACCTTAGTGGTCATGTCAAAACTTATAACAGTGGGTACTGGGCCTCTGAAAATCCACATTGCATATGAAAAGTCCTTCATTATGATTGGAAAATCAGAGTTTGGTGTACCGTTAGTATTAGACGCTTAATCAGTCCAATATTCTGTCGGTAGAATATTATTATCAATTGCAGAAAAGAAATCATATGGATAGTTTCAGCAAGATACTGCTATTGTCCACACAGCAGTAAAATAAATGAGTAAAATAAAATAAATTCCATGAATAAAATTAGGGAAGTGATTGAAGGTAAAGTGATTAGTGCTGGTCTATGGCCCTCTCACTCCCCTGATCTAACATGTGTGATTCTTACTTGTAGGGTAACCAGAAAAACAAATCTCAAAACTATTTGTAGTTGGTTTATTGATACTCGTCACTTACTTTTTTATATTAAAGAGAGACTAGTTTCAAAGGCAATCGCCTCCATTTTAAATCTCTTTCCAACTGGCATCTGTCGTCATCTACCTGACAACCAGACAACAACAGATGCCAGTTGGAAAGAGATCGAAAATGGAGGAGATTGCCTTTGAAACTAGTCTCTCTTTAATATAAAAAAGTAAGTAATGAGTATCAATAAACCAACTACAAATAGTTTTGAGATTAATTTTGATATCACTGTTACTAAATATCTCCAAACACATATAATACAGAAAAAAAAAATTTCCAAGACAAATTCTCATATATTGGAAGAATTTAAACAAAATATTAGTAATGAAATCGGAAGTATTACAGTGGCCCAACTTAATCGTGTGAATCAGAATGTATTTTCCCAATATAGTGTCTGTTCACTCGAGGGTGGATGACAGTTTCAGCATTTTCTATAAAGTAAGAGTGTTATACATGCTTTAAACGTGGAGTTTATGTAGGAGCAAAGCCGGCTGTGGCACACCCAATTGCTCACAGGTGAAATGCAGTGCACCTGTCAGGTTTTAAATGAAGAACCTTGTAGAAATATCTAATAAAAATACATCATTTAATTACTTTACCAAGACTTAAAAATGTCACTCCTTTAATTGTTTAATGTAGAGCGCTATCTTAACATTTACACTGTTAAGTTGATACAGATATAAAATTAAATAGGACACAGTATGACATTCTCTAAATATATAAGGAAAAAGTTAATGCTCACCCATTGGATACCATTCATCTGGAAGACCAGCTTCTTTCCTGGCTTCATCAATTGCGTATCTCATAGCAATCGGTAAAGAACAAGACATACATAAGGGAGGCTCTCCAGTGGCTTAAACAGATAAATGTAAAGAAGAATGTAATAGAAAATTTCTCTGAATGAAGTGTTATGTTCTAGAACAATGGTTATTCATCTGATGAAATATATACTGCAACATACACCTAGGAAATATGGTTAAAGCTGTTGGTTTAGCCTTATGCTTAACATGCCCTCTACATGTTGCACAATTCTGCAACAACAGTTCTGGTAATAATATTGTCATGAACCCATTATCTACGATAGCGCGGCTTGTGTACACAAAGAACTTGCTGGCACATATTAAGTTACGCTTCTGGAAAGTGATATAACATTCGATTTCTTGATTGTTAAGAACAGTCTCGAATTATCAATGAGATATTTAAGGAAGCGACGACTCACTGAGTCGCAGTCGTAAACAGAGTGGAGTAGTAAATAGCTGTAAGGACAGATATAACAGGAGTGTTGTAAACAGATGTAATCAGAACGCTGTTGTGGTCATCGACCTTGGTAGATTGCGATTGTGTATGTGATGTAATACTGCTACTATGAGTGTATTTCTACGTAAATAAAGAATGATTTGAATTTCTGAAAATTGGGCTTTTAATTCTAAGAACCCACGTAGTCACAATATATAGGTGGAAGGTAATTAATGCACTATATATTTAGCAAACATATAGTGAAAATTTTCTGTGTCACAGTTTTGAAATAGCCAGGCACTTAATGGCTCAGAGAGAAGAGCTGTTTGCTGCAGAAATAAATGTTCACGTTTTCAGAACAAGTTTTGTTTAATATCTTTTTCTTACAAGCCTAGGAATCTAACCAAAATTTAAGATTAAAATGTGAACCTAAACCTTGATTTTCAGACAGTATAGCTGTGTCACAAACTAGTGAATTGCCAGCAACATACTGTAGGTATGTAGAACTCTACATTAGAGGTATGTGTTCCTCACATTTTATATTGGTATTGCCAAATACATAGCAACTTAAATGCTTTTTTTTAGTTGAAAAAGCTATGAATGCTAGAAGAATACTCACACAAAGTTTAACTTCTTGCTGATGCATATTTCTGTTGTTAATTGAGGAGCGTCTTTTCAAAACTCGATAGATGCAAAATTTTACGAGATTGAGTTATATATAGTATGGGCATAATTTTCACCTTCTGCATCATTTTATGAAATCAGATTTTGCAAAATTCGATTCATGTCCTCTGTAGAAAATAGGGAATATTAGCAGTTTTTTCAAAACTCGATAGATGCACTTGTTCAGTTAAAGCAAAAGTCGATAGATGCAATTTTATGATTTTATGATCCAGTGGATAGCAACATCAATTCTATGAAACACATGTTGGCATTGACTGCCATCACACTGTTGCAATTCTTGGGATTCTCAATCAATTCTGCAAGCTTTGTACACTGCTGCAGCACTGGCAATAACTGCACATTCAGGTTGTGCACTTGCATTTTACATTCATTTCTGAAAGCTTTGTTATACTTACATGGCATGTTCATTCTTAGTTGAGACACTGCACTGTACTTTGCACAATGGACAAGAGCTCAGATTGTGAAACTGTACCAGCCGTAGAATTCACGGGAGGTAGAAATTGCAAAAACAAGGAAATAAAATAAAAATTCAAGTCAAGGAAAGCTCATACTCCAGAAATTTCATTTTCACATGGACTCAAGCGCACTCAACGAAATCCTAAAAGTAAAAGTCATAAGCTCTATGATGTAACTGATTTCACTTATAGTGATATAAGTCAAGAGCTTTCTGGGAGAACGTTTGTTAAATTATTTTGACAAAAACAACCTCAAATGCAACATGGAAAAAACCACATCAATGCAAATTAGCCTGACAAATAAGAATCACTTTAACATCAATCTACAGATAGATAACTCTAGCGTAAAGGATATTAGTGGCCATAAATTCCTAGGGCTTTATATGAACAATAAATTGACATGGTGTAGTCCCATTATTATCTATGTAAAAAAATTAGTAAATCAATATTTCTAATTAGGCATTTTAAGCCAATAGGTGATACCAAACTACTAAAATATATTTATTATGGTGTTATCTTCCCATACCTATCATATGCAATTGAAATATGGGGAAGTTGTCCAAGGGTACATCTGGACAGAGTATTCATTCTACAGAAAAGGTGTATTAGAATAATTTTTAACTTAAAAAATACTGATTCTTGTGTAGATATTTTCAAACAAAACAAAATGTTCGCACTATACTCACTATATGTATATAAAGCAATTCTTTTTGTTGTAGGTAAGGTAAATTTGAAGACCGCTGATGTACACAATTATAATACCAGATGCAACAATGACTATTTTAGAGACTGTACTTCTAAATGATCTACTGATAGAGATGTTTTTATAATGGGACAGATTTTATTTAATAGACTGCCAACATCAATTAAAGCATTAAATGGTACGAAGCAATTTCAAAACAAATTAAAATACTTCTTAATGGATAAATGTTTGTATGAAGTTGATGAACTGTAAATATGTTTTTATACTGTTTATATTTTGCTCTATATCCTATAACTGTAAACTTTTAGATTGTAATTGACAATGTCAGAAACTGCCTTGCAGTCTATTGACAAATAAATAAATAAATTTCACCATCATTTTTCTGTACTCAATAAATTGGATCAAGATAAATTCCTTATGAAATATATGTGTATTACATCTCCTAATCGCAGAGTGGTGAAGAAAGAAGTTCCAAATATGAAGCAGACTGTTGGCATTAAATATAGTGTGAGAACTAATGTTGGCCGAGTATTGTAAGTATGTACTGCAAGCTTTCAAGGAATCACAAGGGTGTCAAAACATAGATTATCTCTGCTGACTAGAAAATTTCACTTATCTGGGAATGCACCAAAGGAAACCAGAGGAAGTGATAGAACAGGAATATTACAGAAGGGCATTTCTGCAGCTATAAAGCAAGGCATTAAGAAGTGCAGATATAGCAAAAGCCACTATGATGGAGCAATATCAAGGAGAGGATATTTAACTCCATAACTTAATATCAGTAAAATGTGGAACAGCTTTTGCAAAGAAAGAAGATTAAGAAATATACCATTCTGCTCATTGTCAGAATATACATACATATTTTACAACTTCTTCAGTTTTTCATTCCGTACACCGCACATTGACATGCTCCAAATACAAAATGGGACTGATGAAGATTAAAACAGAGGCAGACGGGGAAAAGAAAAATGAACTAAGAACCATGTACAGACCGCAAAAAGGTTTTATCAGCTATTGAAGGAGGAAAATGCCGAGGCAGTCATTACTTTCTTTGATATGCAGTAGAATCAACCACTGCCTAAACTTCCTGTTAGCGAGTCTATGTAAGGCAGCTATGGCTGTATAATCTATTCATAATGATTCCATCTAAAACCCAGAACAAAGACGACATTTCCTTACATACATGGTTGGAAACTAAATCTACTAAAGGCTGCAACCAGGTAGCCCCAGCTTTGCACCACTTCTTGTTGGAAATGGAAGAAAGGATGTCCAGCAACATTGCTTCTACCATTCATTTATTTTCTGACTCTGCTCTAGTCAGAACAAGAATAGTGTGATGATGTTCATGCTTATTGCTTTCCTGGAGAAGAGTAAAAATATTCCTGCATTTCACATATCTACCCAATATGTGGGCACAGTTCTATGCCTCTTGATAGAGTTTTCTGCAGAATAAAAAAGAGAATATCTTGAGCCCTGATGAGTACCATCAGATATTACAAAATCACGACTCTGTGAAAGTGTTGTTCATAGACTGGAAAATTAAGGATTTGAAAGAAAGTGCAAAACAAACACTGAAGTCAAAGGTTCCTTTCAAAATGAATACCCAGTGAATCATAACATATTCCAAGGAATCAAAGGAAGAACATAAGGTATGTGTAGAAGTTCAAAATACACATTCTGCTTTGTCTGTCGAGGTGGATGTGATGAAAATGCGCAACAAGTTCTGCAGCGAATTCTTGCTTCAACCTCAAAATATTCCCAAAATTAATAGAGTGAGCAAAGAAAAGAAATAGGTTGTTCAAAAGCTAGCTAAATCTTTTGAAATTCCAGAAACAGCAAAATAATCTTATGAAGATATACTAGAAGATATCAATAAAGGTTAAAGCTCACTTATTCATATTGTTTGAAATTTCTTTGTATTTAATATGTTTGTTATATACGTAAAACAAAATATTATATTGTTAATGTGAATGTAACAGTACTTAGTTTTTAAGTTTATACCTTATCAAATAATCCTTATAAACATTAACATCGTTCTTTTAGTTAATTGATGGAAATTAATCATTTCTCCACGCTAGCCGTATATAGGCTAAGGTTTTTGATAGATAGAGTCAACATGAAAAATTCAATGCCATGGCCAGGATTTGAACCACGGATCTCCTGGTTTCCATCCAGTCGCTCTTAACCTTTGAGCTACCATGGCCAACGTGCCGTCCTGACATTAAATTCTCCAGTTGACTCGTATATTTTCCTGGTAGACCACTAGGGACTCTCGCATCAGAGATACACCGTTTGTGGCAACTTACTACCGTAAGTACTTAAGTCCCAGGCCATGGTAGCTCAAAGGTTAAGAGCGACTGGATGGAAACCAGGAGATTCGTGGTTCAAATCCCGGCCATGGCATTGAATTTTTCATGTTGACTCTATCTATCAAAAACCTTAGCCTATATACGGCTAGTGTGGAGAAATGATTAATTTCCATCAATTAACTAAAATAATAAGAGTTAAATGATGAAGCCTGGGACTTAAATACTTATGATAGTAAGTCGCCACAAACAGGTTATCTCGGATGCGAGAGCCCCTAGTGGTCTACCGGAAAAATATACGAGTCAACTGGGGAATTTAATGTCAGGACAGCACCTTGGCCATGCTAGATCAAAGGTTAAGAGCGACTGGACGGAAACTAGGAGATCCGTGGTTCAAATCCCAGCCATGGCATTGAATTTTTCATGTTGACTCTATCTATCAACATGTTCGTTGTATAATACATTATGTATTATAAAAAGGGGAAAATAAAAGAATAATACATAAATAAAAAGTAACAAAAACAATAAATGACAAAAAAAGAAAACTTCATGTGTTAATTTCTTGCTCATGCAGAAAAGCATCTATCAGTTTTTGAAAAAAAAAAAACTGCATTTTCAAACCTCAAATTTGCATATTTAAATTACGGTATTTGTTTCTTTTTACATTGAATGATACAGTTTCAGGAAGAAAAATTGAATGATTAATATGGTTGCTGTGCTAATCAATTAGTATTGCCAATAAATATAAAAAACCGTTTTTCTTAAACGCTCCTCAATTTAGTACATGTAGAACCTTCAACACTATACATTTTAACCAACTAATTTAAGGAAGAACTGGCATGGACCAACAAAAACAGTTGAAACATTATTTCAATAAGATGCTTATATGAACAAAGTGAGCAAAGGCGAAGTTAGATCTGAAAGCTTGAATTCATTATCAAAATTCATGTAAAAATTTTACAAATTTTCTGCTTTCTAAGCCAGAGCTCTTACCAACTGAGGTAATACTTCTTAAGAGTAACCACAAACTTCTGTAATGAATCAGATTTTACTAATCAAATGTTTCCTTTGTGATGAATATTAATTTTATAGTAATGTGTGCATATATTAAATATAAATTGATATGAGAGATTGATGCAGTACCTTAGTTGGTAAGAGTTCTGTCTTATATAACAGAAAATCCACATGGATTACTTGTGTAGGAAATCAGTTCTGAAGTAACTGCTCAAATAGTATGCCATATCACTCTCTCTCTCTCTCTCTCTCTCTCTCTCTCTCTCTCTCTCTCTCTCTCTCTCTCTCTCTCTCTCTCTCTCTCTCTCTCTCTCTCTCTGTGTCTGTCCATGAATTTTGATGAAAAGTATGTATATGTGAATAAATCTAGGTTCTAGAATCAACATCAATTAGCAATGCAGGATTTCCTCACATTAAAAAAAAGCTCTGAAAGAGCTTTACCTAGACACTAAACCTACCACAAAAGAATCTACAAACTCTGGTAACAGTCTGGACCCAACTGTCGTAGTGATGGATCACTTTCCTTATCACTGAAACTTTAAGGTTTGTTGAATTATTTCCAATCAGTATTATTTTAGTTAAATAAATTTGTCCCTTTCATCAGGGACAGTAGTTTATCAATGAGGTTTTCTAGAAAGATTATCATTTGGTTATCTAGTGCCTTTGCAAAAGCAATCTTTATGTGTTAAGCCCCAGAGGGTATCTTCTTCAGGTGTAACCTATTAATCTCTGAAGCAGTGTGTTTTACTTCTGTGTCCTCAGTTCAGCTTGTATTACTATTTCACTTCTGAGGATCAGAAGCTGATGGTGACAAGGCTTGATTAGCTGAATCTTTCTCTATTTCCCTATCTGTGGTTTTTGCTCCTCACAGTGTGGGTTTACCTCATTTATGGGACCTCCAATCATTTTATTTCTTATTGTAGTGTTTTCATTCAACTCTCAATTGTGTGGAGCAATACAATGTCTACTTCAAGGATGCCTCTACATAAATGTAACATTATGCTGTAAGATTTCAACAGGTTTCCCACCAAGTTAGTGACATCATACTTATCACTGTGTTGCCATGCAGGCCTCAGCATTTCCACCTTGGCTGTGAGTAAAACACTGCCACTATAGCTGAGATGACATGAAGGCTCTAACTGGAAGACCCATTAAGAACATTCCACATAGCAGTATGTTTTTATGGGTTTTCCTTTCAAGAGAATGAAAAATTAAATAATATGGAGTTTTTGTTTTAGTACTTCATTCATAAAATTCTGTCAAAAAAGTGCTGTTTGTGTTAAGTTATTCAAATTCCTTGTTAAACCTGAACTGTAATTTGATAAACTTGTAACATATCAGCAATATGACACTTGGAATCAACCAAATGTGGGCACAATTAAAAATATTAAAATTTTTCAAAATTAATTGGGTCTAAATATTAACATTGACTTTGGAACAGTTTGGCACATTACATACAGGCCCATTAAATATCCTTAATGATAGTTTAAAAAATAAGTACATACTGCAGGAAAACTTTTTTTTAAAGGAATGTATTATCTCATATTTTCAATTTCTAATCATTTAAGCAGTTTGATTTTCATAGAAGCAAATTGTATTTAGAGCTAATTATAAAGATACATTACATAAATTTGTAAATATTTGTGGTTTAAGCATTTTTATAAGAATCTGCAGAGCACAAAGTTTTCACAAAATTTTGAAAGAAAAAAAATGGCACTACTCATACATACATATAAGCAGTTCTTCTTCTTCTTTTTTTTAGTTTGAAGCTCAATTGCTTTGATCTCAACATTTGGCTAGTTCTAATGAGGTGAACCAAGTATGATCAAATATGGTTTTTGTTAAAATAAAAGTGAATCGAGAAGATACACTAACACTGTTTTTCACAGGACATGTTTCAAGCACTGTTGCTCCCATCATCAGCTGATTCTCAACTAGTGCAGGTTGTAGTGGTTTCCTCTTTCTCCATATCATCAATAGATGGTATAATGTATTTGTCAAAGATGTCCGGTGGTGGAGTTTCGAAGTTCATAATTCTATGACGATTTTTGTTAATGAAGATTTTTTCCCATATGGGAAGATCTATGGGATGATTAACTTGTTTTATTAAAGTTGTCTCCAAGTTAATGTTATGTTTGGTATTCAGAAAATGAAAAGCTATTGCTGATTTTTCTATTTCACCATTTTTAATATTTCTTATATGTTCTTTATTTCTGATATCTATATTTCTTTTTGTTTTTCCTATATAAATTTTAGGGCAAGTTTCACATTTAATCTCATAGATTCCTGGTATTTCTTTTGTAGTAATTGAATTTTTTTTTTGGGGGGGAGGGCTTTTAACAAATTGTAGATATTGAATCTATTTTGGGGAGCAAGAACTATGTTGTGTGTTGAGAAGATTTTTTTGGAATTTATTATGGGCTGATGGGTGGTAGGTAAACTTCTTAAAAATTTTGTTATCTTTTGTTCCTGTAGATTCCAGGGTGGTGGTTTCTTTTATTTTCTTGGCCTTGTTGAGTTTTTTTAACTTTTGTTCACTAAATTTGGGTTGAAATTTTTGGACACAGCTACCTCTTTTTAAGAGTAGATATTCTTCTTGATAGTCTTCTCAGTTTAGTGGAAAGTTGATCATCCGAAAGATTAAACTGTTGAAAATGGCATGTTAGTGTTGTTTTGGGTTGAAATTGTTGTTCTTAATATAATTATCAGTTTGTGTCGGTTTTCTGTAAATACCAAAAGTGAGTTTGTTGTCCATTTTTTTAATCTTGATATCCAAAAAGGCAAGCATCCCATCCTTTACTGACTCCAAAGTAAACTTCATAGATGGATTTTGAATATTCAGAAGTCCAAGAGCATCTTATCTGAGTTTCATAGGTACTTTTGCAAACATGTCGTCAACATATTGATTACCAACTTTGAAATAACTTTGAAAAGTTTTTGTGATATGGGTTTTGAAAGTACTCATGAATAAATCTGCTAAGAAGGGAGACAATGGTTTGCCCACAGCTAGGCCCGTTTTCCGTTTGTAGAACTGTCCATTAAAACTGAAAAAATTCCGATTGATACAAATTTCTGTAAGTTGTGAAAGTAAAGAAGTGATATCAAAAGAAATCTGTAGAGTTGACAGTTGTGTTCTTCAAGAGGTTTGTCAATTCCAGTGAGTTTTGGATACTTAAATTTTAGAATTTTGTGAAAGATCCGAAGATTTGAACTAGCCAAACCGGGTTTATGTGTTTTGGGTAAACCATATATGTATGGTATTTTTGGATTATCTATTTTATTGTTAAATTTTTTAGTTATCATTTTGCTATTTTTAATAGCTAATTTCACTGATATACATGCTTTCTTTATTGGGTTTATTTCTAGTTTAACAAATTCTTTTCCATTTGTAAGGTTGTCCTTTTTTTTTTTTTTTTTTTTTTTTTTTTTTTTTTTTTGAAGAGGACTAAATTATGCAGGAAGATGAAAGAAAGAAGAATAAATATCAATAATTGTTAGTATATTCAGAAAGGGACAGAAGTTTAAAAATGTATAGGAAAATGAATTAAAATTATAAAATGAAGTTAGAAAATTCCAGGAAGAACTCATGGGATAATTATGTGGAGGAAAAATTGACTGATAATATTTGGGCTATTCCATATAAAATTATAATGGAGAAAACATGAGGGCCAGGATTTATTTCAACCCTGGTGAAAGAAGATAGGGGGGAAAAAAAACTTGGAAGGAAGGAATTAATTTTCTGCTAGAAAAGTTACAATAGGTTAGAAAATGAGCAACAAGAACACAAATATAAAAGACATCTCTATGAAGAAGAATATTTAAGAGACAGACCAGTATATCCATACGATATTACTGAAGTAAACACTGCCATTAGGCAAGGAAAGAAAAATAAATCTCCAGGACTAGATGGAGTAGTATCAGAGGTAATTCAAAATCTGGAAGATAAATAAACACAAATAGTAACGAGATGTTAAGTGAGTGCCTACTTTTAGGAAAAATTCCCTGCTGCTGGAAGGTTATTCTCAAGAAAGGGAAAGATAAAAATAAGAACCTATCACAGGTTAAAATCATATAGTCCAATTTGCTTGCTTAATACTTTTGGAAAAGTACAGGAACAATTTTCATATAAATGCATTCTGGAATATAAAGTTTTGATAGGTATGAGTAACAAATAATTTTGTTTTAGAAAAAGAAATCCACACAAGATGCAATGAACTTATGCACTAAAGCATAAATGTAAGGAGTCAGAAATATTTGATAGGAGTTTTCTTTGATATTCAGGGAGCTTTTGATAATTTATGGTGGCCAAAACGTTTTAATATTTGAGAGATAAGGATTACCCCAGGTGTCTATATAACATCTTAAAAAACTACTGTGTGGATAGAAGAGTTTATGTCCAAACTACCTCAGAAAAAATAAAAAGAGAAATTAATAAAGAATGCAAGTCGGAGTCCATTTTGGGATATAACAGAACCTATGCTAGAGGAATTTGGGAATATGGAAGAGGTATATGAGATCATTGCTTGTGCTGACAATTTAATGATTATGTTAGAAGCAAAGAATAGATTAGAGCTAGAACAGAAATCTAAGCAGATGATTGATGCTCTTGAACAGTGGTGCACCAGAATCAAATGAAAATTAGCCCCACATAAATTAGCATATGTGTGTGGTGTTTAAGAGAGAACTCAAATGAGACCCCACAATTAAAATATATAATGTAAATATAAATGGGCACATAGGTTAAGGGTTAAAATATGTACAAATTTATTCCAAAAAAGTCAGAAGCAAATACCACTTTGCAGCAGTGGAGCTACGACATCTACTTGATCCCTACTAATAGCAGCAGGAATTTTGCTTTTTGTTTATATAATAAGATTAAGGGCTGTAACTTACTGGCTAAAGAAGGAAGAATATGGGAATAATTTTAAAATTATGGGAAAAAGATACAGTACTAAACCATTTTTTGGATTTACTTCACAATTTCTGACGTAGTCAACCCCATTTGGTTGACAATTGCCATGTTTGTCTTAGTAGCTCGTATGGCCTCACTTGAACTCTGCTACCCAAGATTTTACTATTGTAAAGGAAGGAATAGACTCCCCCAGAGTAGAATCCAGCTGAAGTTTAATATAAAATGGACTAAAATATTTCAAATAAAAGTACTGTATTGTATAATGATGACTAGTTTTATTCATGTCTATGAATTTGCTGTGAGCATTCACTATTATTGACTGCCTAACAAATACTAAACAATGTAGGATCATCACTTCAAACTTAAGTTTTATAAGGATGATACTTTCTACCATAGTGGTTTGTTTGAAACAACCGCCATTTATAGATCAGATTGGGTACTTTTGGAACAGCTGTCATACTTAAAAAAAAAAAAAAAAAAAAAAAAAAAAAAAACAACAGATGAGCCAGCAACAACAACCATCTGTAAAGGGAAATCAATTTATGTCACCAATTTATCCTATTGAGCAACCTTATTCCTTAAGTTTAAAGAAAAGGCACTGACAACGAATGAAGATAAGAAATACGACTCATCTAAAATTTAATATTTTAAATAAGTTACAATACAATTTTGAGTCGAACTAATACTCAATGCTCCATTTATTGCTAGTATTTACCTAGAACGCGTTTCGTTAGGACTTCCTAACATCATCAGCTGTTGTCGACTAATGGATGCCGGTTCAGTGAACTCCTCGGAGGTGATAGGTGCGTCTCTGTCGGTATCTTGATGAACTTGAAATTGGGGTTGTCTTCAAAGGTAGTATCGAAATTAAACAATTTACTTACATATTTCTTTATAAAGATTTTTTCCCACGTGGTTAATGCAGCTGGACCTTGGACACTTTTTAGTAAGTGAATTTCTCGTTCTATGTCATGATTTTCCTTCCAAAAATGGTACGCTACCGCCGATTTATCTATTTCTTTATTCCTGATGTTCCTAAAGTGCTCTTTAAGCCTAATGTTCACGTTCCTTTTTGTTTTTCCAATGTAGAATTTGTCACAGTCCTTGCAATTTATCCGGTACACTCCTGATTTTCTGCCTGTGGGTATCTCCCTTGTATTATGTGATTTCAAAAGGTGTTGTACACTAAATTTGTTCTGTGGGGCCAAAGTAATATCATCCCAGAGCTACACACCTTTTCCAAAAAGTTTTCAAAGAACACAATATTACTTTGGCTCCACAGAACAAATTTAGTGTACAACACCTTTTGAAATCACATAATACAAGGGAGATACCCACAGGCAGAAAATCAGGAGTGTACCGGATAAATTGCAAGGACTGTGACAAATTCTACATTGGAAAAACAAAAAGGAACGTGAACATTAGGCTTAAAGAGCACTTTAGGAACATAAGGAATAAAGAAATAGATAAATCGGCGGTAGCATACCATTTTTGGAAGGAAAATCATGACATAGAACGAGAAATTCACTTACTAAAAAGTGTCCAAGGTCCAGCTGCATTAACCACGTGGGAAAAAATCTTTATAAAGAAATATGAAAGTAAATTGTTTAATTTCGATACTACCTTTGAAGACAACCCCAATTTCAAGTTCATCAAGATACCGACAGAGACGCACCTATCACCTCCGAGGAGTTCACTGAACCGGCATCCATTAGTCGACAACAGCTGATGATGTTAGGAAGTCCTAACGAAACGCGTTCTAGGTAAATACTAGCAATAAATGGAGCATTGAGTATTAGTTCGACTCAAAATTGTATTAATTTTGTGCTTCATTGTATCATAGTCCTTAAACAACAGAAGTTACAATAGCTTGCTATTTTGTTGGTTTTTGTTATTCAGCTTGATCTCGGTTTGACTATTTTAACTAGTCTTTAAAATTTATATACACAATAATTCATCATACCTTTAGAGCGAAGTACACCAAAGGGGTTTGGTGCATTTCTCCTCAAATACACTCTGAAATCTATGGGGATATCCTTAGCACCTGGTGTTTTGTAATTCTGAAATAAAGAACACTATGAAATATTTATTTTCATTCTAAATATACCTCTTTTGTTTTCTGCTTATGAAATTTCAGGAATAAGTAAGTTGGAGACCATTGTATTAAACAATGTGACTTTATAAATGACTGAATACTTCAGTATCTACACAATGCATTAAGAATTAGAAGTGTGTAAAAAATATCATCTGTATCAACTTATGAAAATAAGTTAATGCCATGGTAAGCTATGGTTTTGAACTGTGTATCTTCTGGTACACTTTGCTTCTATATCCCACATATGTTATAGCAGCATATTCCTGTACTTATAACAGTGATGTTACAGAGTTGTCATCAAGCTAGGATTTCATAGCTCTTAAAATGATAGAGTGGCCTGCATGTGTAACCAAAAAATGTTGCACAGAAGAGAAGTAGATAATGAGATACATAACTCCAGGTCTAATTCACTATTTACAACTATAATCATATAACTGAAAACCTATTAGGTTTTCTGTGGGGTCAATGGAGACTTCTTCACTAACAGGGAATTGTCAGACAGAAATGTACTCTAACTAGCAGCCTTACAAAAGTAAACTGCAAATAGTGGCAAGCAAATAACAAACATTGAGCCCGCCTTGGTAGCATGTCTGCCTCACATTCAAGAGGTCCCGAGTTCGAATCTTGGTTGGCGTGAGTTACCTGGATAAGGTTTTTCTGGGGTTTTTCCTTATCATGCTAGATAAATGCCAGGTAACTCTAAGTTCTACAGACCCCGGACTCATTTGAGCATCATTTCACCCATTTCTTTCATCTTCCGATATGACTTAACGTTCCAGGACGTAAATTACAACAAACAAAAAACAACAACAAACAAAACAAACATTGACACCTCCTAGATGACGCATAACCAATGTAGGTTATAAGAGTTGTTCCAAGCTTTATAGAATAAATTCCTGGCTTCGTTGGAAGGTTGAATTAGATTTGAAGAACGTAATGTCATGGCTAGAGCTGGAGCCACAGACATTATTGGTTTCTGATTAATAGATCTCAATATACTTTCCAGGCAATCAATTACTTCAAGACTGTACCTTCAAGGGAACCCAATGCTGTAAATATTTTTAATCCTGGAGTTCCAGTTAACCACACTGTTGGGCTAATTTATACATTATGTTAATTGTTCTTTCATACTAGTTTTGGTAGACCAAGCTTGGAGGAGTGAATCAGACTTTAGAGATAGAATGTCATGGTTGAGAGTTAAACCACAGATATTTAGCACTTCAAGCTAATGCACTACTCCTGTGCTGCCATCGAGATAAATTAAATCCATAAAATCCTTTTCAGGATTGTATCCTACTAGGATTACATTTAATCTTCAATATAGAGAATCATATAAAGAAAGTTTTGTCAATGCCAAAATCCTCACTATAGTCTCATTATATGTTTTTAAGGTAATAATATTTTTAGTAAATAGAAATGCTGTACAAATTAAGGATAGTCATAAGTACAATACTAGAATACAATTGAACTATTATAGAGAAAATGTAAACAAAAAGGCTACAGAGAATGATCCTTTAATAATGGGAAAAATATTTTATAAGTTACCCAATAAGTTAAAAACTCAAAATGGTAATATGTTTCAAAAAAGGTTAAAAAGTTACTTAATTAAAAAATGCGTGTATAGAATAGATGAATTGAAAATAGAGAAAAAATTGTAAATTGTAGAAAGAATTATGCAACTTATTGTAAATAATTTTCTCTTTTTAGATTTTTTTGACGATGCTTGAAACTTGTATCATACTAAATCTATAAGCTAATAAAGATGAATTGAATTTTGTTCTATATAATCCTTGTAGCATGGAAGTACAGTGATAGTTTACTGGCATGGCTCCAGTCCAAACCATGGCATTCAGTTTTTTTAAATCTGATTCAAACTTCCAAACATAGTCTACATAATGTGCCTGCGAGTTACAAGGCACTTTTACAGTATCTCAGAAAGAATGAGATTACTTTGATGACATATGCAGATGAAAAGGATTTAATGTGCATTCAAATTCCATACCATGGTAACACAACAGAGTGCATCAGCATGGAAAATTGAAGTCTCATAACTCAAGTGCTAATTTTTCAAGTCTGATTTAACTTTCTAACTTAAGGTGTGCACATGGCAAGTATGAAAGACAATATACATATATAAATTTGTTTTGGACTGCAGGCTAGAAGTCTATAACAAAACTATAGTGCAAGAAGTTTGACAGGATAATGTATATAACTTAATGAATTTATTAATCATATATTAATTGACAAATAAACTTTAATTAACAATAATTGTTAATGCATAAACATTTTTAATCATTATTAATTTATAGATGAGTCGTATTTATTACATATCTTCTTCACTTTCGTACCTATTTTGAGGACATGTTTCGCAAATCATCGTTTGCATCTTCGGCTCTTATGCGACTAAAGCTTGATCCAGTGGTGTGGGTAATTCTGGAGTTCCTGCTGCCATCTGTTGATTTAGTGATGAACTTAAATGTGGGATTCTCTTCTGGCGGGATTTCAAAGTTCATTAGTTGGTTTTTATGTTTTTCTATGTATATTCTCTCCCATATGACAAGTTCACTATGTTTTTGTTCGTATTTTAGTAATTCGGTGCTATCTTCAATTTCATGATTTTCAGACCAGAAATGAGCTGCTATTGCGGACTTATCAATATTTTTGTATCTTAAGTGCCTGAAGTGTTCTTTCTTTCTAGTGCCTATGTTTCTTTTTGTCCTCCCTATGTAAATTTTTTCACAGTCTTTACACTTAATCTTGTAAATGCCTGACTTTTCCTCTAGTTTTATCTTATCAGTATTATTACAGTTAAGCAGGTTTTTAATGTTGTAATTGTTTTTTGGTGCCAATGTTATATTGTATTTCTTGAATATTTTTTGGAACTTTTTTGTGGCCCAGTGGTGGTAAGTAAATTTAGCAATTCTAATTTCTTGTTTTATTGGTGTGAGAGCTGTGATCTGTTTTAATCTCTTTTGAAGTTTGAATGATTTTAGTTTTTTATCTACAAGGTTTTTTCCATATCCATTTTTAATTGCAGTTTTGAAGATTTGATGGTATTCTTTTTGATATTCTTGCTGGCTGAGGGGTAGATTTACTAATCTGTGTGTGAGACTGTTGATGGTGGCATGTTTGTGTGGGATTGGGTTGAAACTATTTGCTTTGTGTGTGTTGCTTTCCTATGGATACCAAATTCTAGTTTTTCATTGCTTTTTGTGATTTTAAGGTCCAAAAAAGGTAGAGTACAGTCCTCTTCAGTTTCCACTGTGAATTGTATGCTGGGTTCTTGCAGGTTGAGTAGTTTCAAAGCATCATCTATTTGTTTGTAGGGCACTATTGCAAAGATGTCGTCTACGTATCTGTACCATGTTTTAAAAATATGAGGGAAGGCTTTAGTTATATGTGTTTCGAAAAAGCTCATGTATAGATTGGCCAAAAATGGTGATAGCAGGCTTCCCATAGCTAGTCCTGAAATTTGTTTATAATATTTTCCATTGAAAACAAAATAATTTTGATGTATACATACATCATACCTGGTAGAAAAATTCAAGATCTTAAACTAAAACCTCATGACACTTTAGTATCCTTTGATGTCCGCTCCCTCATCCCTAGCATTCCATTAGACAAACTTTTGATTCAACTGAAAAAATGGCTAAATTCTATAAACCTAGATGCCAATGCAATAGAAGAATATTTGGCAATGACTGAAATATGTATACATTTCTGGTCTGAAAATCATGAAATTGAAGACAACACCGAATTACTAAAATACGTACAAAAACATAGTGAACTTGTCATATGGGAGAGAATATGCATAGAAAAACATAAAAACCAACTAATGAACTTTGAAATCCCGCCACAAGAGAATTCCACATTTAAGTTCATCACTAAATCAACAGATGGCAGCAGCAACTCCAGAATTACCCACACCACTGGATCAAGCCTTAGTCGTATAAGAGCCGAAGATGCAAACGATGATTTGCGAAACATATCCTCAAAATAGGTACGAAAGTGAAGCAGATGTGTAGTAAATACGACTCATCTATAAATTAATAATTATTTCGCTTCACTGTGGTGTTCCAATACAGTTAAATCTCGATATTTTTAATCATTTCTGCAGAAAAAATATCTTCTTTACCTCTTAATTTAGCACTTTATGGAATCTGTAAGTTTAAACACTCCTAAATTAGAGAATAATAATTATTGTAACTTAGAAAAACTATAATTAAGAGAAATAACATATTTATACCTGGGAATTAGTTTTCATAAGCAGAAAAATTACATTGTCAAACATTGTCAGTCTGTTAAACTGGAAGCCTCTTTTATTGCAAGACAGAATGTTCTTATATCTGGCAAAACTATGTTCCACCTCACATGATTATAGGAGCATATATATATATTATGGGTTTCAAATGGGAAGAGTTGTCACCTGTAGCCAATTAGATATGTTAGAGCCTTCACCGTTGCCACCTCGTTATCCCCACTCTTTTTATATTTCTCTCTCTCTCGTACTCTTGCAAGTGTTCTTAGCGCAAACACAAACTGAAATTTCCAAAGTTTTATAATAATGCAGTTGTTGAAATCACAATTGCAACATGAATATTTGTATATTATGCAAATGTTTTAAAAATTTAGTTTAAAGTGGGCCCAAATGACCTTGCTGTCGACGGGCCCTAAAACACCACACACTCATTCACTCACTCACTTTAGTTTAAAGTTAATTATAGTTTATTAATTACTTATTTTTCTAATCCAACGAAAATAGCAGCAGTGCGTCTGTATAGCTATGAATGTTACTTACGTTAAGAGATAATTCAACATTGTCATTGTCTTCAATGTCTGAGTACTGCAAATTTATGATGATAGGTTCCAAAATCTCGTTACGTGCTATTTATTTCCAAAAGTCATCTTCTTGTAGTCTATCTGATGTCTCACACAGTTTTCCCAGTCTTGTTGTGTTCCTTGTCAATTTCTTTGTAAATAAGTCGTTCAACGTCAGTAAGTTTAAAAATATTATTTCTGTTTGCAACATAATTTGAGCCCACATTAACTCAATTGGATTGTTCTAGCAGTAGTATGGGGGGGGGGGGGGGCGGTGATTTGGATTGTGTCTCATTGATCCAGCTGATACACTTTTTCATGGAAGAGTAACTGATTAATGCTACTTTGAACTCTGTAGAGTATATAGAGATTACGAACCATTTATAAACAAAGGTATAATGTGACCAGACACGTTCTGCTAGACTAGCAAGAAGTGTATCCTTTCCTCTCACTGAATTTAACAAACACCTTGACTTATTCATCTTTCACCACGTTATGTCAAATGTTTACGTTTCAGTTCTGAGTAATTTCAAATATACATTCACTCATACATGCCAAAGAATAGTGATATTCATTACAGTGCTTATGTTGCAATGCATTGTTATAATAATATAATGGTATCTACTTTATTTATTTGTATTAGGAAAACTATTTGAGCTAAAAATATGGGGGTTTTACAGTTATGTTAAATACATTACTCTCTCCTTCCCTATGAATCAGTTTTTGGAAAATCTGAATTTTTGTCTTAGCACGAGTAGTATACATTACAGATTGATTAGTTTGGCGCTCGTCACACACCACTTAGGGGGAATGCAATATGACAACACCGCAGGACTCCGATTGGTTGCTCACCTAATAGCACTCAAGGACAAACACCTTCTCATTTGAAACACATTATAGATATATGTTGGCCGTGGTAGCTCAATGGTTAAAAGTGACCAGATGGAGACTGGGAGATCCATGGTTGAAATCCTGGCCATGGCATTGAATTTTTCAGTATGACTCTATGTGTCCAAATCTTAGCCTACACACGGCTAGTCTGGAAGAACAATTAAGTTTCCATCAAATAACTTAATAGTGGTAACTATAAAGCCTGGGACTTAAGTACTTACAGCATAGTAAGTTGCCACAAAAAGATGCATATCTCATTGTATATGAGATCCCCTAGTGATTTACTGGGAAATATATGAGTCATTTGGAGATTTGAATGTCATGATGGCATGTTGGCCATAGTACCTCAATGGTTAAAAGCAAATGCACCGAGATTGAGAGATCCATGGTTCAAATTCCAGCCATGGCATTGAATTTTTCAGTCTGACTCTATCTATCCATACAAAATTCTGAATGGGTATGCGCAGAAGAAGCAGTTGAAGAAGAAGCTGCCTCAAATATCAGCCACTGCAGACTTTTGATGGAGGAAGGTGTTGTTAAACACTTCTGATGCTTGCAGTATGATGTACATTAAATCACTTTTTTGCTGATACTTTTACTTTACAAATTTACAATACAAAATAACACTGTCAGTACTAAAATCCTCCTCACACTCTTGAACAAAATTTCTTAATTTTACACTTTCAGACATGTACTTTTAGGCATGGTGACATCAAAATGATGGAATGTACAAGAAACTTTCAGAAAGCTGGTAGAGATAGGGGTGGCCAAGTGGAGGGAACAAAGTGTTAAACCTGTCGACAAACAAACAGGGAAGAGTGAGATTTAAACATTCAAGGTTGACTCCTTTGTCCTGCTAAACGTTTGCTACCTCTATGGATGTTCACTACCCGCTAAAAGAACCTTCGTAAACCAAGGAGGTAGTGCTGCTGGCGACCGTTTTACAGACATAATGTTGGTTTATTTTATTTCTAATCGGCTACTGACTAAACTATAGTAGTCCTCAAAATATGAATTTATCATGTAAATAAGCATAAATATGACCAAAGATCTGAAAAACTTGAAATATGACTTAAGACCCAATAAATGACATGTCAAGTAATCTGCCGTTTATTCATCAGTATGTAAATTTGTGTGTTGTAAAATGGTAAACCGCAGGTGTAGTAGGGGGCATATGAAGCACACATACACATGATCTGTTATGGCCCATAGAACAAATGATCTGTCATCTTTCAGTGCAATTCCAAATCATCTAAAATGTGAGAAGTTGACCATCACTGTTTTAATCTGTAACATGAAGTATAACATTGGAGAATTCAGAAAAATGAAAGTACCAGGGCCCAATGAATTCTGTCTCAGAGCTACTTATGTAAACCTAAGTTAGCTTATTGTATTTATATTAGCAAATCAGAGAAACTTACAAATTTTCACTCTTTGTAGAAAAATATTAAAAATAATTGTGTGATAAGAGTATAAGTGAAGTAGCTTACCCATGACCTATTAGTCAAAAGTTCTCCATTTTCAGGTTTGTATACAACATATTCCAGTAACCAGTGTCCTAATCCCATGATAAAGGCACCTTCAACTTGTCCAATATCAATTTTAGGACTTATGCTTCTTCCTGCATCTGCCAGAATGTCTACACGTATTATCTGTGTTTAAATAAATTTATATTATTTACCACAACTGAGTATTTATAAACAATTTAGTTAAATAATGAGTAATATCAGTTTATATTAAAAGAACTAAATTAACCACAAATATATTAAATTCCAAAGGAGAAATATTCTTGAAAAGCTTAAAACTAATTAAGACCAGAAGCTTTCTTGGCGACTAACATTGTGATGTTAATATTTTGATACATTTTTGAAAAAGACAAAATTGGTAACAATTATATATTTGGAAGATGGAATAATATCGGTACAAGCGACATCTGGTCGCGTAGGTTTGCAAGTCATGCTGGGCTGCTAGGCGGAGGTCGAAAGCCTTGCTGACATAGCTGACAAAGCAGTTAGTCAGTCGCTGCTTTGGCAGAGTTTTGGCATTTAAACGCCAGGGTTTTGGCCCAGGTAGGAGTAGTCTCGCACATGCTACCGGAAACTGCGTCGCCTGATTCTCTGATGGCCACGTCTGTAATCTCCAAGAATGAACATCATAAAGCCAGGAGCAGGAACCTTAGGCCAGGTAAAAGCCGCAGTTGTACTCGTATAGATAATTTCTTTTGGTTTTGGGTAGCTTCTAGAATAAACACTATTTAACCAGAGGTACATGAAACATTTTAAATTTAGCCAAACCTGCCTGGTAACCCAGACCTTGGTAGTAACATATCCTTCCTGAGCTTGCCCCCCTTCTAGTGATGTTCAATGGAAAATTGTAATTCACCTGCCAGTTGGCGCATCCGTGAACATTACAATATGCTCAAGTTGTTCTCGGTAAGCAAGGCAGGTGAAAAGACGATTAAAAATTGACGTTTCGGGAGTGTGCATCTCTCCCATCACCAGGATATTTATTAAATGTTATAACCACAAATGAATCACTGGATATAACACAAATATAAAGACAAGACACTATAAAAATTTGCATTACTGAACAAAAGACTGTTTTCAGTAAATTAAATGCCAGGTCAGGAGATGGCGTGTGTATAGAAAATTAATTGGGTCAAAGGAACTTCACTTGATTATCAAGCTGTATTGATCTGTGCTTCTTAAGTCAGCGGGTTTCCATTTTTAAGGCCGGTTTCTAAGAGGAGCTGAACTGAAATCCAGCATCACGATTAAGCGTACTCCTCTTGGAGGAAATGGTCAAAACCTCCTTAATTTCCTGTTTTTGTGTACTGTCAGCAATATTATGTCATATTCGTGGATCTACATGCAAACACTAGAACATGCAAGAACACATCATCATAACATACCTGTGACATTTTGATGCTTATTGAAGTGGGAAAATGCCGCTTACATAATTTTTTCTGGGAGTTTCTAATTTATATTCCAATGTCTTTCTTCTTTAAAATACTTTTCTTTCCCAATCTTAACCTTAATGCCCTTACTGATACCTGAAGCACGGGAAGTCCTTTCAAGCACTTTGAGAATGGAATACTAGACTCCCCTTTCAATTTCTCCTCTTCGAAGTATTCTCTCACAGAGCATATTATTTCCCGTGTATGTCCTTTAATTGGAATACCTTTACCAAATACAGTTTTATTTGGTTCCCGGGCATGTTCAGGTTTTCGCTTGTCACTATATTTAAACATAATTAAACATTCATTAAACACAATTGCAAATGATCACAACATGCGCACAGATACACGAACTCACACACACGTAAACCAAGGCAAATTGCCACAAATAAAATGCAAAGTAACTTGCCAGTACAGGATCTCTAACTGTGAGGGGATTCTGTTCATGCAGTGTTATCAGAAGAGAAATAAAAACCTAGGTATTGTATTTACTGCAGCGTTTGCGTAACTCGCTTGCCCACAAGTCATGCTAAGAACGTGTTAGAATAATGGCAACCAAGGTTTAGTGTCCAACATTGTCATGGAAACGTCTCGACTCTAATTGGTCC
The DNA here is from genome assembly GCA_030765055.1 of Mantis religiosa. Classification (NCBI taxonomy): domain Eukaryota; kingdom Metazoa; phylum Arthropoda; class Insecta; order Mantodea; family Mantidae; genus Mantis; species Mantis religiosa. Next base: position 29,684,980 of record CM060950.1, on the reverse strand, counting down.
CTCTAATCGTTACCATGACAACCGTTATGACGTACTCATCCCCTCCCATTTATTTAGAGCATTCTTCCATGTGGTTACTAACTGTCAATCACATTCTAGTTCTACTGAAATCAGCATGACAACCTAAAAAGTTGGATGTTTGGGAGAAAATCTGCATAAAGAAGTGAAACTTAGTTAATGCCACTGTCCTATCCTAAGTTCTTTGAAAGATGATCGGGGTCTTCGAACACAAACTTTTTCAGAAGCTTTCAACAGTCAATGTGTAATTCAGAACACAGGTGAACGTCTTCTAATTTTGTTTAAAATATAAGTGAGGCATGCATACATGAGAGCTCATTAGGAATTAGAGTGAGAATTACAACATGTCAACAGAGAATAAAATTGGTGCAAAATTCATACAGTGTTAACTTTGTGGAAGATTTTCCCAGTAGAGACTGCATCTGAATTCATTGAATAAATATCTTCAAAAGATTTGGGAGGATTTTCATTCAAACAAATCTTGTGCACTATAGATGAAGCAAATCGATGTGCAAATTCAAATGAGATGTCACAGTCAGTGACAGAAAATCTGAACTTTGGAAAAGTCAAAGTTAAATAGGAGAATTCAATGGAAGAGAAAGTGGAGTCAGAAGCTAGAAATCATGATACATTTTAATTAGATTTCTTTTGACAATTGGAACTGTAAGACTATTAAACATAAGCAGTAACTTTTACTGAATATCTTTCAAGACTATTTGGTCTCATTAGCATTCTCCAATTTATGTGGCATCTTTCCCAGTAGTTTTGGAAGAATTGGCTTTGATGTAACTGTTCTTTCGTTTCTTATTTGCTGGTGATTTTGTAATGAATGTTCCAAGGGTATCTATTTATTATGTGTCAACAAATAAAAATTCAGCATCCTGTCTTGGATCTTAAAAGTACAAATGATCTCCCAACTTTGTTATAGATTTTGGAGTGGATATGTGTTATTTTTGTTAGTTCGACAGAAGTAGTGAACAATGCCCGATTTTCGTTTAGCATTCCACTGCTCTTAGATCATGTTTTAAACTTTTTTCTAAATTTATTTTGATTCTTCCTATGTATAACTTTTTGCAATTGGCAGAATTTATTCTAAAAATACCAGAATTTTGTTGTTCTGATTTGGAATCTTTTAAGCAGATACATAGTATTTTTTGTAAGTGAAGGTTATTTTGTGAAAATAATGTGATTTTGTGTTTTTTAAAAGTTGTATGTAATTTCTGATTTAACTTTTGATGCTACTCAAATTTCTTAAAGCTGACTTTGGCTTTTGTTGAACTTAGCTTCGAGCTATTATCTGTTTCTGTTGTTTGAACTTTAGAATTTTTTTGTCAGTTACTTGTGGACTAACACAAGTGTTTATAAATCCTTTCGTGGAAGTGTTGAAAACAGTGTTGTTGTATAAATTAAATTAATTGGGAGTCGATTAATAACACAAAACAACACTCACTTTTAAATTTTCCCAGAACCGGTTTCTGAGGCCTTCCCTCTATCTTCAGCCGGACATCGACTTGTTCTCATTGGTCAAGTGTTTATTCCTATATAATTGTATGTCCATACTGAATCTTCTATTCGTCTTCCATTAGTGCTGTGAAGACCAGTCTATGGCTTATACTGTTTAGCATTGCATTTCTGTATGTTAAGGAAAATTTCAGACAGTAGAAATAGATGTTGAAATAGATGTAGAAATAGATTGATAGAAATACCTGATGTTGACCTGTGAGTAAGTCCAGTTCAATTTCAGTGATTGTTACACCATAAATGGGGTAGTCTTTCAAACTACTTGTTGAAAACCTGTAATAAAATAATGAAAGTATTATTCTCTCTTTCTGTTGCTTCCTAAACAGGTAAAAGGAAAAAAAAAAAAGTGTTTGAAACTTCTTGAAAGGGAGTTTTTAATAAGAGGACGTATTTGTTTGTGACAATCAGAGAGAATACCTACTTTGAATAATCTCTTTTTATTCACGTTGTTTTACTGATATGGTATACTGTACAGTTCTTGTAATAATTCTATATTTTAAATGAATTAATTTTTGATAAAACAAAAGAGAAGAAAGAAATATTCAATGCCATAGCCGCATAGCATACAGCATAGCATACAACATAGTAAGTCGCCATTAAGGTAGTTGTCTCTTGTGTTTATGAGAACTCCTAGTGGTTTACCGGGAAATATACGAGTCAGTTGGAGAATTTAATGTCATGTTGGCACATTGGCCATAGTAGGTCAATGGTTTAAAGTGACTGGACGGAGACCAGAAGATCCATGTTTCAAATCCTAGCTATGGCATTGAATTTTTCAGTCTGGCTCTACACTTTCATAGTGCATTCTACACACGGCTAGTGTGAAAGAACAATTAATTTCCATTAATTGTACCTAATAGTGGTCCGAACTATAAAGCCCGGGCCTTAAAGTACTTACAGCATAGTAAGTCGCCATAAAGGTAGTTGTCTCATGTGTTTATGAGAACTCCTAGTGGTTTACTGGGAAAAACATGAGTCAGTTGGAGAATTTAATGTCATGTTGGCACGTTGGCCATAGTAGGTCAATGGTTTAGAGCGGCTGGATGGAGACCAGAAGATTTGTGTTTCAAATCCTGGCTATGGCATTGAATTTTTTAGTCTGGCTCTACACTTTCATAGTGCGTTATACACACGGCTAGTGTGAAAGAACAAATAATTTCCAAAAGAGAAGACAGCCTTAATGACAGTATAAACAATTTTGAGTATTTACTTTCCTTTCTTGAAATATTTTCCTATTAATTGTATTTTATTTAGAATATTGTTATCATCCAACAAGCAGAGAATTTACTTGAAGTCTTGAGGATTGTTTAAATAAACAATATTGCAGAGCTCAGCCAGTATAAATGGATGAAAGGTTTCAGTGCAAACATAACTATGATCAGGGCTTCTTAATTGGCAAAGAGTACATTGTCAATCAGGAAGAACTGGATTTGAAATGTTTGCTTTAAAACCAGAAAGCACTTAATAAAAGGAAAGTGCTTGTACCCCCTGAAGGCAGTAACTTGAGCAAGGATTAATGAATTGCTTAGAAAGTCAGGGAGTTCCACCTAAAAAGAAAAAAAAAATTTTTTCTTAAAATTTGAGAGAGATTCTTTTGAGACATTTAGTAAAATGGATCCTAGCAAGTCCGCAGCAAGGATCTGGATGAGGATATGAAACACATTCTAAATGAAATACATTGAGAAAAGCATTCATGCTGATTAAACATGAATTTTTCGTCCAGTATAAATTTGCTAGTATAAGCACTTATCTAATTTATCCAACACACATTTCCTATGAACATTATTACTTATATAAATATAAAAGGAACTACACACATGTATGTGGCACAAAGATCCACACTGTTGTGGTGGCAAGCAAGTACCCACTCTTTCCATGTTGGGTCATTAAGTGTCTTTTTTATTGGTTCCATGCGCTGCAATAGCTCTTTACAACACATCATTGCAGCCTATAACAGAAAAAATATTGGTTCAGAAATTATACATTTTAATGTCTGCTATTTAAAACAATTATAGTACATTTGCATAAGAATTTAAAATGCTAATCTGTTATATGTTGTTCTTAAGGGAGCAATGCAGTGTAAATTTGTAAAAGCTGGAGCTTGGAGCTAAAAAATCAAATATGGTCATATGAGACAGTTTTCCTCTAAAAATCCAAGCATTTGTTTCTGAAATAGGCACTGTGTTGTCAAATGCTGTTGTTTCTAATGTTTGTTATATGATCTATGACCTTTAGGAGAACCTTCTTCCATCAAGCATTGACTGGATTCATTTACTATTTTGATATTTTTTTTTATTTGATGTTTATTTATTTGTACAGTATCCCTTACAAATTCAGTACAATAAAATTTAACATAGAGCATGCTGTATTATACATCCTGTACAAATACATGAAATTGCTGACACTAAGATTTACTTGCTGACTAAGGTCCCCTGGCTATAAGACTTTGGTTTTCCTGATCAGCTTGATGTCATTTCTTCTTGACCTTTGCTTCTTTTGCCCTAATCCACTTTTCTCTCATCCTATATAAGAAATCTCCTATACATCTATTTTTCTTTTCTCCCATCCCCGTTAGCATGCGTACCGCCAATATCTCTTTACTTACACTGTCCCATTTCTTATCCCATATTTTTCTCCTGTAATTTGTTAGCTCCTTACATTCTATCAGGAATGAACAGTGCTTTCTTCATCTCCACAAAATTCACATATTCCTACCTCATTACTTCTCAACCCTTTTAAGTATAATATTCCTACTCTCATCCATGCTATGCCTTCTCTTCCAGTTTTGCCACATTGATCTATATATTATTCCCTACCCCATTCTGTCTTTAATTGTTTATAAAATTTCAAAGATTTCTTTTCTTCTATACTTTCCCATATCTCTTGCCTATCTATGTCTTGGAGCCTAGTTCTCACTTCCTTCCAAAAACCGTTATAATTTGTCTCCTATACTCTCGATAGATCTCCTACGCCTATTTTTAATATCATTCTTTCCAATTCTGACCACCAACTATTTGTATTTTTATGCATTTCTGTTGCTTCATGCACAGATTCAATAATTCTCCTTTCTGCCCTTTAATACACTTATACCAGAATTTCAATATTCTCTCTATTATTATTCCCCTCCTTTTTGTATTACCTAGCTCTAGTAATGCCACCTCTCTTGGTGCCGATTTTAGCAGCCCTAGTAGTTCTTTGCAAAACAATCCATACATCTGGTCCAATTGTGTTTCTATCTCCGATGTGCCCCATACCTCCACTGCATACAGTGTCCTGGCTTCCACGACCACTTCATACATTCTTTCTAATCATCTAACTGACATCTCCAGTTTATGTTTACATATTCTTACCCCTGACATTGTCGCCCTGCCATTAGCTATCACTTTTCTGGCTTGTGCAGCCCATACTCCACTGCTACACATCCTCACACCTAAATAGTCATACTCGTTTACAACTTCTACCTTATGGTCTCCTATGGGATTCATTTACTAAATATAGGAATTCATCACAAAGTAACATTATCATCAATGGTAAGATGGAATGATGATAGCACTGAATTGTCCTCCTAGGTAACGTGGTGGTAGCGTGTCTGCCTCACGTTCAAGAGGTCCCGAGTTCGAATCTCGGTCAGGGTGAGCTACCTGGCTAAGGTTTTTCCGGGGTTTTCCCTTATCCTGAAAGACGAATGTCGGGTAACTCTAAGCTCTATGGACCCTGGGCTCATTTGAGCATCATTTCACCCATTCCATTCATCGTCCGATATGACTTAACATTGGAGGATGCAAATTCCAAAAAAAAAAAAAAAAAAAAAAAAAAAAGGCACTGAATAAGAAAAGCAATTATATAAAACAAGCTATATACAACTTTGTGCAACTATATAAACAAGATGTGTTTTCCAATGTGTAAGCACTATGATACAATGAAGCACAAAATTAATATAATTTTGAGTCGAACTAGTACTCAATACTCTACTTATTGCTAGTATTTACCTAGAACACTTTCGTTAGGATCTTCCTAACATCATCAGCTGTTGTCGACAAATGGATGTTAGTTTGGTGTACTTCTTGAAGGTGATAGGAGGGTCTTTGTCGGTATCTTGATGAACTTGAAGTTTGGGTTCTCTTCAAAGGTAGTGTCGAAATTGAACAATTTTCTTTCATATTTTTTTTTTTATGAAAATTTTTCCTATGTGGTTAATGCGGCTGGATCTTGGACACCTTTTAATAGTGGAGTTCTTGTTCTATGTTGTGATTCTCCTTCCAAAAATGGTATACTACTGCCGATTTATCTATTTCTTTGTTCCTAAAGTTCCTAAAATGCTCTTTAGGCCTAATGTTCAAATTCCTTTTAGTTTTTCCAACATAAAAGTTGTCACAGCCTTTGCAGTTTATCTGGTACACACCTGATTTTTTGCCTGTAGGTATCTCCTTTGTATTATGCGATTCACTGAATTTGTTTTGTGAGGCCAAAGTAATGTTGTGCTCTTTGAAGACTTTTTGGAAAAGTTGTGTAGCTTTGGGATGATAAGTACATTTTCTATATGAAGATTGGGGAAAGAGTAGTTACTTGATTGCATCTTTGTTGTCTTTTGAATTTATTAATTTTCTTTTTGACCAATTCACCACTGAATCCATTGTATTCTGCAATGTGAATTATATTATTGTACTCTTTGATATATTCCATCTTGTTTAAAGGTACATTAACCAGCCTGTAAGTTGAACTGTTGATAACAGCATGCTTGTGTTTTCTTGGGTTATATCCATCTTTGTTTATGAAATTGTCTGTGTGTGTTTTCTTCCTATGGATGCCAAATTCTAGTTTTGTATGTTTTCTGATTAGTTTCAAATCTAAGAAAGGGATTTCATTGTTTGTCTCTTTTTCTATGGAAAATTTTATTGCAGGATTTTGTAAATTAAGTAGTTTTAACGCATCATCCACTTGTTTCTCATTTACTATCGCACAAATGTCATCCACATATCTTTACCAATGTTTGAAAATTAGTGGGTATGCCTTTGTGATATGGGTTTCCAAAATGCTCATGAAGAGGTCTGCCAAAAATGGGGACAATGGGTTCCCCATGGATAGTCCTGATTTTCATTTGAAATTTTTTTTATTGAATGTAAAAAAGGAATGTTCAGCGCAAATATTTGTTAAGTGAAGGTATTCCTCTATGATGTTTTGGTCTAACTGTAAGGACTGAAGCCATATTTGCATTTACTCCATGCAAATGTCTTTTGGCACACTTGGGAACAATGAGATTACATCAAAAAATACCATTTGGTCTGTGGGAGAATATTCTAGATTTTTAGTTTTGTTGATGAATTCAAAAAAATTTGTAATACTGTGGCTTTCAAATTTTGGTAGCTCCTTAAAGTTTTTCTTTAGCCATTTGGATAGTTTGTAGCAGGGTATGTTTATGTTGTTAATGATTAGGCACATTTTAACGAAATGCATTCTAGGTAAATACTAGCAATAAGTGGAGCATTGAGTACTAGTTTGACTCAAAATGATATTAAGATGTATTTTACTCATATGTTTTTGACATTCACTCAAAACAACAAGTGGTTTAATTACCTATATATGTAACTCACAGCAAACTGAATAAATGATGTCACACTTATTCTATTAAGCTCCATATTTTTGCTTTATATAATTTGTCAAGTTCTTAAAAAAGTAGTGTTAACATTTTTTGCACCCTACAGACTTTATATTGGGAAGCTAGGGGGAAAATGATGCAAATCAACTAATCCCCAGTGCCATTAGTCAACAACAACAATAACATTTTTTGCACCTGCTTTAAAAATTATATTGATTAGAAATTTTTAAGCAGAAAACTTCTTTGAATAAAACAATATTTATTTATACTAGAATATTAATTTTCAAGCTTTGGAGTACTTAGCACAGAAGGGAAAGATACTTACATATGAAGCAGCTTCACTTGTTACACTCGCTCCAGTGGAAAAGTCATTTGGTGCTGTTAGAGCACTGCTTGGTTTTATGCTAACAAACTCAAGTGGTATTCCAAGTGTATGTGCAACTACTTGAGCCACCTGTAGTAAAAGTTTTTTTTTTTCAATTTGGTATTAAATGATATACATGAAATGTAGTTTAATTATGCAATTATTGAAGTGAAAATGTGGCAGAAGCTTCTTTAATGCTAAATGCAAGGAACTAAAAGATTTTTGTAGTTCTATACTAGACACCTAGGTAATTCATAACAACAGATTTGTGCGTGTGTGCGTGCGCGTGTGCGTGTGCGTGTGCGAGTGCGTGTGCGTGTGCGTGTGCGTGTGCGTGTGCGTGTGTGTGTGTGTGTGTGTGTGTGTTTTTCCCTTTATTGATAACAATCAGCATGCCCCACTACATAGTAGTATTACATGCATTACATTACATTTTTCCAACATTTGATTTTACAATTTGTACATATTTACATGTTAATATTACATTAGATCTTTTAGCAGTTGATTTCACAAGTTATACATATTTACATATCTTTATAGGTTAATTGAATTTATGTATTTACAGAATGCTTTTATGTGGTGTTTTACAAGACTCTCGTTGGTTACTGGCCACTTGCTTCCATTTAGAGTTACATCTTGAATTAGCTTGGCTCTTTGTTGACTTTTGTCTACACATTCGTATATTAAATGGTTTACGGTTTGTTGGGAGCTGTTACATGTGCATTTTGGATCGTCTACTATATGGAATCGGTGTAAATAAGCTTTGGTTTTTCCGTGGCCGGAAGTTATTGCTGTGAAAATTGGTGTTAAAGGAAGCTTTCTCTTCAGCCTATCTTTTATTGTTGGAAAAAATAATTTGCTGAGTGCCCCTTTGTCCGTGGCATTCCACCTATTCTGCCAGACCTGATGTCCTGTTTCTTGTATTTCAGAAATAATTACAGATTTAGGTATCAAACTGTAGCTATTGGGCAGATCTCCGTCTAGAGCAGCGGATTTGGCTAGTTTGTCTGCTAACTCATTTCCACATATACCTACATGGGCTTTAACCCAACTGAAGTGTATTCTCCATTTTTGTCTTTGTAAGGTATTACATATATTAAGGGTTTTTTCTGCTATGGAGTTATGTTTATTATTATTCCGCAGAATGGCTAGGGTTACTGTACTATCTGTATATATCGCTACAGTCTTCTCTTCCTCCGGTGTGTTGTTAAAGTTTTGAAGTTCTTGTAGCACTTTAACTATGGCCAGTTGTTCTGCCTGATTATTAGTACATCTTCTGTCTAGCTTGTATTTTATCTCTCGAATTGAAGTCCCTTGTTTGAATATTACAACTGCTGCACCCACTTGCTCTCCTATTTTGCTTCCATCCGTGTATATTTTGAATATAGAGTCTTCATCATCAGCTTCTTTAACTTCAGGTACTTCTGCAGGGTGGTTCCAGTCGCTGGGGGGCAAGGGTGCGTCATAGTCTTGTTTATTTTGCAAGAAGTTATACAGTTTGACTTTCCCTTCAATCGTGATATCAATGGGTTGGATGCCAGCAATGACACAAGATGCGTCAAATGAAATTGTCCTGTATGCCTTCGTGATTTTTATGTTAAACAACCTTTGGATTCTCTGAATTTTTCTCAGATTCTTCGGGTTGTTTAATGCAGATGCCCATAAGGGTGCTCCATACGTCAGTACAGGTTCTATAGCTCCTCTGTATATTGTTTATAGTGCTTTGCTTCCAAGTCCCCAGGTGTGTGTGTGTGTGTGTGTGCGTGCGTGCGTGCGCGTGCGTGTGCGTGTGCGTGTGCGTGTGCGTGTGTGTGTGTGTGTGCGTGCGTGTGTGTGAAAGTGAATCAATATTTAGGGAATGTAAGATGAGATCTGTTTAACTCAGCTCTGTGGTGATCGAGTAGCATGTCTGCCTCACATTCAAGAGGTCCAGAGTTTGAATCTTTGCCAAGGTTAGTTATCTGGGTAAGGTAGTATTCCTAGGTTTTCCCTCTCTTGAAATATGAAAGTCAGATAGCTCTAAGCTCTATTAACCCTGGTCTTATATAGGAATCATTTCTTACATTTCATTCATTGACCAACAGGGTAGGGCTTTTAAAAAACTGAGATTTATTTCTACTTGTGCTACTTGGTACAGGAATTTGTACCAAAATATAATTTTTAAGAACAGGTATATTTAGTTAGCCTTCATTGGTGTTATCCTCTTTGAAATCTACATTTTTGCAATTCAGTGTTGGCAGACTATTCTTTATAAGTAAATAATCAGTGATTTCTTGAAGAGCAAATCAAACAATTTTTCATGCTTTAAAATATGATTTTTACTATTTAGATATTGTCAAACACTATTGTGAAGCACTACAACATAAGTAGTGCACACTTCATATGGGGAGCATTTTTTCAGAACTTGAGAGAAGACAAAAAGATATTTTTAGAGAAATTACATTTTTATATTCTAGTACATAACGTTTCATTACACAAACTTTATTTCTGGCAATACTAAATATTATTATGGTACAATTTCAGAGAACAGTGAAACTCTTAGAGGATAACCATATTTTTCATAGTATTGGCCAGTTAAAAATACTTGTTTTTCTAAAATTTGATAGAGGACTTGGGCTATGAAACAAGCGAATTTGACTGAACCTTAATTTTCTGCTAGTTTTATTGTTTTTATTACTGTTTTGATTTTATTTTCATTTCTTCATAATTTATTTTTATGTTCAGAATACAGATTTAATAAATGGATAAATCAACAATGTTACATTAATGCAATAATACACATTTATAAAAGGTCACAAAATTATTATATTAATAAATACAGAAATTTAAGAATATAAAGTGATTAAACTAATAATATTGTGTACTCAGAAAAACTGTTTGTAGTTGGTTTATTGACACTTCATCACTTACATTTTTATATTATCGAGGGACTAGTTTCGGAGGCAATTCCAAGGGCAATTTCCATTGTAGGCAATGGCTTCCGAAACTAGTCCCTTGATAATATAAAAAATGTAAGTGACGAAGTGTCAATAAACCGACTACAAATAGTTTTTCCGATTAATTTTGACGTCACTGTTACCAAATTCCTCCATTTGGGCATAATAATGTGTATGTTTATTTTGATATCTTCTTTTCCAAATCTGTCTCTTGCTTTATGAAAATTAGTACCATCTTGCATGTGAAGCATGTATCAGTGTGTGTGGTGAGTTGAATGAGAGATTAAAACACTTATAAAAAATAAACTTGCATTTGGATAAAGAGATTATCATAACAACACTGTTTTCAACACTTCCAAGAAAGGAATTGAGATTGTGGATAGCTTTTCCTTTTCTCTCTTTTCGCAAAATATTTTCCACATTCCTTTAATATTTAATTCCAAGTGGTAGGTAGTTCCTTGAAGATTTTCATCTACTGTAGTGGCTTTCTCTGTACCAGTAGCTCTTAATATCATTTTTCACAGCAAAGATAAGCCTCTTGTCCTTTGCACCAGTTCTATCCCCTCCTCAATTTTCTTTAGGAGAATTTCCAGTAGAATAAAATTTTCTTGCAAGGAGGGACAGTCTATCCTTAGACATGCCTGCTATTCCCTGAAAACTTGCAGCACAGATAAAATATCTCCATTTTTCTTTCTGATGCTATGTCTAATACTCACATATTTTATCTTTTAGACTTTTCCTTCTACACTTTCCTCTTACACATGACGTTAACTGTCATGTATTTAAGCAGGAATTTGTCTTGGTCCAATTTATTTAGATGTTTTACTTTATTATGGAAATCATTAATGTCTTCATATGTCAGATCTCCTACTCTGCATTCCTTACTTTTCTTCTTTATTGTCTTTGATGGATAATTTTGAATTCCATGATTACATTTGATTTGATTTGATTTATTGATTCATCCATTAAAACATGTACATGTTATAGGACACGTCAAATTAAAAACTAAGAACTAAAAACTAAGTACAATATTTATAATTAAGGTAGCTAACTAAATATTTGCAAATTTAAAAATTCATCCACGCTGTAGAAGCTATTGGCTCTAAGGAAGTTTAATAACAATTTCTTAGATTGATGTTGTGATTCAATCTTTTTTATAGATTCAGGTAGCTTATTGTAAAGATGTAAGCCAGCATATGTGAAACTATTTTCATATATCTTTGTTTTGTGTGACTTCACAAATAAATTATTCTTTGTTCTAGTGTTGTGTATATGAATTTCAGAATTTGTTTTGAATAAACTTAGGCTTGCTTTCATATGTACAAGAGTTTCATATATGTATATACTTGGCAGTGGTAAGATACCTAATTTACTGAAGTATGGCTTACAACTAGTTGTGCTTGAGACATCTGCTATGATTCTGATTATTTTCTTTTGGTATCTGAATACTTTTATACTGTCTTTAGAATTTCCCCAAAAAATTATACCATATGCCAACAAACTGTGTATATATGAAAAGTACACTATTCTCCGAACTTTCAAGCTTGACATGCCTGTAATCGCCCTCATTAAGAAACACATTTTACTAAGCTTTTTCGTCAATGCCTCTATGTGAGTTTCCCAATTTAAATTTTCATCTAGTATTAGTCCCAGAAATTTGATAGTTTGTACGTAATGTATTTGGTCTTGTCCCAGCATTAATTTTGGATACAATTGACTTCCACTCATTTTATTATAGAAGCTTAGGGCTGCTGTTTTCTCCTTACTCAATATTAACATATTGGCACTAAACCATTTTTGAATATACATTTTATGCACGGTTCTTTATTATTAGATTTTGTAGCATGAACAAGACATTTTAGTCTACTTTTCCTGCCATCATCAGATTCAGTCACTGGAGAATCAAAACCTGTACTTTCGTCCTTACCTTATTTTGTGCTTGCGGGAGCCTGGTTCAATCTATGTACATAACATTAGTGACACAGTCTTAGAAGTGATCGAGAAAACATAATATTTTTTACTGTATGATAGACAATGGTTTTAAACAATGGCTTATGCTACAGTAATGCCACGCTATCCTGAGTGTGGAACATGTTTGATTGTTAGGTGTGTAAATGTGTAGTGTTTAACGCCCGCTTTTACTACATACGGCACCACAGGCAATGACACTGATGATACATGAGATGAAGATGGAGCACCGGTGGAATGAGATGGCGGGGGAAACAGGAGATCCCGGAGAAAACCTGCCCCAGCGCCGTGTTGTCCACCACAAATCTCACTTTGCTGTCACCTGGGATCGAACCCAGGCTGCCTTGGTGAGAGCCAAGTGGTCTAACCACTGAGCCACGGCACGGCCAGATGATTGTTAGGTCTTTGTAATGCTGCTTTGAGAGTGATGTTGATAAAAGGTTCTGAAACAGTATGTGTCAACAGAGTTTGTTGTTGATATAAACGACATGCCAAGTAGTTCTGTTATTCCCTTCCCTTCTCATCAGTAAAGTGCAGCGATAATATCAAATGAATCATTCTTTATATCATTTAGCCATGGAAAGGCTTTGAAATAATGATATGATAGCATTTATTTACAGGAAAATATGGTCGGAGAAGCGGAATATTGCAAATTATTATCAGGTCAGTGATGGGTCTTGACAGCAGGCAAATCTTTTCATTTAGACTATGCTGTATCGAGCTTTGTAACATCGTTTTGCAAGTGCTCTATCGAGTTATGTAAAAATGCTCATGATTCACCATGCTGCACACATGGCAAATATTGAGTTATACAAAATCTGATTTCACAGACCGATTGGTGGCATCGAAAACATACCGATCCTATATATAACTTATTTTCTTAAAATTTGTGATCTATCGAGTTTCGAGAAAACACTCCTCATATGGAACTACCCAGTTGTTAATTTAATTCAACTGATAGGAATAATACAACTCATTTATTAGATATTTCTCATTATTTTCTAATTAACATTTATGACAATTATATATTATGCTTATGCTCTTGCTTATATGTGCTAAGCCTTACAGATTACTTTAAGTTCAAAATATTTAACAATTATATTTTTGATTTTCCTGTTTCCATGGTTGTTAACACAGTTGTACCTTCTAAATTAAACATTTGTTAATCGCATATATATACTTTAGATCATGGCTTAATTTTTTCCCACTATCCTTTGATGAATAAAGCTATGGACTTACTGTTCCACAACATCTTAATCCTACATTTGACTTTGCTTTACCAAAGTTTCAACTTGATCACTGTATTGATGATCACAATAGAGGCAGACATAATCACATGTATTTATTATCTTGTGCCTGATAGATACATCAGACATTGGCTCCACTGTGCAATAAATAGGATATGTTTTGATAGCTCCCTTAGGTTGTATTATATTTTATGGTGGACATATCCAAGCATATATTCCTCTATTACTTGAGATCCAAACAATTGCTGTGCACATTAAGCAAATTATACTTCACAGTCAGATAACTACATGAAATAATCTCTTATTGGAAGATACACTGTGCATTAAATTTTATTTTTAAAGCTGCACATTTTCTTCTTCAGCATTCATTACTGTGCACATGCATGTCATTAAAGCATTTACAAATTCAATGCTGTAATATTCTTGTGTTGTGAAGACAAAGTTAAGCTTAGGACAATTTTAAATGAACGATACAGCTTTAACGTAATTATTATTTTTCATAATTTATTCTGCACTTGTGAATGATAATTCAACCAAAGTGATTAGAAGTATATAAAATAGTGCCATTTATGAAATTTATGTCACCAGTTGCTGACACTGTTTCATGTACTAATTTGACATTATTAATCTTATATGAATCGATCACAAATTTCAGGTTTTTATCTGAATATACTTTAGTATACTTGTGCTGAAAATAATGTATGTACTATTGAGTTTTTTAAAATTATTATTAAATATAACAATTAACAGAGCTGCTTTGTTGTCATTTAAAGAGATTGTGCCATTTTTTTTTACATAGTTGTTGGTGTCCTCATTTAAAATTTATATATGCATTTCTTTAGTGTTTTTTTTTTACACGTTTATTCCAGGGAATTTTTCAACATTCTGTGTACAAAGAAATTGCATTACACATAACATTATGGTATCCTTTCCTGTTTTCCTGTATCTACAGAATCATTATTTTAGTGTTAAGTTATCTTTATTTTAAGTATTACACTAACAAGCTTGAGGGAAAGGGGATACAGATACTTGTATAATCTCAACAGCATCTTTAGTGATCTCACTCTCTCGTTTTTAAAATTGTAATTGTTTTTAAAGACAAAATTATCAATTTGCAACAGGAATAAAGATATAATGCTTTGTGGAAGTCAATTATTCATATTTAACAGGTAAAGTTCAAGTGGATTCTTGATATTTTTTTCACAAATTCATTGTACAACTTCTTTCGAAGTCACATCTCGCACACTGATGAATAGTTTACCGCACATTTCCTCAGCGTATTTCACGCGTATTATGCGATAGTTGAAATGCGCGCTAACTATTCATGTGTGGCGAGATGTGATTTCGAAAGAAGTTGGATTCCATCAGTCACCGATGGGGAAGGGTAGGGGAAGCGAATGCACCATAGCTCGGTCAATAGAAGCTTACTACATTACCGACCGTAGTTCCCAAGAGCGCCCTATGCGGCTTCAAACTTTACCACGGAGTTGAGCATCTGGTATTAATCTGTGATCATCTGTGATCTAATTTAGAAACACACACATACACACACACAAGATGGCGGACGGTGTTATGATGCTTCGGAGCATTGTTTCGGGAAATGTAGGGAAACCTAACCATACGAACAGAGAAGTGCAAAATAATAACAAAAAAAGCTTAAACAAATGTAAAGGTAGTGCAGCAAATGAAGGGAAAACGGGGCAACAAAAAAATCCGGAGAAATCAGATGTATGTTGCACAATGACGACGCGGTGCAGGAGCGATTGCATCAAGTCACTACACAAGATAATAGAGATACTCAATAAAGAGTTAAAAGAAGCAATAGCCGAAATAACAAGACTGGCAGCAGAAAATAGACAAACGAACGACCAACTACAGCTGGAAGAAGGATGGAAGCAATATAATAGCGCTAGAAAACCGAGGGACGCCAATGTTCAACACGTGCTCATGATCGAAAATAGGTTTGGCGTTCTGGATGCCGGGGAAGAAGAGGAATCTCCACCAGCGATGGAAAATTCACAAAAAGTAATCAAGAAAAGGAAACGTACAAAGAAGGGCAAGAAAATCACAATTTACGGGAATAGCCATGCAAGAGGACTAGCGCAGAAGATAGGTGAAAGTGCTAGTGATTATGAAGTGTTGGGTTATGTGAAACCAAATGCAAAATTCGAGGTTGCTACAGCAAATATACTAAGCAATAATGAGGAAAGTGAAAACAATGCAGTGAAAATAATTGTGGCTGGCGCAAATGATGTGTATAGAAAGAAGCTAACAGCGCCATCAACGCGCTAGAAAAAGTTCTGCAATGTGAAAAAATAAAGACAAATGTAATAGTGGTGAACATTCCCAACAGGTATGATCTAAACTGTAATTCATCTGTAAACAGGGAAATACGGAAAACGAACAAAAAGATCAAACTATGTTCCGTATATCCAAAAGTAAATGTGGACATCGGTAACCTCACGCGAGTACCATACAGGACAAGGGCTACATCTGAACAATAAAGCAAAGGGGTGCCTAAGTTCATTGTTCTCAGAAAAAATGAAAACCATTTTCAGTAACAAACCTCTTATAGTAAATCCAGTGGGGAATGTAGACATGGGTAGCTTGCAATGACGAAATGTAAATTTGTGCTCACTCAATGGTGACGTTAGTAGCCTGCGCAACAACTCGACCCTTAGAGTATACCACCAAAATAAAAGTAGGGCGATTGGGTCATTCAGCTTAGCCAACATTACACATGTGGTAACTGGTAGGGCGGGTATTGGGGATGGATGGAGGGAGGGAATACTGTGCAGTGGCGGTGTACTCAAGGTAAACATACAAACATTAACTGAAAAAAGCATCCCAATGTGTTGTGAGGGTTATAAACATTTCCTTATATGATTTCAAAGGTCGAATACAGAACATCATGTTACTTTGCTGTCTTATGAAAAACATTTCTGCGGAATCCATCCCTTTGGTTATCGTCTCTCAATGTGCTTTGGGGATAACACCATCAAACCTGTATTTGGAACAAAACTAATGTTACTTTTTTTTTTTCCATAAGAGAAGTTAAGTGCACAAACTGAGAATTACGTATGTAATTGACACTAAAAAAACTTGTACGTGCACCATTTTAAACAAAAAGCTGACAGTAAAAAAATGTGGTGAAAACCACGAGAGAGTTATCCACGTTACGCGCACATTATGGATGTTAATTTTCAGCTAACTTGGGGTTGGTAGGAGTTGGAAAATGTCTATCATGGGTTTTACTTGGGGTTGGTAGGAGTTAGAAAATCATGTAACATGGGTTTTAAATGAGGTGTGATATTGATATGGGTTTTACTTGGGTTTGGTAGGAGTTAGCTAATGTGTAACATGGGTTGATAGCTGGTGTGTGATATTGATATGGGTTTTATTTGGTGTTGTTATAGCAGGTGTGTGATATTGATATGGGTTTTATTTGGGGTTGGTAGGAGTTGCGAAATGTGTAACATGGGTTTTATAGCAGGAGTGTGATATTGATATGGGTTTTATTTGGTGTTGGTAGGAGTTGCAAAATGTGTAACATGGGTTTTATAGCAGGAGTGTGATATTGATATGGGTTTTACTTGGGGTTGGTAGGAGTTGCAAAATGTTTAACTTGGTTTTATACCAGGTGTGTGATATTGATATGGGTTTTATTTGGTGTTGGTAGGAGTTGCGAAATGTGTAACATGGGTTTTAGAGCAGGAGTGTGATATTGATATGGGTTTTACTTGGGGTTGGTAGGAGTTGCAAAATGTGTAACATGGGTTTTATAGCAGGAGTGTGATATTGATATGGGTTTTATTTGGTGTTGGTAGGAGTTGCAAAATGTGTAACATGGGTTTTATAGCAGGAGTGTGATATTGGTATGGGTTTTACTTGGGGTTGGTAGGAGTTGCAAAATGTTTAACTTGGTTTTATACCAGGTGTGTGATATTGATATGGGTTTTACTCGGGGTTAGTAGGAGTTGCAAAATGTGTAACATGGGTTTTATAGCAGATGTGTGATATTGATATGGGTTTTATTTGGGATTGGTAGGAGTTGCAAAATGTTTAACTAGGTTTTTATAGCAGGTGTGTGATATTGATATGGGTTTTAATTGGGGTTGGTAGGAGTTGCAAAATGGGTAACGGGTTTTATAGCAGGTGTATGGGTTTTATTTGGGGTTGGTAGGAGTTGCAAAATGTGTAACATGGGTTTTATAGCAGATGTGTGATATTGATATGGGTTTTATTTGGTGTTGGTAGGAGTTGGAAAATGCGTAACATGGATGCTGTATGGGATTTTGTTACTCTGGTGGGTTTTGCCTGGGTTTTATTAGGAGTAAGCATAGCTGATGTTTAACAGGGGGCATTTGTTGTTTCCATGGTTTTATTTTAGTTGGCGAGGCTGTTGCCTTTAAACCGGGTAGCAAACGTAGCCGTTGCACTCCTGTATGTTTGCAGACATTGCTACCTTACCAACACCAAGATAAGCTCTAGCGATATCTCACAAGAGCGTTACGAATCGCTCTGTTTTGTTATTCAGCGTGTTGAGTATGTTCTGCCAGTACATCCACTCTCCGACATAGCCCGGTGCATACTGCAGGCTGGTGCATGTACGGAGAGTGGTTTTTACCGATCTCCATGATCTCTCTTTATGTTGTGTGTGGTACCTCAGTGGTTGGACATTGGCTTCTGTTGGTGGTCCACACCACTGTGCATCCAAACACTGTGGATTAAAGGTCTCCCGAGGGCATCCATATAGGGTCACTATCCCAGGGTGGCGTGAAGGAAATGTAGCCGGTGGTTCACAATGCCGTGACCCCGGAAAACTGTGTTGCACTGTCCATATGCCCTCCAGGAATCAGTGATGAGGAAGCTGTCGGGATCAATGTATTGTTGCAAGATGGGCAACAGGGTTTCTGCGGAACGATTTGGCACCAGCAGGCCGAAGCGGAGTTTGGTTGACCGGCTTATGCCACCAACCAGCCAGTTGCTCCTCCACATCAACCGGCGACCAATGTAGTATTTCCTCTTGAAGGGGTGTTTCGTCTATTTCTACGATGTCTCTGAAGCCGCCAATTTGATGAAAGTTGAGCCATGCTATCTTCGTGGCCACATCGCGAAAGTAGCTGCTCCAGGCTATCGTCGTGTCGTGAGCCAGTCCCAATTCGTCCTGAATTTCTTTTGAGGTGTGGCCTACTATCCACAGATAGGCAAACCTTACCACAGTGTGGGCGCCAAACCCACCGTTTAGTTGTACCCTCTGCAGGAAGGTGTTGTTTGTGGCCTTCAGCCGGTGGTTGTTCCTGCATCTGAAGCTCCACCCGAGACCGCGATTGGCCGAAGTCACGGTTGTCATCGCAGACTGACATTGAGGGCATCGTCGGCTTTCACCCCGTCGGAGAGCGTTTGTTTCTGCTTCCCTATCTGGTATTATGCCAAATAATATCAGGATGTCCAACCCTCTTGTGTTTGCAACCCTCTTCTGCTCTTCAGTGAAAAGGTAACCGAAGTGGGCACCCAAACTGAAGCAGCTAATGGTCACATTTTCAAAGAAATCTTGAGCATCTATGTCGTGTATCTTGCAGAGTGCTAAGATGAAGTGAGGAATGAAACACTGCATGTTACATTTCTATACGTCATGTCTTTAACAAACAGCTACTATTTCAGCTTTGTCATTCACACACACGCACGCTGTTCTCACTGGTTCCTTCGTATAGTAAGGCCGTGCATTCACCTTCATTACCTAAAAGCTTCCAAATGTAAGATTTGTATCTAGATAAGGTAAATGTCTTTCACAAGTGCTCCAAGGGTTTGAGACTTTCAGTCCCGTTATGATCCTTTCCGGTGTCTACCTGCGTTTCCTGGTAACTTTTAATTTACAAGTGCAAAAGTGTTCCATATAAATGACTATTTTAAGTTAGTTTAAGGCATACTTTATTAGTACAAAAGAGAATTGAGAAGATATTGACACATTGCTTCACTCACACTGTTTATTCACAGGACATGTTTCAAGAGCGTTTGCTCCTAGCATCAGCTGATACTCGACAAGTCCTGTGAATAAACAGTGTGAGTGAAGCAATGTGTCAATATCTTCTCGATTCACTTTTGTACTAATTTGTGCTTCACTGTCCCTACGCTTCTTCCAAGTGCATACTTTATTATTTTCATCTAATATTCATTTTGCATTCCATTGGCGCTGTTTTTATATGCAAGGGCCATTAGGATTTAATGGTTATTCGATTTATGTTATCAAGCTATGGGTTCCGCGATGCTCATTAGTATACAATGGATACATAGAGAATAGCAAATACTAAATTACTACTTTTTTTAATGTACACTTAAATGTATTTCTATTCAGAGCTTCCTGACAACAAGAATGACAAACATACTATACCCAATCTTTCATGCACATTACTAATATACTGTGACTTTGTGGGTTCTTGAAATAAAAAGTCCAGGTTACAAACACAAAAAACTTGCACTTTATTTCTGTAGCAATACACTGTTCACATACACAATGTAACATACAGGTCAACCAACACAGCTGCTTACCCGCACGCGTTCAATTACCGACTGACTGTCTCTTTTCAGGCAGGCTGCCTTTTTATCGATTTCTAACAAACCAGAAATTTCTCGAACAATCGAGACCGGCTAGAACAATGGCGAACTCTTGCCAAATCCGTCTGTTCTCGCCCACCATCTTGGCAAGCCTCCATCTCCACACTGCACTGCTGTCTCTTCGATCTTGTTACCCGCGCTGCCTCCAATCAACAATGACCTGGTGACACTGCTCCCCCCTCAAGGCCGGTCGTCCCGAACAGCACCATCGTAATGGGCCAGGCGATCAAGGTGTACCACCAACATCTTTCCTTGGGGCACCTTCTGGATGCGGTAGACCACGTTGTTAATCCTCTTCACCACCCGGTAAGGTCCTTGCCATGGTTGCTGAAGCTTCGGGCATCGTCCCTTGGTCCGGGTAGGGCGGTACTACCAGACTAGGTCACCCTGCTGGAACCCTTGGCTGTTGGCTTGCCTGTCGTATCGGGTCTTCATGCGGTCGCTCACCTTCTGGATGTTTTGACGAGCCATCTCATGCATGTCGTGGAGCTGGTCCACCAGGTTCTCCACATACTCAGTTGCTGGCTGTTTTGCGTCCGTGGGGCTTCCAAAAGCCAGATCACAAGGGAGGCGTAACTCTCGGCCGAACATTAGGCTGGCTGGCGTCATCCCCGTGGTGTCATGTGTTAACAAGTGGTAGGTCAGCAAGAACAGTGGCACCTTGACGTCCCAGTCTCGCTGATGGCTGGCCACGACCTTCCTCAAGTGTTCCTCTAAGGTCTTGATGTACCTTTTGACCATGCCATCCGACTAGGGATGTAGAGGTGTTGTGCGGGTCTTGTTAACCCCAAGTCTCTCTAGTGCCTCCTTCATCAGGTTAGACTCAAAATTGGTGCCTTGGTCACTGTGCAGCTCTAACAGTACCCCAAGTTGGCAGAACACTTGCTCCACGAGGCAGTCTGTGATTGTCCTTGCCTCTTGGTTCAGGATGGAATACACCTCCAGCCACTTAGTGAAGTAGTCCACGACCACCATCAGGTACTTGTTGCCTCGGTCTAATATTGGGAACGGTCCAGCAATGTCAACGGTGATCCATTCGAATGGCACTCCGACGTTGTACTGCTGCATGCGACCCCGGCTCCTAGTCTGGGGGCTGCGCACACGTGACACCGACAGCACCATCTCTCAGCATCTGCTCGGAGCCTCAGCCAGTAGTAGCGCTGCCGTAGTTTGTCAATCGTTCGGTTCGCTCCCAGGTGTCCTCCTGAAGTACCGGCATGCACTTCCTCCAAGACTTCCGGGACCTTACTCCGGGGAAGTACCAACTGTTCTCTCTGCGTCTTCCCATCTGGTGATTCCCATACCCGGCACAGCACGCCCTCTCTGATCTTCAAGTACCATTGGTCCCAGTACAACTTGTAGGTGGCGCTCCTTGGTGCGATATCCTCCCAGGTTGGTGTTGTCCCTGCCTCCACTTCCCTCAAGAGTCTACCATGTCTATGTCTAGTATCCGCACATGCTTTTTAGAATTTTTATCGCGATATCAGGACCATGTTAAAATTTACACCGCTGGGTCCAAGAATTCAGATGGTGTTGGTTGTGCTTACGTGTGTGGGACCGAACCCTATACATTCGGATTCCACACTAGCACTTCCATTTTTACCGCAGAGCTCTATGCAATATACCGGGCCATTTTACACGTACGTCGACGAAAGTTAGGGGACTGCTCAATCCTGAGTGATTCCCTCAGTGCACTTCAAAGCCTACGGCAGCTGTACAACTACCACCCTATTGTGCAGCGGATACAGGATGCCCTCCACGTTTTACACGCTTCTGGCATTAGCGTGGTGTGTGCATGGATTCCTGATCACGTAGGCTTGCGGGGGAATGAAATGGCAGATTTGGCAGCCAAGACAGCTACCATGAAGCCCAGGATTCGAGTACCATGTGTGATATCGGAAGATTTTAGGGCCGTATTGCGGAGAGCTGTGCAAACCTGCTGGCAGGAAGAGTGGTCCGCTCTCCGCAATAATAAACTTAAATCAGTCAAGGAACTTCCGATTCCATGGGTTACCTACTGTCGGTCATCTCGTCGCGAGGAGGTTACTTTGGCTCGGTTGCGCATTGGGCATTGTTATTTTAGCCATAGCTTTTTATTGAATAGGACCCCGGTTACCGTTTGCCTACTGTGCAGTGCTGACCTGACGGTCCGTCACCTGCTTTTAGATTGTTTTAGCTTGGCACGTCTCTGCAGATCTCTCCAGCTGCCGGCCAGTTTGGCAGAGATACTCGCGGATGACGAGACGGCGGTGGGTAAAGTTTTAGCGTTTGTTTTATCTGTAAATTTTAGGATATAGACCCTAGCAGTTTGGGTATTTTAACCATTTTAACCTTTCTAGTTTTAATGGTTTTAGTTCCTTTTTTAGTCTTTGCCACTGTCGTGCGGGTGTTTCATCTTGTTTTTTGAGTGATTGCCTTTTAGTGTTTTAGCCCTTTAATTGGTTTTTTAAATCCACAGGTTTTTTATGGGCGCTGATGACCCAGCAGTTGAGCGCCCTAAACATCATCATCATACCTGCCAGTAGCCTGACTTCGGATCCAGGGTCGAGAACCACTGTGCACCAGCTAGCATGTCCAGGGTGTCGTCAATCCGGGGTAAGGGGAAACAGTCCTTCCGGGTGACAGCGTTCAGTTTCCTGTAGTCCATGCAGAAGCGTAGTTCGCCGTTCTTCTTCGTCACCAAGACTACAGGGGAACACCAAGGGCTGTCCGACTCTTCAATCACTCCCCTGGATCTCATGTCCTCCAGCATGTCTCGTAGCGCCCCTTGCTTTGCCAGCGGAACGCGTCTAGGTGGTTGCCGAACAGGCCAGGCGTCCCCAGTGTCGATGCGGTGAAGCACTTTGTCCGTGCGGCCGTAGTCACTATCGCCTCAGCAGTTGTCGAACTTTCTCCAGTTGTTCTACGGTCAGGTGGTCGGCTGCCCTCTCCAGTAAGCCAAAATTTCTTCCCTAGAAGTATTTTTGTTCCCAGATGTAATCATATTTGGCAATGTCTGCAATGTGGAACGTTATTTCTAGCGTCATTGACATACAGCATTACCAAGAGTACACTGCCACTGCACAGCATTCCCTTCCTCCGCCCATTCCCAATACCCGCCCTACCAGTTGCCATATGTGTAGTGTAATAAGCTCAGGACTATGTGTCCTGCAAAATATGGGAACACCAATATCCTTAACACAGCATATTATGGTATCTTGCAGAGAAACGTTTATAACACATAACATTCTAACTGTAGTATCATTATCATATTAAAAACTGTTATGCTAGTTAAAGAAAAAACACAGTTTAACACGCTTAACAAATATTACCACACATGTTATACTAGGAGTGCAAATGATTAGCATAGAGTGAGTACAAATAAGCTCAAACCAATAAGGACCCATACAAAGTAGGAGCGTTATTGTACAATAAACTACCATTGAGAATTAAGCAAACTAATGAATCAAACAAAAACACTTTTTAAACCAATGAACTTCGAAATTCCAATAGTAGATGACAGTCATTCAACTCATTGTACAGTGCCAGGAGAGGGAGGCGGTCACCTGAAGAACCAGTAGAACATCAGCTGAGGATGGGGACGCGGTGTCCTTGAAACATTCTTAATTTCTTAAGTTAGTGGTGCTTAAGTGTTTTTAAACTTCGAGAATCGGTTTAATAAGTTTTTGATTGATGAAGCTCCACTGTTTATAAATACTTCTGTTTATAGTTTTATTAATGAATCAAAATTTAAACATGTTTTTAAGGCATTTTTAATAGAGAAGTGTTTGTACGACATAAGTGAACTGTAAAGAATGGATATTTATGTAAACCATATTAATGGAAACTTTTAATTGTACATAATCTATATGCATATCTATATAAAAATCTACATATCTATAAAAAATATTATTGTTAACCTACACAAGACCAGTGTGAAAGAACAATTAATTTGCATTAGTTGACCTATTGTCCTGTGCCATGGCGTTGCGGGCTAAGGCAGCATGCCTTGGTCCCTGGCTATGGAAAGCGGCCTGGGTTTGATCCCACCCATGTGGTGGGGATTTTAGGTCCTGGGTATAGGACCGGTGCCCACTCAGCATCGTGAGGAAAGTGAGGAGCTTACGCTAGGTAAGTGGCCCAGGTCACAGAAACCAACATTCTGGCTGGGGGATGCCAAGATGCTGACCACATCTCCTCCCCATATCGGTTGGATGATCGTCCACCTCTGCTGTACGTGAGCGTGAGGCTGGCAGTCGGGTTGGTAGGCCTTGGCCCTCTAAGGGCTATCGTGCCATGGGTTATAAAAATTGACCTATTAGTGGTTAATTATAAAGCCTGGTAGTACTTACATGTTGTAAGTCGCCATTAAGGTAATTGTCTCATGTGTTTATAAGAACTCCTAGTGGTTTACCGGGAAAAATGCGAGTCAGTTGGAGAATTACTATTGTAGTAGAATGGTGTGTAAACTAAAATGTTACTATGTAACTATCGTATGTAAAGTAACTACATAGAAATGTATTATTATTGTTATTATATTATTATTGTTATTATTAATGTGAAATGTTATATAATTGTGTAATACTGTATGTTTTTTTTAATATGTAATATAAATTTAACTGACATATCCAACAAACATGTATTGTGTTATAAAAGGATGAAAATAAATACAAATACCTTAGTATTGATACCTTGACCCATTTCAATTCCACCATGAGCAACTGCAACAGTTCCATCCTGAGCATAAATTGAGACTAATGCATGATATGGACCTACATAGTCTAAGGGATATATCATTGGAACCACAGAAATACCTCGCTTCCTCCATCTATTATCCTGTTATTAAAAGAGACAGTATATTATATCTATTAAGTGTTTAATATTAATATGCATTTTTACTACAAGAGTTAATTTTTATTCCATAGTAGTTAATCATCAATATTAAAAGTGTTCATTATTTAACACAGCATAGTATTCATCAAAGCCAAGGTGGAAACTCAGCTTATTACACTTCCCTCTCCTTATAACATAGTTGGTCTGCACATACATGCCAATGAAGACAGAGAACACTTCCATTGTCCATGAGACAATTCAAGCACTAAAAATTACACAGTGATTTCCAAAATAAATAAACCCAAATGACAGCTTTTCTATAAATAATGTATATAAACAACTAGTGTGTTTTTAGTTCGAAATAACAATACTGGCATGCATATAATCCTAAATATTGTTTTGTTTATTATTAAATTTTAGATGAGTCGCATTTTTTACACATCTGCTTTCAAAAATGCTGTCATACTTTCTAATTCTAAAGCAGCATTATGTGCAATAAGTTCATATAAAATTAGGTTAATCCAAATTAAAGAATGTCACAAAATGATCCAACAACTTCAAAAACTACAGAAAATAATTATATTACAGTGGATACCTGCACATTGTGGAATTGCTGGAAATGAATCAGCTGATTTTCTTGCCAAAAAAGGTGCAAATTTAATTCAGAACAAAAGTAAAAACTTACCCTTTACATCCATAAAAAGATTAATCAAAAGCAAATATAAAAACAAACAAAACCAATCAATATCTAACAAAGCCAAAGATAAAATATGGAACATTTTAATTAAAAATCCTGAAATTATTCTAGAAATCCTACGTAAAGCTGCAGTAGCAAATTTTAGATTACTTATGGAACATGATTATTTGGCCAAACACACAGGATAGGAATTTATACAAGTCCAAATTGTCCTCTGTGCAACGAAGAAGAGGAAATGACTGAAGTACATCTTTTAACCTGTGAAGCCCTACCTGCCAAAATGTTGCCAACAGCAGCAGATAAATTACTTACTAGTTTTGGAAACATAAATGTGAATATCAATTAATCCAGTACTACTCCTTGTTTACACAACTTTACATTTTTCCTTAAGCACTGCATGCCTATTGGCAAATAGTGGTTTAGTTAACAAACCTGCGATCATCAGTTCAGCAGGACAATGTCTATATTCAATCAGCTGCTTATCAACAGAGTTTTTAACCAATTGGTATTTTGTGACAGTATGTTTGGTTTGATTTGAGAATTTCCCACCATTTTCCAAACACAAACAGCTTTGGTTGTCCTCATATACAACTGTGTCACTGGTCAAATCTTGATGCAAATCTCTCAGCAGTTGCCACAATGAGAGTGTTTCTTGGCACACTTCTAAAAAGACTATGTATTCAGCCTCCATAGCTGATAGTGACACATAAATACTTTTGTTTTCTGCAGTACCAGTATATGATTCCTCCATATAAGAAAAACTGTTAATATTCGTTGTTAGATAGATAGAGTCAACATGAAAAATTCAATGCCACGGCCAGGATTTGAATCACGGATCTCCTGGTTTACATCCAGTCGCTCTAATCCATTGAGCTACCTTGGTCAACTTGCTGTAATGACATTAAATTCCTCATTTGTCTCATATATTTCCCCCGTAGACCACTAGGGGCTCCTGCATTTGAGATACATTCTTTGTGGCGACTTACTATCGTAAGAACTTGAGTCCCAGGCTTCATCATTTAACTCTTATTATTTTAGTTAATTGGTGGAAATTAATCATTTCTTCACACTAGCCATTCATAGGCTAACGTTTTCCATAGATAGAGTCAACATGAAAATGATGAAGCCTGGGACTCAAGTACTTACGATAGTAAGTCGCCACAAATGGCGTATCTCGAATGCGAGAGCCCCTAGTGGTCTACCAGGGAAAAATATGAGTCAAATGGAGAATTTAATGTCATGACAGCAAGTTGGCCATGGTAGCTCAATGGGTTAGAGCAACTGGACGGAAACCAGGAGATCCGTGATTCAAATCCTGGCCGTGGGATTGAATTTTTCATGTTGACTCTATCAAAAACCTTCACCTATGAACAGCTAGTGTGAAGAAATGATTAATTTCCATCAATGAACTAAAATAAACCATTGTTAGATTTCATTGTCTTGCAATCCTCTTCTGAATTTGCATCAGCATAACCGAGTTCTGAATTTCCTTGAGATGCAATGTCACTAAGTTTGAGTTTCATGCCTGCTGTAGACGAGGTATTTTACTAGGTACTCATTTCAACTGGGTCCAATCTTCTTGACTCAGATCTGAAACTCTTTGTGTCAAAATTATCACATCTACAGAAAATTTGGTCTTGTGTTAATAGATATATAACAAACAAATAATCAGTTTTTGATATTTGGTGTTGTCTTTCAACAGATCTTCAAATTCAAATTTCCCATATCTTTGATCCAAGGTGTCTATACTTGCTTCACATCTGACAGACCAAAATCAAATGTGATTTTAATCATAAAAACTATTTGTAGTTGGTTTATTGACACTCGTCACTTACCTTTTTAAATTATTGAGGGACTAGTTTGAAAGGCCATTGCCTCTATTTTCAACCACTCTCCAACTAGCATCTGTTGTCTGCTCTCCTCTCTCTGGTGGTGGAACTATGAACTTCTTTGTCAAATTGTCTACTGGTGGGATTTCAAAGTTCATTATGCGGTCCTTATTTTTCCAAATGAGTATGTTCTCCCATGTTGTTAGTTTATTTTGGTTTATCACTCCTTTTAATAATTTTGTATTTGGATCAATGTCATGATTTTCATTCCAGAAATGAAATGCTATTGCTAACTTTTCTTCTTGTTTCAATCTGATGTTTCTAAAGTGCTCTTTGACTCTGGTTTTTAGATTTCTTTTAGTTTAAACTATGTAGCATTTTTCACAATTTTTACAACTTATTTTGTATATTCCTGATCTGTTAACTGATGGGATTTCATCCTTTGTTTTCGAATTTAGCAATTTTAAAATTGAATGTCCATTAGTAGGGGCCAAGATGATATTTTGTTCCTTGAAAATCTTTTTAAATTTATTAATTGTTTTTGGGTGATATTCAATTCATTCACATATCACCCAAAAACATATACAAATAATAAGAATATACAAAATAAGTTATAAAAGTTGTGAAAAATGCTACATAGGTCAAACTAAAAGAAATCTAAATAACCAGAGTCAAAGAGCACTTTAGAAACATCAGATTGAAACAAGAAGAAAAGTCAGCAGTAGCATTTAATTTTCCGAATTAAAATCATGGGATTGATCCAAATCCAAAATTACTTAAAGGAGTGATAAACCAAAAAAAACTAACAACATGGGAGAACATATCATATGGAAAAATAAGGACCGCATAATGAATTTCGAATTCCCACCTGTAGATAATTTGACAAAGAAGTTCATAGTTCCACCACCAGGGAGAGGAGAGCAGACAACAACAGATGCTAGTTGGAGAGAGGTTGAAAATGGAGGAAATGGCCTTTGAAACTAGTCCCTCAATTATATAAAAAAATAAGTGACGAGTGTCAATAAACCGACTACAAATAGTTTTTACAATTAATTTTGACATCACTGTTACTAAATTCCTCCAAACACACACACACACACACACACACACACACACACACACACACACACACACACACACATAACAAATGCAATTTTATGTAGCTTGAGTGGCACAGTTCAAAATTCCCATCTGGGTCTTAAGTAACTTCAATTCCCAAATGCTGTTTAATGTGACCAAGTTGAATTGTTTCGACAGGATGCTTTCAACCTCATGTATCTGTCTTTGCAGCAACAATGATGTCATCCATGTAGACTAAAATATAACACTAGTTGCTGTTCACTTTCTTTGAATAAAGGTCGGTTTCACTGTTTTAAATTAGCATTTACTATAACTTCATGGACAGCTTCATTCCAAGCTGCTTGCTTCAATCCATAAATGTATTTCTTCATCCAGCACACCTTTGAAGTATCCCCTTTGATGAAACCCATTGGTTGCTTATTGTAGATTGTCTCGTTTAGATCACCATGACAAAATGTATTCTCCACATGAAAATGATGAACCATTAACTTTTCATTTGTGCAATCAATAAAAAGGTGTGCAGAGTTGTTTAACATACTACCGTAGGGAAGGTTTTCTCATAGTTGTCACCATAATTTTGTGAGAATTCTTAAGCAACGAGATGAAGGAAACTGAAGGAAAACTTTTCAATTTCAACACCACCTTTGAAGAGGACCCAAACCTCAAGATCATCAAGATACCAACAGAGATGACCCTATTGCCTCCATGGAGTTCACCAAATCAAAATTCAACAGTCAACATTAGCTGACAATGTTAGGAAAGTGCTAAAGAAATGTGCTTTAGGTAAAGACTAGCAATATATGTAGCATTCAATACTAGTATGACTCAGAATTATATTAATTTTGTGCTTCATTTTATTACTAGTCCTACTCATAAAAATAAATGTAACACTTTATTTGGATGACAGAAGTGTTTTTAAAAAAGGAGGGCAGAAGGAGGAGTCAAATGTACATAGTGATAACAAGAATTTTTTCAATTATTTCAATGCAAAATGTTAACATTAAGTAAGGAAAAAACAACAGCTTTAAGCTTTCATAATGAGCTAAGTGAAAATTAAATATATCCAAAATTAACTCTGGAACAGGCCAAATACTCATAAATTAGGTAGATAAAAGTTACAAAAATCTTGGGTATAATATTTGATAAAAATCTGAGTTGGGAAAATCACATAGATACATTGACTAAAATGTTAAGTGAAACTTCTTACTTCATAAGATAAATCAAATGCATGTCTAGGTTAAGAGTTTTGAGGGTGGCATACTTAGCATATATCCATAGCTTATACTATATGCTCGTTGGTGGAATTTCAAAGAGAGTTTAAAAATTTTCAGAATGCAGAAGAAAATCATTAGAATTACAGAACTGTAATCTCTCTATCACAACTGATTGTAAAAGTACCTTAAGAAATTAAATTAGATAACCTTTGCTGAGTATTTACATATATGATACTCTTGTTTATATGAAAGTTCACTTAAGTACATTTAAAACAAATTCAGAACAATAACATCGGAATTAAGCTTGACTTATTTGTAAATTTGCATAAGACAAAACTTTATGAAAATAGTTTCACATATTGTGGCTTACATCTGTTTATAAAGCTATCTGAATCGATAAAGATATAGAATCACAGCAAAAATTTAAAAGAATGTTAGTACATTTCATAAATAACTACAAATTCTAAACCATAGATGTATTTTTACATTTGTAGATATTGTAATCACTTTGAATTGTGCATTTTGTTAATTTTCTATTTGACATATCCTATAACATGTACATCATCTAGTAGAAGATGAATAAATGAGTTAATGAATTAAATTAATTTGAGTAATAATGTAAAGCCACCTTTACCAACTACTGAGAACATATTAATTTCTTAAAGGTAAATGGTTATTTTAATCAAATATATAATCTGGCTTACTTTATTAAATTCAGTAACATATTTTTTCCTGGATTCATAATCTGCTGCTTCTTTCAAATCTTTCATCAACTGTGGAATAGGATTATCTCCAGTTTGCATATTGATCATTCTCACATCATTTGGATCTTTTTTAACCACTTTAGCAATATGTTCCATTATAAACTCAATGGATGCAATAGCTTCAACAGATCCTTTAAAAGACAGAAGAACACTATCATCATGCATGCCACATACATCTCAGCAATGGATGGAGTGCTGAGCAATACAGTATGTCCTGTGAATGGACGCCTATTTTGAGCACTGCCATCCTATGTAAGTGAATAAAAAGCTATAGGATAAAAGTGAAAATAAAACGTTTAGAAAGTACACAAAAGTAAATGAGAATAAATAATATACTTATTTGCTGAACTATTTGGGACATTATGTAATGAAATAATACACAGTATTGTTAAGCATGTATTATTAAATCTACTAAAATGAAAGCTTATGAATTCTCATAAATTTAGTAACTATAGACGCCTAAAAAATTGTATTCTTGAAATATAATTATTAACACTGTAATTTTACATAGCTACCATTTAAGATCATACCCAATCAATTTGCCTGGTAACATATTTTGTGTTTGCTCCTTACAAGTGTTAAAAATAATATTATCACTTTTGTTTTGCAAATAAATATCAACTGTTCATTGTTGTTTCCATTTATCTTAATAATCATTTTCTGTTATTTAGCAACATAAAATGCTTTAGTAACATAGTAAAAGCTGAGAATTCATACTAAACTGTTTTATTTCTGATATCTGTCTCAGTTTGCTTTTTTCTTCACCAACTTGGCACATAGACATCTGAAAGATGACAAAATGATGTTCTACTTTGAATTTCTGCCTGAAGTTAAACCACAAGAAGAAGGTCCTTTCAGTTTATGTGAAAAGTGAGATTGCAATGTAAATGGTGATAATTATACATATTTACAAGATCAACACAATAGTGAGAGTAAGAAAACACCAAAAAGTAATTGTTAATTGTAAAATGATGATTAAAGAAATATTTGTAATCATGTTGTGAATAATACCTACCTAGTATAAATATTGAAGATTCATAATTATTCAGATGTATTTCTTGATGAAAATAATTCCACTATATAATTTTTGTAGGATTTCTGATGAAGAAAACTTCAACATAATTTTGAATAATATTTAAAATGCATTAAAAAGAATTATTAACTCAGATTAAAGATAAATATAACACAAAACATATACACTGGTCAAAATTATCAAAACTTTGGTGTTGGTGTAATTAAGTAATACAAAACTCCTGGTCCTCCTAATGTTAACATTATCCTGTCAGTACAGAACATGAAGGTCAAACAGGTAAAGCAAACTAACTTTCTAGGATTAATTATTGATAATAGTTTAAAATGGGACAAGAATATTGTAAAGATCATGAAGAAAATAAATAGTGGTATATACATATTAAAACAAGTGGCGCAGATCATGGCAGAGGATAGTGTATAGCAAGTATATTATGCTTTTATACAATCTCATTTAAACCACGGGATCATTCTTTGGGGGTCTGCTACAATGAACTATATAATAGAAATATTTAGACTACAAAAAACAGTGATAAGGATCATAACAAAAATACAGAGTAAAACTTCATATAGAAATGCTTTTAAAAAATTAAATTTACTAACAGTACCCTGCTTGTACATATATGAATGCCTGAAGTATGTAATAAGGATACACAAAGATGATAAAAACATGAATGTACATAACCATAACTTTAAACTAGGCAAAATTACTTCAGAAGCAGACTGAGAGGTTCTCTTGGTAAGAAATGCATAGAGAGTAATGCAAAGTATTTATATAATTATCTACCTGATGCAGTTAAAGAAATAAAGGATGAAGCAAAAATGAAAGTGAAAATTAAGTCATATCTTATAAAAAATTCCTTTTATCCAATAGAAGAGTACAAAACAGGCATCATTTGATAAGGTTAGCTGTTACCTCTCCGGGAGGTGTGGGTTCAGAACCAAAATGTATTAAATTTTGTAATTGTATATAAATTGCTTAAGTCTTATACATGCTAATTGTATATCTAATGGACCAAATTTTAAAATGTGTAAGTGTAAAATGTACTGTGTTATCTTTCCTCACGACGAACCTCGTAAAATGTTATTACAAAGGTGAATAAATCTGAATCTGAATATTTTAATTTTACTAAAATAATGAGCAAGTATATTTTGCATCATTTGCTTCCTATAATAATAGAAGTTCTACAGCAGATTAAAATGGAACAGTAAACTGCAGATTAGAGTAATCTGAGGATTATGATACTGCAATATTTAAAAAGGTGTAAATATTTGAGCTTTCATTGGACTGCACTTCTAAAATGTTCCAATGACAGGGATAAACCAAAGTTTGTGAGCCAGTAAAATGTGACCTATACATAAAAGCATTAGAAGACATTCAGAAAACAGTGAAATGACGATTAACTAAACCATTAAAGTACATTTCTTTCTGTAATAGCTGAACTTCCTCCTAAAGCATGTAATGAGATTTCTATTCAGCTACACATAAGATGATTGAAGACGATGAACTATAGCCCTGCGTTGTGAAAATCATGTTGAAACAGATGTTTTTGGTGCTGTGGGGATGGTGCGATGTTAAAGATGTTATGATCCCCACATTGCGGCGACATGTGGAACAGGGTGTGTATGTTGAAGATGAGATGCATGTTGACTATTTCAAAGCCCCAGGTTGAGAAGCCATATGTAGCGGGATTCCTCCATTGTAGTTTGAATTGGTTCTTGATTATTGTGTCTGCTTAAATAAGAGTCATGAGATCTCTTCTTTTCAAGGGTGGTTACAAGAAATAAAATTTGGATAAGTTCAATTTCATAATATATAATTTAATTGTATCATCTGGATTACATTTTACTAGAACTTTCTTTTCTAGTCAATCATTGCCAGTTACCTCCAGCATATTGATAAATCCTTACTTCCTTAATAAATAGTTTCTGTTAATTACATAAAATTGCTCACTCCTGCACGTCCACTCATTACTATTAAAACTTTCATCTTCTCCACGTCCTTTTTCCACAAGGAAGATTATTGATTTTCTCTCCATAGCAACCATTCATTTCTTTATACTCATGTCATTTGTACCAACCAATATACATATCATGTTCAATTTTCCCTCTAGAATCTCACTTCCACACACTCAACATAAACATTATAATACTTTGAAACATTTTTCCCAAATTCCAAATAACACCACCAAGTAAATAAACAAAACTCATTTTCAAGTTCAAACAAAAACTGTTACAAGCATTATAAGTTTCAATATTTGAAACCAACATTCCTATTTTATTTTCATCTCAGTGGAGAAAATGTTGGACTAATTTGTCTTCCAAAGGAGAAATGTTATGTAAAATCATATAAAATGGGAAAGAAACGATTTGACTAAATGAATGTAAATATTAAATTAAATTTAAAGGTAGTCGATTAACGACACTAAACAACACTTACTTTTAAATTTCCCGGAACATGTTTCAGAGGCTATTTGTCTCCATTGTCAACCAGACATCGACTCTTTAAATTTAATTTATTACAACAACACTGTTTTCAATACTTCCATGAAAGGAATGATAGAATATAAATGTGTTTTTTGCATAAATATCCAAGGAGTGTTTTTTGAGTTATAAGTACATCAAAGTTGGCTAAGGGATAACTGGCAATGAGAGCTATTACAGCGTGTCAGGTGAAATATGAGGAATACAAATAAAATTCCTGGAAAGAGTATATTTTCACACAAGTAACTATTTAGATTACAGTGGTTGTTTGGGCCACATCACGTGTGACATCCCCCTCTCTGGCGACTTCTTGTATGTGACCATTTTGCTCTCCCTCTTAGCCCACCAGCCATCTTAGAGTGAATATGTGTTTTTGTAGCTAAGAGCATATTGTGTGAGGTGGCTCGCCTCTGAACATTATGAGTAATGGTAATATAATGTTAATGTTGCTGTTTTCTGCATTTTTAATTTAATACACTTAAAATTTTAAACCATGTTTAGCTACTTTGTTCAATTACCTAAAAACCCAAACTTTCCTGCTAAGCATAAGATAAGATACTTTTATTTATCCTTTGAATACAATGATTTCAAGGACACGTCAATTCCAATTTTATATACATATATACATACATAGTTTTATCTTTTTACATATCTCTATACTTAAATTCTTCCAAACTATAGAATGCATTTGTTATTAAGAATGTTTTTATTGCCTTCAGTTTATATTCCATTTTATTAATTATTTTAATTTCTTCTGGTAACTTATTATATAGTTCTTTACCCATGCTTTTACTGCAGCGGTTGTTTAGAGTTCCCCTATACACTGATCTAAAATAGTCGTAATTATTTCTTAGAGTATAATTATGTATACCATGATTTTTTGGTTCTTATTTTTCTTGTAAAATAATTTTTATTGTTTCATATATATATGCATGGAACTGTTAAAATACCAAACTCTTGAAACTTTAATTTGCTTGTCTGTCTGCTATTTATTTTTGCCATTATTCGAATTGCTTTTTTTTGTAGTTTGAATACTTTTTTTACTTCTGTTGCTGTGATGTTTCCCCATAAAGTTATCCCCTATTTTATGTGTGAGTATATAAATGCATAGTATACTTGTTTCAAAGTTTCATAATCCACATTTTTTCCTACTTGTTTCATTATAAATATACCTATGGGTCCAAAAGATTACTCTCTGAGCTCCCGTTTTCCGCAGTCTCACCTGGTCATCTGTTAGAAATCCTGAATCCATATTTATCCATGGCCAGGTCGTTACAATATGGTGCAGTAGTTGAGGCAGAAATGCTCTATAGAGCAGAGATTTGGGTTCTTGAGGGAGGATGGGAAAATGTAAATAACTTGCACAGGAGCTTTTGTAAGTTAATTTAGGGTTTACCAAGAGCCTCATCCAATGGTGGCATGCAGATATATTAAGGGAGATTTGGTAACAAAGCTAAATTTATGGTAGGAGTACTCAAGTACTGGTTTAGAATTAAAGAAGTGGAAAATAACAATATTTTAAAGTAGTGTCTGGAGTTGCAGCAAAAGCTTAATAAAGAGGATCCTTGGTATAAGTGCATGGTAGGAGCTCTAGATGAAATAGGTTGTGGAGATATCTGCAGGATTGAGCAGGCATTGGAGAGAGGTTTTGGATAAGAGTTAAATTGAGAATTGAAGATAGGAGATTTTTGGTAGTTTTAATTCCAAAACTTCATTGTATATAATTAAAAAATGACATGGGGAAAGAGAAATGCAAGGAAGGTGCCCCTATGTAGCTGGAATTTGAATAACAATTGGCATTTAAATTTGGAGTGTAAAGGAAGAAAACGTTTGAAAGAAAAGTTATTGCAAAAGAGGAATTTGTGCAGTTTACAAAATTAGATTATATGAGGGCTGTTCAATAAAGAATGATCATAATTTTTTTACGGACATAATTTTGCGCACTAAAATTCAATTTTATTATATTCTGTTAGCTTAATGTGAAACAAACATGCCATAGTAGTTTCATTGTTGGTACTCCTGGTTGCCACCTGTGAGAACCAGGCAAATTCAGACATGTTCAGTTTTGCCTAGCGCTGCAATGCGGGTAACATGCAGTTAAAGTTGATATTAGAGGAAGATACGGAGTTTCTATCAAATGTAATCACTGCTGATAAAACTTGGCTACATCATTTTGATCCTGAGAGCAAACAGCAAAGCTCAGTGTGGAAATCTCCCTCATCACCAACCCCCAAAAAAGCAAAAGTGGTTGCTTCTGCTGGAAAGTTATGGTCATCTCATTCTTTGATATTCATGGAGTGGTTTATCAGCATGTTGTACCTGCACACACATCAGCAACTGGACAATACTACAGGGATGTCCTAAAAACATTGCAAGTCCATATCAGGGGCAAAAGACCACATTTCCATGAAGCAGGCTGGATGCTGCACCACGATAATGCGCAGCCACATATTGCCAATGTTGTTGCTGAATATCTTGCAAAAATCAACGTGAAGAGCATCCCTCACCCTCTCTATAGTCCGGATTTAGCCCCATGTGACTTTTTTCTATTCCTTAACTTGAAGAAACTTCTTCGTGAGAGGCACTATCCATCATCAGAAGCAGTGGTGAAGGCTGTGGAGGCGATTTTGAAGGATATCTAAACAAATTGTTTCCAGCCTGTCTTTGAAGACTGGCAGAAACGCTGGGACAAGTGCATAGCTTTCAGGGGAAGCTATTTTGAGAAGGACCATCAAAATTATGAGGATGAGTAAAGGTACGTTGTCAAAAAAAAAAATTATGATCATTCTTTATTGAACAGCCGTTGTAGGTAAAAAGATATTGAGGGTTATATTGAAAGGAAGTTTAACAGAAATATAAAAATATTTAGGTTCAGTTAGAAATAGATGGCTGAGGAAAATT
Organism: Mantis religiosa; assembly: GCA_030765055.1. NCBI lineage: Eukaryota > Metazoa > Arthropoda > Insecta > Mantodea > Mantidae > Mantis > Mantis religiosa. The sequence goes on along the minus strand of CM060950.1, from coordinate 29,647,905 downwards.
AGAAATAAGCAGAAAGAAGGAAACATAGACACTTGAAAGAAAGCAGTGAGTAGCACTCAATAGCTCGGTAACCATGGTGTTTGATGCTATGAGTCCTTGCAAATACAGCAACTCAGGGAAGCATAGAAATTGATGTATGAAGGATATTATGTTAGTTATTCAAGTAAGATAGAATTGTAATGTAACTAAGCTGTATAAATGCTGAAGTATAAAATAAATATCTATCTTAAGTTAATTGGGAGTCGATTAATAACACAAAACAACACTCACTTTTAAATTTTCTCATTTGACGTTAAATCACTGTTTCCCAGCATACCAGTTAAACAACTCCCAACATTGATAGAAAAATGGCTCAAATCACTTGGAATGTCATCACTTGAAATTTCAGATTACATCGAACTTACCAAATTATGCATAGAACAGAATTTCTTCCAGTTTCAAACAAAATATTTCCATCAAACTTCTGGTTTAGCAATGGGCAACCCCTTATCACCCTTCCTGGCCGATCTGTACATGAGTGCACTAGAAATAAGGATCACTAAAGGTTTCCCATGGATGTTCAAACTCTGGCAAAGATATGTAGATGACATATTTGCCATAGTGCCAAAAAAACACATCAGTGATGCACTAAAACTTTTAAATATTCAAGAAAAAAGCATCAAGTTCACTGTAGAAGTTGAAAAAGACGAGTATTTACCATTTTTAGATCTAAAAATAATCAGAAATAAAAATAGAATAAACTTTGGCATTTACAGAAAACCAACACAGACAGACAACTACATAAAAGCTAATGGCTACAATCCAAGATCCCACAAACAGGCAATCTTTAATAGTTTAGCACACAGACTGGTCAACATCCCTCTCACAGCAGAAGAATACAAAATAGAATACAACAAAATTATTGAAATAGCACAGAAAAATGACTTTCCCAAATCACTAGTAGACAAAAAAGTGAACTTAGCAAAAAAGAAGAAACTACTAAAGGAAACCACAACCCTCTCAGCTACAGAAACTAAAATGATCTTCAAAAAATTCACTTACCATCCATGGGCCTTTGATAAATTCAAAAAAGTCTTCAAAAAACAAAACATTCAACTAGCTCCAGTGAACCATTACTCCTTAAAAAACCTAATTTGCTCAAACATCAAAGATGCCATTCCATCTAACAAAAAATCTGGTATATATCAAATTGAATGCTGTGACTGTAGTCAAATTTATATTGGAAAAACCAAAAGAAATTTAGAAACAAGAGCAAAGGAACACTTTAGGAACATAAAATACAAACAATTAGAAAAATCAGCAGTTGCCACGCATTTTTGGGAAAAAAACCACAACATAAATCCAGAACCAAAATTACTAAAACATACAACAGGAAAAGAAGAACTGTCCACATGGGAACAAATCTTTATTTCAAAAAATAGGAACAAAGTATTCAATTTCGACATCCCCCAGAAAGATTTGTTCAGCAAGTTCCTCGAACCGCCACCAGAGGAGACCGAAGACAAAATATTGCCAGCTACACCAATGAGAACTAGTCGATGTCCGGCTGAAGATAGAGGGAAGGCCTCAGAAACCGGTTCCGGGAAAATTTAAACTTAATTTATACAACAACACTGTTTTCAACACTTCCATGAAAGGATTTATAAAATATCTATCTACTTAGTTTTTTATTGCCCCTTGGGTAATAAGTCATAATCAACAATGCCATGTAAGAAAATTCATTGAAATCAACATTTTATCCAAGAACAATGTCCATTAATTACACTAATGGACTAGACAGTCATTTTTATAACTTGTAATATCTGGAGTAACAGAAAAGAGGACATATGGAATTTTCTTCATTTCTGTAACCAGCGGTACATGATTGGCGGGTGACATTAACTGTGGTTTGTTTCCTATTAGCATTTATAATTTTGTTGTTTCATATTATTTTAAATAAATATTCATCACTATTTATTTGCTGTTTTATTCAAGAAATTTTGTAACCTTCAAAATATATTTCCTAATTGAACATAAGTATTCTTCATATAGTTCTCCATGTATAAGGGTAACCAGTGATAGGTAAGTGTTTTAATGCATACAAAATGTGTGTAGGTAAACTTTAGAAGGGTAGAATCAGAACTAAAGTATTCAGTGCCATAGCCAGGATTTGAACACAAATCCTCCACGGCTGCATTAGGTAACTGTCATGTGGCATGTTGCCATGGTAGCTCAGTGATAGAGTAGCCACATAGAGTCCAATTCCGGCTATGGCATTGGATTTTTCAGTTTTGATTCTAACCTTATATAAATATGCTAATTACCTGGAGCCCTGCAGTAAGTTGTTGAAGGTGTATCAGTGCGCACAGCTATTCCTGTTATACCCCAGTTACTGCTATTGTAGCAATTTGGTAAAGCACCTACTGTAGTTGGAGATATAGGCTCATTGTATGAACTTCCTGCATCCTCTGCCACAACTGCCTTGAGACACTCTATCTTACCATTTTTGTCTACATATACCTGAAAAGATATCTTTAATTAAGTAATTCTGTGGTAATAAATTAAAGAATGAAAATTAGTGTAGTAGCTTTTCTTTCAGCACTAGGTTTAGAAATTCAATGAAATTTCCATTTAGAACATACCTTTTATGGAACTCTGGTTTTATATTCCCTAAACATTCTACTTTTACAAAGGCCAAAGATGATAAGGTAGTACTGCTTAGGTATATATAAATTCTATTTATAGTTGCACTACAATTATAACCCAGAACATAATGAGCTACAGCACTTAATATTAAATATTATAATATTTGATTTTAATGATTTAGTTGCAACCAACTGATACACAGTCCAATGGATTTAATTAAGTTTTCATGTACTTCCTTTCCTCACTCTACTTATCCACCCTTCCTTCCTCCCAACCTTCTACCCTACCTCCCTCCTTCCTCCCTTCCTGCCTTCCTTCCTGCCTCCCACCTTTCTTTCTTTCCTATTCAATATATATATATATATATATATATATATATATATATATATATATATATATATATTTTCACAGTAAACAAATGCTGTAGTCATAATTTGTTACAGAAGAGCTGGGAAGCAGCATTCTAGACATTAGGTATATATTATTGCTGTTATGTTTATGCAGACAGTTTGAGCTTCCCAACCCTTCTACCCTACCTTCCTCCTCCTCCCTCCCTCCTCCCTTCCTACCTTCCTCCCTGCCTCCCACCGTTCTTTCTTTCCTATTCATTATATATATATTTTCACAGTAAACAAATGCTGTAGTGATAATTTGTTACAGAAGAGCTGGGAAGCACCATTCTAGACATTAGGTATATATTATTGCTGTTATGTTTATGCAGACAGTTTGAGCTTCATTTTTAATATAAAAATATTAAACATTAAAAGTAGTTACTAATTTTAAATATAATGCTGCCACTCAAGGCAGTATCGTTGTGTGTAACTCAAATTTGTATCAACTACTGGTTCATGAGAAAGATAAATATGTTAGTTTGGTACAAATAAACAAATTTATGTATGCATATTTTGTATTCACCATTTGCTTGCTTCTTAATGTATTGTGCAAATAAACCAAAAGAAAAAGTAATTTGAAAGAGTCAACATGAAAAATTCAATGCCATGGCCAGGATCTGACCACGGGTATCCTGATATATAGCTGTATTTATTTTTAGTTTATAAATTATAGTATATACTTGTATTTGAATAATTTACATATCAGCATCTTTTATCTTCCCATAGTAACCAAAGAGGCAAGAGCACTAACATGAAGCTCTATGGTTCAAGCCCCAGATACACATTTGCCCCAGCAAACAAAAAGTCCCAGGAAAATGAGGACACTGTTCCAGTACCCTCCCCGGTAGTGTTTATGTATTGGAACAGTGTCTAACCCCCCATGTCCCTTGTCCCTTTCAAAATCCTTAGCCTATATATGGCTAGTGTGAAGAAATTATTAATTTCCATCAATTAACCAAAAGAAAAATTAATACTTATTTTATTGTCACTGAACATGATGATAGAGGATCCTGTATGAAAGTACATATGAAGTACATGCCATATATAGGAATTTAGTAACAGTACCGTCCAAATTAATTCATAAAATGAATCACAAATAGTTACTAGTTATGAAAATATGAAGTACTAAGATGTCAACTTCAGCTGAAGAGAACATTATATTTTGTAATGATAAGTCATCATTCCTTTATTCAAATCCTTGAATAGAGAATGAACATCCTTTATTTGTCATATAATCATGTGTCCTAAAATGTTAAGCTTGGGTTATTACTGAAAGAATATTTAACATTGAGAAATTATTTGATTAAAACTGTCAGCTCATAGGAAATTTTCACTTAACAGAAACTTACACTTTTAAACTTATAAACTTATAAATATCCCACATGATAGAATTTATATTTTAATATGAATTTTGGTTCCTTAACCTTGAGCACTTTCTTGGTAATATTTGAAGAAATTAGGAATTTTTTTGAGATAATTGCTCCTTTAAGAGATAAACTGTTAATTTCTTTGGAATGTGTGTGATGCTGAAAGTGTATTGATTCAGTTCCTCTGGTGTTGTACGAAGTGTAAAACGTATGTAAAACAGTTCAAATTTCTGTGAATGGTATTTTTGTTGTATAAGGACATTCAAAAAGAGATGAACTAAACTCTGTAATGTGCCAACTGGTGACAGAATGGTAATATCATTGCATGTGTAACAAAAGATCAGTTCTAACAAGAGTGCTGAATTTCACAGCCCGGTGCTAGAGGGCACAGGTAAAAGTCAGGTGATTATATAAAGCTAACAAAGCCATGTGACAAGCATTGAATATGATCATTCATGTTTTAAACAGTGAAACAGTGAAGTGGAGTGTCAAAAGAAGGGAAAAGAGGTGTTGCTTATTTTCTGACAACAAAAGGATTAGGTCAAACCGACATTAGTTTAAGAATGCCATAAGTGTACAGTGAACACTGCATGTTCTTTGCAAGAATCAAGATAATATACATGGAAGGGCAAGCATCATTAGCCAATAATGCATGGTTTGGAAAACCACCCACACTACTGATGACACCATGCAGTAGGTTCATGGACTCTTTACCTAGGACTACTGAGTTACAGTGAAAGCTGTAGCCACCAAGGTCGGATTGAGTGTTGGAAGTGTTCACACCATCATTACAGAAAGACTGCACTTGCACAAAGTGTACACCCAATGGGCTACTTTGAACCACAATAGAAATGAGAAAGTCTCCAGTTGAAGCATTGAGGGTCACTCCCACCAAAAAGGTCCAAAACCATACACTCCAGAGCAGGAAAGGTTATGCTGACATTTTTCTTTGACCAAGATGGCCCTCTTCTGATTGACTTTCTACAAGCACAGGACAACAGTGAGCTTCCAGCATTACTTACAAGCCTTGACCACCCTTTGCAAAACAATCAAATCGAAGCAACCAGACAAGCTCACGCCTGCAGTCATTTTGCTCCAATACAATGCAAGTTCTACAGCCAACACAATCATGACACTTTTGCAGAAATTTAAGTGAGAGATTCTCAGTCACCCTGCATAAAGTACAGACCTCTCTCCTTGTGATTACAGCATTTTTGGTCCCATAAAGTAGCTCTCAAATCATTCACCTCAGATGATTATATCAAGCAGTATATGTGGAACAGATTCACAATACAGCCCCAGGAATTTTAAGAGACAGCCAGTCACCACTTGAGTTGCAGTAGGACAAGTGTCTCAACAACCAGGGCCAATACCTTTTACTTATGGGTATTGGTTTCTGTTTCTAAGCCTCCCGTCTTGTTTCTTTTTGAATGTTCCTTGTATAAACTAATTATTTTACCTACCATTACAGATACAAATCCAAAGGATTTGGGTCAGATGAATATGCGGGGTATATTCATTTGACACACACTTCCACCTATCCATTATTTACATAACTTAATTTAAAACATTGCATCTACCCAACCACAAAATAATTATCCTGCCAAAGTTAAATGAATGATAGATAGATAGATAGATAGATAGATAGATAGATAGTTTTATTCACCTTAGGAATATACAATATTCATGGCTTCGTCAAATTTGTACCCATAAGAATAATACATTTCTTATGAGTAATACAATTATGAATAATACAATAGTAATTAAATAATACAATAGTAGTTAAATAATACAATAGTGATTAAAGTAATGCTCAGTTGTATTGGGCACACACAGCACTAGATAAGATAAAATTGGACGTCTCTTTATGTTAGCACACTGGTACTTATGACACCATTAATATAATAAATGCATCAGCATACTGACTTTTATAAACAAACATTAGTGACATTATAAAGTATTTTATTGATTTTTTATCTTCACTGTATTATAACTGTATTAATTTGTATTCTATTTTTGACTTTGTCTATTGCTGTAATAAGCTTAATGACAATAAAATATTATTTATTTATTTATTTAAAGATGCATTGGATTAGGCATATTAAATGCCGCTACCTTGACTTTCATATTGCATTCCCTGTAAGAAGGGTGTGACAACCTCCAAGTGAATCCATTTCTAATAAATACTATTTGTGCTAAGACAAAATTTCCAATTCTGCAAAAAGTGATCCACACGGAAGGTAGCGAGTAATGTTTCTAACATAACCGTAAAAAGATTATACTTTTAACTCAAATAGTTTTCATAATACAAATAAATAAAATACTAATATACTAAAGCAATGCATCGTCATGTAATCACTGTAATGACCATCATTATTGGTGTGTCTGTCTGTCAAACCATGTGTGTATGTGTGTGTGTGTTGTGTGATTGCATACGTATGAAACATATGTTTCTGCATTGTTCTGCAAGGCAACAACTTTTGAAAAGAAACAGCGCATGACGAGTGTTTGTTAGACTCAGGGGATAAAGACAGTGACAATAACAAATTGTTTCTTGACATCCGTGACATTCACAGCTATATGGATGAGCCACTGTTATTTCCCTTAAATTTTTAAACTAGATAATTCATAAAATATAATTATTCTTATAGCATTTAGAACATGCAAATATGTGAATATACTTTTCTAATTTTGATTTTAACAACTGCATTATTATAAAAGTTGGAAACATTTGGTTTGTGTCCCCTTATGACTACCACCAAGGAGACCTACATGCTTCAGGTAGTGTGCAAGAGAGAGGAAATATGAAAAGAATGGGAGTAATGAGTAGGCAATGTTGAGCATGCAAATACACCTCATTTGCCACAATCCTGAACTCTTCAAATTAGAAAAACATCATAACTAATAAAGTACCTGAACATGTTTCACTATAACAAAATTTCAATAGAGAGATAGCAAAATACAAACCAGATAAAACAACAAACACCAGAAATTGAGACAGCAAAACAACTAACAGCAATACAGGAAATTCACATACCACCTAGGTGTTCGTCATAAATTCAGCATGATTTTCAAGAAATACAAGAGAACTTTGGTTCCAAAAAATAATTACAGTATACAAAATGTCTTTGCACAAATAAGAATAATCCACTGCATAACAACATGCCATCAAACATTTATAAGATTAATTGCTCTGATTGTAGCCAAATGTACCTTGGAAAAATGAGAAGAAACTTAAAAATCTCAGAATTGGTGGCTACATTAGCTCATTCTTTCATTTTGAACATCTGTGCCAGGTTAAAGGGTTTAAAGATATTCAATACTGATCAATAATTCATGTAGAGTATTCATTAATGTTTATAGCTTTGTGCCTATTTAGAATCCCTCAAAAAGCATTATGTTTTTGACTTTTTAGAGCTTAACTTGCCTCATAATCAACTGCTACAGCATGCCTCTTTCCTATTGCCATCATGTTTACTTCCATGGTCATAATGAGCCGTACAGGTCTGTTCAGCTTATATGCTGCTACAGCACATGCAGTAGCTATTAAAGTTGCTCGTGAAATCTTTGATCCATAGGCTCCTCCAAGTCTCCTGACTTTAACATTAATGCTGAAAGAAAGCAGAAATAACTTAAAGGAGCTAAAACAAGCTGTCTTATCAATGTGAAGCTTTCGAAGTGTGTCATGCATATTCTAGGCAAGTAACCAGTATGTAAGAACAACCTATTTCTCACACACACACACGCACGCACGCACGCACACACACACACGCACGCACACACACACACACACGCACACACGCACGCACGCACGCGCACGCACGCACACACACGCACGCACACACACACGCACACGCACGCACGCACACGCACGCACACACACACACGCACGCGCGCGCGCACGCACGCACAGAATAAAATATTTTAAATATGTTAACTGGATTTTTCTCTTCTATCACAGGTTTTATATCCCTTATTATATGATGATTAATAGTCGACTCTATTATTATCAAAATGGAAAATAGTCACATAATGCCATGTTAGAAAACCTTGTATTGATTAATGTAAGTAATACAAACAACATTCTCATAGCTATCATGTCAGATACCCAACTGAATGCTTTTTCCACAAAAATCAATGCCGAGCTTACTAAGAATCCTATTTTCAAATGTTGTATCATTTATAGTACATAATGTATAAAAATTTGAATATTTAAGTATCATGCATAGAGTGACCAAATTTAGTAAATAGAAATCCAGAACACATTTCTTATATGAAGCCTGAATAGAGTAATAAAATGCACAAATGTGAAAAATAGACAACATAAGAAATTGGAGAAGACTTTTGTAATTCCATTCCATTTGCATTTTACTCTTCTTATACAGAGAACATACATCCCCAAAGACGTTTAGAAGTGGGTGCCAAGGTTCAGAAGCCTGTTGAGGATCAGAGAAACTCTGAATCTCAGATAACATTGAGAAAGGCTGATCAGCCTGATACATGATAGAGTGTGAAGAATGGGATGATGTGAAATCTTGGTGCAACGGATGAAAGGAAAGGACCAACTGGTGGAATGAATGGCAGGAGAAACAAACGAAAAGCTGCCAAGATACCACTTGGTCCATCATAAATCTCTAGGCAGTCTCCTGGGATCTAACTTAGTCCACCTTGATGGGAAGCAAGTGACTTAACTACTTGTTTATGGCACCATGCAGGTGAATTTTACAAAAATAGGAAACATTTTCCATTTATAAGGTTAATCAATGACAATTGGTTATTAGAACAAATCGTGTGTAGGCAAATTCTGAAAGATAAAACAAAAATTCAAAATTTCAAAGCCATGGCTGTGATTTGAATCACGGATTTTCTACTCACCTTTAAGTCATTTGTACTTTTGATTTGTCAATCACCACTGGGGTAGGTGATCTCGAATTGAAATTTACTTGTAGTCTGCTGGGAAAATGGTGAATTTAATGTGATACTGGCATATTGCTATGGTAGCTCAGTGATTAGAGCAGCTGCACATAGAGTGGAAGTCTATAGTTCAAATCCTGGCTTTAGTATTGAAGTTTTCAGTTCTAATAAATATTGCTTATGGAAACAGTTGTAATGAACTATGCATTTGAATCCAGGTAATACTAAAATTAGAAGTAACTTGTGAATCATTACCTCTTTTCCTGTAATCCCAAGGCTTCTGCAACACATACTTGAATAAGATCCATCCACTGAGAAGCAGGATAAACATCCATTCCATCTTCAATAGGCACACATACAGTTGTTTGTAGTTCCATTGCATAGTGATACTGTGCAGCAAAATTTAGAGCACCTTTGATTACATATGCTGGATTGCCTATAAATATAACCATGTGGTGTAAATACAAAAAACTCAATTTTTGTTATTATTTCTGGTAGTAATTCATTTTAGGTTCAAGTACGTTTGTAATAAAATCTAAAAGTCAAAACAAGTTTTCAAGAATTTACAAGTAAAATATAAATTCCTCGAAGACTGTCTTATGTCAGCAGTGGTTTTGGTTAGTGCCTCTGTGTCATGGCACTATGGATTTGAAATCGGCTTTATCTTTATATCATGCATATTTCCAATCTGTTCTTAGCTTTGGAATATTATTTTGGGGTAATTCAACAGGAGCAAAATCTATTTTTAAAATGCAAAAAACGGGCAATTAGGATAATGCTGTATGTTATTAAAAGAACCAGTTGTAGACCACTATTTAAGGAATTAAATGTATTGCCCCTACCTTGTATTTCCATTTATGAAACATTATGCTACATAAAAAATAATCTCAGTACTTACACAACAAACTCACAGATACATTCTCATGATACCAGAAGAAAAGATAACCTTCATGTAATCAGACATAGCACAAGTTCTTTTGAAAAAATTTTTGTATATACTGGCCTCCAGCTTTATAACAATTTACCCAATTATCTCAAGCAAATACCTGCACTGCATCTTTTCTGCATCTGCAAGTTTTCACAGCCTTTGCAGTTTATCCTGATTTTTTGCCTGTGGATATCTCTTTTGTACTGTATTGTATTGTATTTATTTCATCCTTTGGAACATAATACATATGTTATAGGATGTGTCAGTCCAAGATGCAAAGACAAATATAAAAAGCTACATAAGACTAAATACTGTAATAGATATAGGATCCAACAAAAGTCTAAAATATAAAAGGAAATAAAAACAAAATATATGAAGACCATAGAGAAATGCTATATAAAAGTAATTATTCACAAATGTGGAGTTTACTCTATTTCACGATTTAGGAAATCCTCTACACTATAAAGTTTCTCTCCATTAAGAAATGAAATAGAGCCTTTTTAAATTTTGGTATGAACTCAATGTTCTGTATACTTTGAGGTAGTTTACTGAATAAATGTAGACCAGCATATGTGAAGCTACTTTCATACAATTTGGTTCTATGCAAATTGATAAATAGATTGTCTTTGAGTTTGATTTATGAGTCACTATGTTTACACTCAAACTTCACTTACTTGTTGTTGTATAATTGAAACATTTTCAAGATCATTCGATCTCATCCTCAGCTGTTTGGTGACCAAAAAAATAGCTGAGGATGAAATCGAATGATCTTGAAAACGTTTCAATTATACAACAACAAGTAAGTGAAGTTTGAGTGTAAACATAGTGACTCATAAATCAAACTCAGAAATGAAGAATACTTCACTATTAATAATGCTTCTGCTTTTAATATTTATAAATAAATTGTTCTTTTTTCTAGTATCATGTGTATGAACTTCTGCATTTGTTTTGAATGAATTTAGGTTTTCTTTCATATAGTTAAGTGTTTCATATGTATACATGTATGGTTTGCAACTAGTTTTGTTTGTGATATCAGCCATAATCTGTATTACTTTCTTTAGCATCCTAAAAACCTTGCTATTTTTTAATTTCCCCAGAAGATTATCCCATATGTTTAATTAATTTATTTATTTATTTGTCAATAGACTGCAAAGCAGTTTCTGACATTGCCAATTACAATCTAAAAGTTTACAATTATAGGATATAGAGCAAAATATAAACAGTATAAAAAAATATTTACAGATCATCAACTTTTTACAAACATTTATCCATTAAAAAGTATTTTAATTTGTTTTGAAATTGCTTCGTAACATTTAATGCTTTATTTGATGTTGGCAGTCTATTAAATAAAATCTGTCCCATTATAAAAACATCTCTATCAGTAGATCGTTTAGAAGTACAGTCTCTAAAATAGTAATTGTTGCATCTGGTATTATAATTGTGTACATCAGCAGTCTTCAAATTTACCTTACTTCCATAAAAATAATTGCTTTATATACATATAGGGAGTATAGTGTGAACATTTTGTTTTGTTTGAAAATATCTACACAAGAATCAGTATTTTTTAAGTTAAAAATTATTCTAATACACCTTTTCTATAGAATGAATACTCTGTCCAGATGTATCCTTGGACAAATTCCCCATATTTCAATGTTAATAGACTATGAATGTATGCAAAATATACCACTCTAAGAATATGTTCACTTAACAAATTTTATTGACCTTACTAAGAAGCACATTTTACTAAGTCTGTTATTGAGGTTATAAATATGTATTTCCCAAATTAGTTCTCATCTAGTAACAAACCCAGAAATTTGTTTATTTTAACATATTTTATCTCATCTTGCCCCAGCTTAATTTTTGGATGTATAACGTTCTTATTAAGTTTACTATGGAAGCTAATTGCTGCTGTTTTCTCTTTGCTTAACAGTAACAAGATTTTATTGAACTATTCCTGAATATATTTCAAAGTGCTGTCTATATGTAAATTACATTATTTTCATTTTCCCCTGTTAAGAAAATACACATATCATCCACAAAAAGTGTTACGCTCACATTCACCATTCTATTTACATTGTCAGCTAAGTCGTTTATGTACAGTATAAATAACAGAGGCCTGAGAATAGTTCCCTGGGGTACACCATATTTTATAATTTTGAAACCCGACAGTTCGTTTTTAATTTCATTGGTTTTAGTATCAAAATATTCAATTTCTACAGACTGTTTCCTATTTTCAAGATATGACTTAAACCAACTTAATGCTAAGCCTCTCACACAATATACAGATAACTTTTCAAGTTGCAATGTATGATCTATTACGTCAAATGCTTTTGTTAAATCTAAGAACACGCCTAACCCTAAATTTATGCTATCTAATGCATCATAAACTTGTTCAGTAAAATGTATTACTGCAGAGTTAATTGACTTATTTTTCCTAAAACCATTTTGATTATCATTTATTATTCTAAATTTATCCAAGAAATTTATTAACCTACTATACATTATTCAAAAATTTTTGCAAAACTAGATATTATTGATATTAGTCTGAAATTCCCAACTTTTAAGGCCGGTTTCCAAGAGGAGCTGAACTGAAATCCAGCATCACGATTAAGCATGCTCCTCTCGGAGGAAATCGCCAAAGCCTTCTTAATTCTCCACTCCCAGTAACTGTTGCATTTTGCCAAGATGGTCATCTCCCAAAAATTGGCTCTATGAACGTTACCGTTATCGTTCGGGAGATGACCATCTTGGCAAAATGCAACAGTTACTGGGAGCAGAGAATTAAGGAGGCTTTGGCGATTTCCTCTGAAAGCAGCATGCTTAATTGTGATGCTGGATTTCAGTTCAGCTTCTCTTGGAAACCGGCCTTAAAATTGGAAATCAGTCGAATTAAGAAGCAAAGATCAATACAGCTTGATAATCAAGTTAAGTAGCTACGTTTCTTTGACACAATTTTCTATACTCATACCACCTCCTAACCTGGCATTTAATTTACTGTAAATAGTCTTTTGTTCAGTAATGCAAATTTTTATAGTGTTTTGTCTTTGTTTATAGTTATGTTATATCCAGTATTTCATTTGTGGTTATAACATTTTATAAATATCCTGATGGTGGGAGAGATGCACACTCCCAAAATGTTGATATCTAATCATCTTTTACCTGGCTGGCTGCCCGAGAACAAAGTGAATGATATAATTATGTCATAAAGCCATAATCCTGCATGAAATACCACAAATTGATATACTTCACAAGTAAGTAAACTGATGATTAAATTCCATCACTCTTACTAGCTGATTTGAATGTTATACAATGTTAAGCAAATATTGCATTAATTGAAAAAAAAATATTTGTAGTTAGTTTTTCGACACTTCATCACTTATATTTTTATACTATTCAGGAACTAGATTCTGAAGCATCCATTATCAACCTCGGTCCAATAATCAGGCATAATAAATATTGCACTTCTGCTAAATCTGTAATTAGTGTATTGCAGACATTTGCCTATCCTGAAAATATCACAAGAAGCTGCCACTGGTACGAGATCACCTTACCAGTATGTACACATTTTTAATGAATTTCTATAGGAATTAAATCATGTAACTTTATTTAAAACATTCAAAGAGCTAAAATGTCAATTTACTAAACAAATTTTACTATTCAGTAAAGGAATACTTAATATATGAATTTGTGAGTATATAGGACATGTATGTATCTTTTCCCTCAATACTTCTAAAATATGAGTACTTATATGAATACCTGGTATAGTGACATCCTTTGATTTTTGCTCGACTCTAACCCTGGTTTCATCTCCAGAATTAAGGGCATCTCTTATATACGTTATAGGTTTCTTGACATCTGTATAGTTAATTTTCACTTTTTTAGCTGCATCAATAGCAGTTTGTCGTGTCTCTGCCACAATAAGTCCTACAGATTGACCATTATATTTTATACTTCCACTGCAGAATATCTGAAATCACAAATTTTTCAATATTCATGTTCTATAGAAGAAACAAAATTATGATGCATTAATATTTTTTTATTAAGTAACAGGTGGCTGCTGCTTCATTTATTAGTGCTAAGTTATTATAATTATGAATATAGTTAAGAATTAAGCCCAGGCTCTTTGCCAGTCATATCCAATTACATGCAATTTATAACAACTTCTTAAAAATACAAAATATCCATTACATACCATACAGTTTTGTTTATATTAAACTGTTTACAAAATTCATAAGCCTTGAAATTAATCTAAGTTCTATTACAGGTCATATAAAATAGTAAGTAACATTATTATCTACAACGTATTAATAATCCATTCAATATTTCTACCACCCAAAGTTCTACATTATAATTCTCAAACTGTTTGTGCAGCATACTCCCATTAACTTAACCAGTCTATCCATTTTACCTTAAGTCTCACTAAAAACACTCCTAAGTTACTAATCTGCAATTGATTGTACATTACTGCAAATTTTGCCATTTTAAATCATTTGCTCAGTATAAACTCTTTCCTCCACCAACTATCAGTACCCCTGCATACTGATAATACACTGCCTTATTTTTCACTGGTGGTCGGCTGGCTGGCAGCGTGAGTACAGTGCTTTTCACTGCTCTTGGCACCCACCTTTCTGTGCATCAGTGCATGTTTAGCCATTGCCAGTGCAGGTTCCTTTTGTGTTCTTTGGGGTCAAATTATGATTAGTTCTGTTGTCATGCCAAGAAGTATGTATACTTTAGCACATTGCTTATTCATGTATGATTCTACATGTGAACAGTCCTGTAGAGATGTGAGACAGCTATTTCAGACTGATTCCCTGTGCACAGTAGTGTAGTACAGTAGTTCAGGAACTGCTACCACATGATACTGTGAGTAGAGTAAATTTCTGCAATTGGGTGGTGGGTAAAGTTGATGAAACTCTATGGACCCAAACTTAATTTTTATCACAGACGCATGGTTTTCTTTACATGATCATGTATTGTCGCAAAACAACAGACATTGGAGTGCAGAAAAACCTGATATTGTGCACAAAATGCCATTGCATAACCATAAAATTGTTGTTTAGTGTGCTGTGATTGTGTGCTAAATTATGGGGCCTGTATTCCTGAGGAAACAGTTAATAGACCGAGGTACAGGGATGCAATAATCAAACCATTCCAAGAATATTTGTGTGACATTGAGTGCACACAGGAATATTTTCAACAAGACTCTGCTACAGCACATTCAGCTGATCTATCTATGAATTAATTAGAGAAATTTTTGAAGATAGGTTTATTAGTAAAGGACTGGCCACCAGGATTCCTCAGACCTTAGCGTATGCGATTTTTATTTATGAGGGAACTTAAAAAATAAAGTTTATTGGAACAACCTGCATATCTGAAAGAACTGAAAGATAATATCAGCAGAGAAATTACTACAATTTCAGAAGATGAATTAATGTGTATCAGCAGAATTTTTTTCAAAGGTGTGAGACATGCATGGAAGCGCACGAACATCATTTCCAATACCTTCTATGACAAAGTTATGTGATTATTGTAATTATAATTTACATGAATTAGAATATTTACTAGAATTTAAATATTCAGTGTGGCAGCAACTGTGGCGGCAACATGCCCTCTACTACCGCTCAAACTGCCCACCGGTCGATTGGCCACCAGTGAAAATTAAGGCACTGTATTATTGATTGCATTTTCTTTTCTTTGCATATAGGACAAATTCCTTCTTCTGTCCCTCCCCTGTAAACTTTAAACTCCAAACTCCCTTTTCAAACCATGCAATGGCTTTTTCTTTGATCCTTAGAGTGGATCGAGGTATGATGGCAATTGGGGTGAGATGCTTATTTGCTCATATCTCATATTTTTTCACTCTGCCAAGGGAGAGCAACACTCGTTAGTCTGCAGGTTGCTTGAGCCATTGTCTTCAGTGGGAAGCTTGGATGCAGTCGTAACAGATATTTTTCATGCTTGTGAGATTAAAATTTGTGGTAAATGTTTTGATTTATGCTGTAAAATAATTGCAGAGGTTATTATATGTATTATATATAGTGATTTGTATCCGCTGGGTTAGGTATAACTCTGTGTTTATCATTTAGTATGTATCTTAAAATATGTGTTATGTGTAGTTACATTCACCTAGTTGCCATTTTGGAACAGATATTTCAATTGTCATCTCATTCTAAATGTTGTGATAGACACCATATATTATTCAGGGTGTGACAGTCATACTCATTAACCTTTATATATATTTATTTCCTTATAGATGATGTCTAAACATTATGAAATAAACAAAAATAGAGAAGAGTGAAGTGAAGAAAGCATCCAATTAGGACTGGAACATATGAAAACTGGTGGCATCAGTTTCTTTCAAGCTTCCAAGGAGTATAGGATTCTCTATCAAACATGGCATGGCAAGGTGTGATTAGCTACAGTTATACTTGAGATGTTTTCCTGTCTTGTGAGGAGGAAGCCGTAGGGACTTCCCATCGATAGCAATGTCTCTCAGCAGGGAAGACATTGGAAATTATTTCAAATTGCTAGGGAATGTACTGTTACAGAATAAGTTCATTGACAAACCAGGCCATAGATTTAATAAGGACAATTCTGGATTCCAAATTAACCCAAGAATTGAATTAATCATTGCTGAAAAAGATTCCATAATGATCAGTTAAATGACATGTAGAGAAAAGAGGTAAACAATTTCTGTAATAGCATATTGTAATGCTAAAGGGGATGTTTTGCCTCCAGCTTGTATTTTCAGGGGAAAAACAAGAAAACTGAATAGAGGATTCTGCTCCAAGTGGTTCAAGAGTTTTCATGAATGAAATCTTGGGGTATGTCAATTCAATAATAATCATGTTGTGGTTAAAGAACATTTCATTCCGAGGAAACCACAAGGAAAGGTTTTGATGGTCCTACATCTCACATTTCTGATATTGTGAAGTTGGAACTTGCTGGCAGTAATGATGCCATCTTGGCATGGTTGCCTTCTTATTCAGCACATTTCCTGCAGCCCCTAGATCAATGCTTCTTCAACATGCTAAAGGATTTCTTCTATAAGTTGTGTGAGTCATGTTTAACATCAGTTTTTACTACATACAGCACCGCAGGCAGTGGCACTGATGATATATGAGATGAAGATGGAGTAACAGTGAAATGAGATGGCAGGGAAAACCGGAGATCCCAGTCAAAAGCCACCCCAGTGCCATGTTGTCTACCACAAGTCTCACTTTGCGGTCACATGGGATTGAACCCGGTCCACCTTGGTGAGAGCCAAACAGTCTAACCAGTCAGCCACAGTGCAGCCCTTCTATCAGACAATGTATACTTGGAGGATCTCTCAGTGGGAGGAAAGTGTCAAAAGTCCAGTTTAGAACATTTCTGAAGGAAACATGGCAAAAAATTGCAACACCATCAAATGCCAGTAGTACATTGGTAGCCTGTAATGTCTTTCCACTGATTGTCCAGAAAATACCAGAGGAATACCATTTCTATTTCTGAAGCCGCGTTGGCGAAGATGAAGCCTAATGAAGTCAACATTGCTGTTAGATCAGAAACTGCAAGTGTAGGAAAATAATCCTGAAGCTATTCTTTCTGTAACAGTGGGAACCTCCACATGAAACAATGCAGGAAATGAACCAACTGAATTGGGAGTTAACAGTGAATTAGGTAGTACGTTTAATCCAAATATTGCAGCTAAACCAGACATGTCTTTTGAAACTATTGTCTCGATACTGCTTTTGAAATTACCCAAAAAGACGAAACCAGCAATGTTGTGGACAAGCAAGGAAATCCTGAAGATCCATCATCAGCAAACAACCCAGAAAAGGAAAATTGAGAGCTGAAGTCAATGCCTGTGTCCAATGCATTCATTGTAAAAAGTGTCTTCATGAGACATGCACAGATGAAGTAGACACGTGTAATGACTGTGCTGAAAAACAATAATTATCAACTGCAGTAGAGACGGAAACAACAATAAAACTGTTTATATTATATTATTTTATATTGATCACATATAATAACTGGAAATTGCATGTATTTCCATCAACTTTGAAAATCAAGTGAGATGCCTAGTAAATCAACATTCAAACAAAATATACTCTGGATCAGAAATATTGCAGTTTTTCATGTACATGTGGTTTAAGTTTGAAAAAATATTGTCAAGCCTCTGTTCTTATTTTCGTTTGAATATTTCCAAATTTACCATTTAAATTTCTTATAGAGCCAAAAAGTATGGCATCTTCCCCCAATGTACTCTATTACATCTCTAGATATACCTACATCTTTTTCCCATCATTATTTCCAAATTTCTTATAAAACTTTAATGAGATTCTTTTCTCTACCATTGTCCATAAATTCTCTCTATCCATATCTTCCAACTAGGATCCAATTCCCAGAATCCTGACAGTATACTCTTTTTTCCTATTCATATATCACCCATACCATTAACTCATATAAGTTGCTGCCTTACCTCACTCAGCCAATTCTGCACGAGAATGCACTTTTCTTGAACATCTAAGCAATCTTTAAGATGTGTTCCTGTGGTAAGTGAGTAATTCACATTACAGCGGTGAGTGATAGTCTACTTAGAATGGGTAACCTGTCATTTTGTTGGGTACAATTATTTTTATCAATTTTAAAATAATAACTTAGTTATTTGCCAGTTTATTTCACATGATGGGAATTCTTTAGCATTAAGTACATATATAATCTTTAATTTTGAGGTAAAACGTATCTTAACACTGTTATATCATTATATAACATTCAGATATCATCCATATTATATCATTAAGAAACGTTTATTTCCTCAACATCTTACTAGCAAATATGGTAGGTTATTTATTGTTTCCCCTAGTAAAAACATTAATAGTTTCATATAAGAATTTGGGGAAAATGAAACATAGTCCAAAAGGCACTTAGAAGACTGATTCGCCTCATCAAAACCAGTGGACTCTCATTTATTGCTGTTTCCCATTCTCTATTGTTGATTCATACACACTTTAGAATTTCACAATCTTTTTTTTGTCAAGCATTTATGTCAAAATTTCAGGATTCTTTCAATTATTTTACCATTTCATCTGGTTTTCCCTAATCCTACTAAGACTACTTTTCCTGGTGCTGATCCAGTTAGTCCTAGCATCTCTTAAATTGTGTGTTTAACTGCTCTATGTTATTGCTTAATTTTGGCATACCCATATTTCTAATGCATACCTACATGATATTTGACTCTACCAGTCTTTCATATGTACATTCTCTCTAACCATTTGCTTGGCACATCAAGTTTGGAGTGTTTATGAGTAACTGGTCCTGAATTTATAAAACCTATGAAAAAATAACCTTCACATTTGGAAGCATTTCAAATTATATCTATAAATAATTTAAAAAATTTGATGTGACACATACAACAAAATTAAGGATATGTGGAAGAAATTAAATGATGTCTTACCTCTTCTTCTGCTTCTAGGGAGGGAAGGCCTGGTTTAATAAAGGTATTCTTCCCTGGAATATCTTTAGCATCCACATATGTTATCACACCTGGCATAACCTGATGGGAAAAGAAAAGCCATGAAAAATTAAATTACTGATGATTGAGTACACAATCATCACCATTGTAAAAGAAAAGGTGATTTATTAAACAAAAAATAAAGGAATGTGAAGAAAGTCAAAACCTTGGTGTGTCATCTCTTCATGAAAGGCCATTGTTGGTGCTAGTGGAGAAATGGTATTTTAATAGAAAGATAAACAGGTTATGGAGAAAGTGAGTCATAAAGACATTTTTGGATCTAACCAAATAAAAGAGCACACTTGATAAAAAACAATGGATTGTCATTTTATTACAAAATTTTCACACAGTCAGTTGTACATTGATAAGTCAGTCATTTGAAATCTATATGGCATCATTTAATGGACAAGGATTATCATGAGGTTTTATTACCCTAAGTGCAGGTGCATGGGGTATAAAGTACCCCAATCTTTCATTTTTGGATGTGGCAACATTGCTAGTGATCCCAAAGGTGATTTATTAAACAAAAAATAAAGGAATGTGAAGAAAGTCAAAACCTTGGTGTGTCATCTCTTCATGAAAGGCCATTGTTGGTGCTAGTGGAGAAATGGTATTTTAATAGAAAGATAAACAGGTTATGGAGAAAGTGAGTCATAAAGACATTTTTGGATCTAACCAAATAAAAGAGCACACTTGATAAAAAACAATGGATTGTCATTTTATTACAAAATTTTCACACAGTCAGTTGTACATTGATAAGTCAGTCATTTGAAATCTATATGGCATCATTTAATGGACAAGGATTATCATGAGGTTTTATTACCCTAAGTGCAGGTGCATGGGGTATAAAGTACCCCAATCTTTCATTTTTGGATGTGGCAACATTGCTAGTGATCCCATCAGTCTGTTACATTTGCTATTTGTTCATTGTTCTTTTGAATGTGTGTTGATACAGTCACATCCTATTTTGCAAGTGCAAAGGATTGTTTATAGTCTGTTTGTTCAGCATTGTTGTATTGGGTGTTTAGTTCCCCGCGTGCCTTTCCACATAAGTAATCTCATTTTACTGACTTTCTGTCATAATTATAAACATAGAGTGTGTATTTATGCAATAATATTAGTATCTATTATAATGTAGCAATAAAAATGCTTTTTGAACAGGAAAATAAATCCAGAGGAAATGAAAAAATTCAACAAACTGCCAGAAAATGACATAATAGACAGCAGTGAATCAAGCAAAGAAGTAGTAATTGAATGAAGTGATCACAACACTGATTCTGAATAAAGTAATTTAGAGGAGTGTATGTCTCTTAGTTCTGAAAACTGTTTTTCTGGAAAAGATAGCTATTGTAAAATGAAAAGAGTGGATTTTTTTGAAGGGTGGTAAAATAAAGGTGGAACACAGTAAAACATTTTCCTGTGCTGAAAAGTTCAGCAAGAATTTTTAGAGATGAACTCTCACCTTTTCATGCCATTGTCAATTTTGATATAAATTCTTCAGAATGTGACATATGATTCTACCTTCCATCAGAGATCATTACCGAGTTCTTCTGTATCTGTTTGCATGCTTTTATGTCACTGAACTATTATTCATGCATTCCATTTATACGACAGTGTAATGATTTTGTTCAGATTGCATTCAAATGCAGTGTGAGAGGGAACAGTTTGCAACATTTTTTGCAAAATTTAACCACATGTTAAAGAAAATAGACCTGAAATATAAAGTAACTTTACATTTTAAAGTACATCAGTATGTTTAAAATATAGAGAAATGAATGTGCAGTGTAGAGTACCTCGTGTGCCTACTCCTGTTAATAAAGTAAGCGCACCCGCTCTTGGGTTAAAAATGCTCGTCTCACTAGCACAGCTGATAGCATGTCTGCTTCACGTTACAGATGCCCTGAGTTCAAATCACGGTAAGGGTGAGTTATTTGGATAAGGTTGTTTCTGGGCTTTTCCCTTATTGTGAAAGACGCATTTTGGGAACTATAAGCTTAACTTTGGAGGACTTTAATTTAAAAAAATATTAAACAGGGATAAATAAATAATTAATGTATTTTAATTCCAATTAGTTTGGTTGGACACTTCTTTAAAAATTATAAAACTAACCCCATTTTTAGCTTATACTATAGGATTTCCACAAATAATCAATAATACAAGAACAGATAATTGAGTGATTTTTCCATATCATGCGTACTACAGTCCGTTAACCAGAATTGCTTACCATAACTAACAAAAATGGATCAGAAAATGAATAAGTTTTTTATATACAAGGACTATATATTTTTTTCAAACATAGGTTGCATGGCTGGATAAACTCTGTGCATTGTGCTACTGCACAGCTACTCTACCATAAGTCTGCCAGGGTCCAGTTCAATAAGTTGGCTATAACCAAGCTACAGACATTTAAACATGACTGCCAACATTTATTCTTCTGCCAAGTGTGAGTGGTAAAGTGTTAATATTTTTCTACAGGAAGAAGGGAATAATGCAGCAAAAGCTTATTGCAAAATGTGCCGAATTTGTGGTACTGTATGAATAGGTGCTGAGCTTGAATGGCGTACAAAATTTAAAGAAGGCCAAAGTCATGATCGTGATGAAGTTGGACAAGGTGCTTGTTCAGCAAGTTGATCAGGTGGCTCTGGAGAAACAAAGGTTTACCATCATTGAGTTGTCTGTACATTTTACAGTCATTTCAAGGTCAGCTTTGTTCACAGAACACCTTGGATATTGAAAATTTTGTGCATGTTGGGTTTCCAAAAGACTGTATGAGAACCACAAAACATGGCACATAGCATCAGCCTTATAATTTTATATATATTACTCTTGGAGAACTTCATTGTGACAGAGGATGAAATGCAGATTATTTATTAAAATACAAAAAAACTATCCAAACAATGGAAGCATATATATTCTCTACAAAACCCCAAAGTGTTCAAAAAATTTTCAGCAACTGAAAGACCACAGCTACTGCTTTTTGGAATCAGAAAGGTGTCTTGGTTTTGTAGTTCATAGAGCCAGGAATTATAATCACTGCAAATGCATACTACCAGATATTACATAACCTACAGAGAGCCATTTAAAACAAAAGGGGAGGTATACCATCATCTGGAATTGTTTGGATTCATGACAATGTGAAACCACATGCTGCTGCCGTAATCAGACAGCTGCTTAATCTGTTTCATTGGGAAGTATTTGATTATTTGGAATACAGTTCAGATCTAATGCCAAATAACTTTCATATTTTCTGGCAGCTGAAGAAAGGTCTGGGAGGACAGCACTTTCACACTAACAGAGAATTTTAAGTTGCTGTGAAGGACTTTCACCATATGCTAGCAGCAACCTTTTATGAAGATAGTATTGGAAAGTTCATCTTTCAGTATGGTAACTTTATGAATATTTGCAGTCTAATTGTGTGTGACTCCTGGTAATAAAACCATTTTGTGATTCTAATCTGTGTTTCTGTTATCTTTCCCTGGAGGTTGAAAAACGGAATACATCTTGTATATTGGTAAAAGCTGTGAATTGTTAATGGATGGAGAATATCATAAGACTGTTGAAGACACAGAGTTTTAATAAACACATCAGTAGAAGAATTATACAGCAGACTCTTGATTATCTGTGGTAATGGAGTGGCAATGAAGTTAAAGCAAATCAGCAGTTAATTCAAAATTGGTCACAACCCAAAATGTTGTACCTATGATATTATATGCATTTGTATACTATATTATGATAGTTTAACACAAAAATTACTATTTAACTCATCATTTTGTGGAACATATTTCTCTCAGGGGGATTCTATTTAGTGAGTACCTCTTGTTCATCTATTTTGCATATCAATGTTTTTAAGAATTTTGCAGTAATTTGTTAACAAATGTAAGTGATTTGCACTCCGCAGAAACTTTAGTATGTATTCTATTCTATTTACGCTTAAAAATATAAGTAAGATTTTTTCAAATCTTACTAAAATCGCCAATCGACTTTTGTTTAAAACAGCAGATACACTTTTTTTTTTGCATAACAGGTCTAAATTTACAAATTTTTAACTGTCTGCCAGCAAGGTCTCTTGCCCGAGGTAATCTACTAGTTAGAAGGTCCATTTGAGAACTATGGAATGACAGACATGTATTTTATTGTCATCATCATCATCATCATCATCATCATCATCATCATCATCATCATCATCATCATCATCATCAGCAGCAGCAGCAGCAGCAGCAGCAGCAGCAGCAGCGGCGGCGGCGGCGGCGGCGGCGGCGGCGGCGGCGGCGGCGGCGGCGGCGGCAGCAGCAGCAGCAGCACATTTGTGTAAACCATTCTTCTTTACCAATGTAAATATCAAAATTTTATTATAAGAATCAACCATGTGACTTGGCAATATCAGTCAGCAGTAGATTATTCTTCGATGTTCCAACTGACCAAAAATTTGCACTTAGAATGCAATTTTTTTTAACATAGAACATGAGGTTACATATTTCTGTTCTTTATATTCTGAGCAAGAATTTCTTGTTTGAAGGGAGAATGTTCAGAGAGCAATAAAGTAACACAATTGTGAAAGCTTACTCAGGATGACTTACAGTTATTTTATTGGCAATTCACAGTTCACTGAAGTACCATGAGAAACATAGAAATTGCTTCAGAATGCAAATTATACATGTTGGGAATGGAATTTAAAAATAGATCTTAAAATAGCTGCAGATAAAGTTGTTAAATCACCTTCAGATAATTCACAAACTGTTCGATTTCCCTGGATGATGTCTTCTGTAATTATATATATTTTTATGCAGTAAAGTCTAAAACCCTTTAGTACTTGGCATAGCTCAATGGATTAAACTCACCAATGCCTCTGATGTATCTACAGATGATATGTTACCCTGGCCTTCAGTAGTTAAAACAAATGCTGCATATAGTTCTCCAGGAATAGCAGGTATATCATTGACATATTCAGCCTCACCTAAGAACAATATTACAAAATAGAAGGTGACATTTATTAAAAATATTTTATTATCGATTGAGTCGACTTACGGGCTTTCCTATATTCAGTAATGCATATTCCTATAAATCGGTACAAAAATGGGTGGAAGTATGCTGAGCCCACAACCTAGAGGTCTGTGGATCGGAACCATGCTCTGCTACCAACTTTTGCACTGATCCGCGTCAGAGAGAAAGGTGCAAACCTTAAACATATTAAACAGGAAGACAGGTAGACAACGAGGTACCGATGGAGAAAATTAGGAAGGTATGCGGCAACACCTAACACTAGGTGATGGAGTGCCCCTTTCAGAAACTCCTAGCTAAATATTTGTGGATCTCTTCTAAGTATTATTTATTTTACACCATCATGACATACAGTGAGTGAGTGTGTGGTGTTTTAGGGCCCGTCGACAACAAGGTCATTTGGGCCCGGGCTAATATCGATATATCTCTTTATCCCTTCCTTAACCATTTGATGGAAATCTCTGTACTCCAAGCACAATTTTCAGATGAGGGAACAAAATGAAGGTGCTTGGGGCTAGATCTGGTGAGTAAGGCTAATGGTCAAGCAGTTTTCAAACCACAATTCATGGATTTTCGCCATTGCAGCTGCTGAGGTGTGAGAAGGTGCATTGTCTTGGTGAAACAGGATTTTCTTTTTCTGCAAATATGGCCATTTTTCCACATGTTCTGCCTTCAGCTTTTCAGGTAATGTTGCTTTTCTAATGGTTTTTCGTTTTTGAAGATAATAACTTAAAATAGCCCCATGACTATCCCAAAAAACAGTCGCCATCACTTTCCCAGCCACTGTGCTTGCTTTTTTTTTGGGGGGGGGGGAGCTGGTTCGCCCTTTGCAGTGCACTATTTGGACTGTATTTCTGTTTCGGCCATATAATGGTGTATCCAAGTTTCATCTACAGTAATTAATCAGTACCAAAACTTGATTGCAAGGTTTTCCTTTTTATGGTTGACTTGTTCAATTCTAGAATTATTCTTTTCTTGTGTTTCATTCATTTCAGAGACAGTGAAATGCAATTTAGCTATTCCAGAAACGTCAATCATGTTTACTAAACCTGTAGCATCACCAGATGCTTAATCTTCATCAATAAGATTATCTGTAACAAGAAGAAGAATCACAGCTTCAACTGTATCACAATCATCATGAATTTCATCAGCAGATTATTATCACTCACAGTATTCAATGGGGCATGGAGGTTCTTGACAACTGGAATGAGTTTATGAAACTTTGAGATGGAGATACCTGCCATTAGTTAATCAAAACAGAGTTCCATTGAAACAGGATAATGCAACACCCCATAGTATATGAACAACCATGGAAAAAAATTCAGGAATTCAGAGGAATTGAGCTGCTACCACATTCAGCATACAGCCCTGATCTTGCACCACCAGATTATCATCTTTTCTGACCCATGGCCTATTTTCTATGCAGAAGAATTGTTGGTAACATTGAAGCAGTGCAAGTGGGTGGTACCAAATTCTTCGCATCAGAAACCAGAGACTGGTATCATTGTGGGATAATAAACCTCGCTGAACGATGGCTCAAGACCATAGTTAATTGCTTGTCAGAACACAATTTAAGTAATTTTTTTCTTAAAAAATTACATTACCTACTTATGAAACAGTATCTATAACTGTTAAAAATGTAAAAGAAAAATTTTAAACATATAATCAACCTATCTAACTTTTGTGTTAAGAAATAAATATTCATTCATTCAATAGCTACTTAACACTGCTCAGAAATTATTGGAGTCATATCGTCTTGAAATATATGCAATATATCTATTAATATTGCTGTACTTTTTAAGCATCAAAGCTTGCGTTCTGCTACTGGTTAAGTACAAGTGTTTATTTGCCTCAAGCACTTCACTCTTATAGTGCAAGAATTACTTGGTACTCAATCCTGATGATACTAAATAAATCTTCTCATTTTAACATTATGGTCTGAGAGATAAGGAAAGAGAATATTGAGATCCAGGTTTGGATAGTTGCCATCAAAGTTCAGAAATATTCAGAATATGACATTTCAATTGGACATGCAGATTCTTGGCTGAAGCTAGAATTTGAAAGTGTATGTTAAGGAGAACATAGTCCATTACATCATACTAAGAGAACAATTGACTTTAGGGTGCAGGATTTATCTTGGGATAATCCACAGTCTAATAGAACATGTGAGCAGTTACGTATACAAACTCTTAGAGAGACTACTTTTCTGACTTTACTTCTTGTAGCTTTAAAATTTAAAATATAAATGTGATTGCCATTCAAACTTTCTGATAATTTTTGAACTTAATCTCCTAGCCTGACTAAAATCCTGGTACCAACAATATGAAGTATATCAGGTTGCCTGGAACTCAAGTACTTACAATAGTAAGTTGCCACAAATGGTGTGTATCTTGAATATGGCATCCCCTAGTGATTTACTGGGAAAACATATGAGTTAATTAGAGAATTTAATGTCATGACAACACATTGGCCATGGTAACTAAATGGTTAAGAGCGACGGGACAGAGACTGGGAAATCCTTGGTTCAAATCACGGCCATGGCATTGCATTTTTCAGTTTGACTCTTAACTGTCCAATATGAAGCATATTGCATATTTGAGAAACATTTAGTTTTGAAGTTTGGAGTATGTGCCAAACACTATATAAGAAATGAAATGAAATGTGTAGTGTTTAACGCCCGCTTTTACTACATACGGCACTGCAGGCGGTGACACAGATGGTACATGAGATGAAGATGGAGCACCAGTGGAATAAGATGGCGGGGTAAACCGGAGGTCCCGGAGAAAACCCGCCCCAGCGCCGTGTTTTCCACCACAAATCTCACTTTGCGGTCGCCTGGGATCAAACCCGGGCCACCTTGGTGAGAGCCAAGCGGTCTAGCCACTGAGCCATAGTGTGGCCTACTATGTAAGAGCAGTTATAATAATTCTGTATATATTCTGGTCACTTTTATAAAACTATGATAAATAAAGTTTTTCAGCAAAATTTTAATTAAAAATTAATCGACATTTTAAGATTCCTATTTTGCAAAATAAAAAACCTGCTAATATGTGTACCATTATTCCAAATTAATAAACCATTGGGGATACTACCTGTGAATAAATAATGTGCAGTATAGCAATCAAGTATAAGACAAAGGATGAAGATTGAGAAAAAAAGAAATTCAAAATATGGCAGCTAAGCACAAGGAAAAGGAAAAATATTACGTCCTATTCTAGGAACACATTTGGTAACCTGATATGCACATTTACTATTACAATGCAAATATGTTTAATGGCAAAGTAGTGACATAGCTATGTAGATTTTACAAAAAATATTTTTAATCTTATTGGGATTAAAAGTAGGAAAACAGAGTACTGAAAACGTTCAGTCCTAGGATTACCAAGATGGAATTTAAGTGTTAAAAATATTCATTATCATTATGTACAATTCAATATGGCTTACCAGAACACTGTACTAGGGCCTCCAATTTAGGTACCGGTTTATTTAAAGGCCATACTGACTTGTCTGTACCATAGTCCTGCTTTCCACTGGAGAGCGGACGCTCTAACATTTTGCCACCACTCAACAACTTCTGTGCAACTCCAGGTGGATTAAGTCCTAGAACAAACTGAGTAAGTGCAAATGTAAGCATTTAATGTGTTAATTTATTTACCATTAATCAGAAAAGGCACTAATATCATTAATTATAAAATTAATTAAAATTAATTAATGAAAAATACAACATAATTATGTTTTTATAGAATATTATTCCTTAAGAAGGATGTTTAAACTCTACATGAGTACAAATATCTAGGAGCTTATATTTATCTTAAGACTTTGTTTCCAGTGAAATGCTTTCACATAAAAATTATCTTGCTATATTTGTTATATTTCATATGAATTTATTAAATTCCTGTAATTTTGCGTTACCTACTATAACATTCAATAACCCATTTGTTGGAATTCTGGTACTTTCTTAAGTAACAGTGACTACCTTGTGACTTATATGTGGAGGACAGATTCTTGGACATTTACAGTTTTTTTCCCTTTCCTTTTTCTTCTCTTTGGAGTTAAACACATACAATACAAGCCTGAAATAGTGCGGCCCGAAATATTGCAGATTTGGATTTAACGTGGGGTAAAGTATGTCCCCCAAAAAATAAAACTGTATTTCTTAAATGTATTTGTATTCATTTTTTTTTCCTTTAGAAAGTTGAGTTTATAAATGTCTTCAAACAGCGGTTCTGCAGTACAATTTTCATACTCATCACAACCCTAGCGTTGACCTTGGCCACTTTATTGCTGTAATGGGACATGGAAACAATAGGGTTTCTGTAAGGGCTAAAACATCTGCATCTGCAGGAATTCTGAGACCTGTGAAAGTTGAAATATTATTTCAGTATTTTGAGTGTAAAGTCACATGTTGAGAATACCAATAGTGTAAAGTGTGATCTATTTCAGGACTGGAACACAGCTCCAGCATTACTAGTCAGTAATTGTATTTAAAATGCTGTACCTATATTACATAACTTTTTATATACCTACCTAATGTAATGTATTATTGTGCGACTGTTTCCTTACACCTCTGCGGGATTGACTTTTGTCATATCTAAGCTCACATTTCGATATACCCCGGAATCTTTATAATGCGGAGGTAAAGCATGTCCCCCAACAACCGCGTTAATTCAGGCTTCTACTGTAATTGGAAGAGACAAATGTGTTTCATCGCATAGGAAATTTCTGAAGAAGTTTCATAGAGCATATAAATACATATTTTAGGGATTAAGGGGTTTACATATGGATACATATATAACACTTTTTATCCAGGTACTTATTGAAATATTCCTTTACTTCTATAAAAAGGCAAGCTTCTACTTTATTACCATGTTCTTGCTAAATAGATCCACTATGTTTTCATATACACTAACAGAGCATGCCACAGGGGTCAGATTTATTCAGCTACTCTAAAAGTCAATATGTGACTTACTTTCATTTCTCAGATGCCTTCTAGTGGAATATACCTCCATGAGGAGTGAAATAACCTTTGCTTTCATTGGCTAAAGTGACATGTTCATTGGTGTAATGTGAAACATCAGTGATGACTTAATCTGGGACATCACAAAACACTTGCAATGGGAATTCTACAGCCTGAATTATTGTTTATTAAAAGCTATTTTAACAAACTACTAGCCACAATCACACTTCTGGAAGAAAAGGAATGTTGCAGTATGAAATTATATTGTCAGGATGTGCTTGGAGAATTTGGAAAGTGTCTTCTTTTCAATTTGGAAAAAAATCAGAGCCAGGAAATTGGGACTAACATTTCCATCGGTTGTTTATATTTTAGAAGGCCAATCTTAAAAATAGTTTTAATTCATATTTAGTGAGTGACATAGCCCATTTTCCATACATATATGCTTTGTGTGAGGTAGAGAGAATATTATTTTCATAGAAAATGAAGGAAATCTAGAAAATAATTAGGGCTATTGTAATAACAACAATGGATGAAATTATTATATAAAGGCTGAGTAATATTTCCTGGTATATTACTGAATATAAATAGTATAAGAAATCATAAATACCACTTTCAGTAATCGACTAAAAATAAATAGTTAATAGACTTACTAATTTATAAAAACTATTAATTTAGATAAGCAAATATGAGTTCTGTATGCTATGAAAATACAGGGGGAAAACAGAGATCCTAAAGGAAACGTGTCCCAGCGCCCTGTTGTTCACCACAAATCTCACTTTGTGATAGCCTGGGATTGAACCCGGGCCGACTTGGTGAGAGCCAAGCAGTCTAATCACTCAGCCACAGCATGGCCCCTGATCCCACAGATAACATCACAAAACTTATAGGCTTTTTCTAATTTGAAGTAAAAATAATTTTATATTTTATTGAATTGTAATAATAATTACACACTATAATTTATTGTAGCATTATTCTTAATGGTTATCAAAATTTGCAACCCTCAGTGCTGTGCATGACAATCACGCTAGTCTCCTTCGCAAACTAAAACATTGGATCACATTACATGGGCACATCTGAAAGAATAAAAACATACAATGATCAAATGTGCCTATTATGTCTGCCAGATTTATGGGGCACTATCCCTTTATGTTAAATGAGTTTATCCTTGTATCGAAAGACTTACTTGTATGTCAACAGTTAAGGCTTTTAAAATACCTTGACCAGTTTCTGTTCTTATTTCCAAGATGTACCCATTATTTTTATACAAAATGAGTCAATTTCTTACCGCTTAAACAGTACTAGTAGTAGAAATGCCTCATTGTTAAATTGTGGAATGGAAAACCCAGAGGTTTTGAGGAACTTTTGTATGAAATTCATGAAAAAGAATCAAATACGACTGATTCTAAAACATTCCCAGTAAAGGTCAATAAGTAGGTACTGCATTTAATTTGAATACCAACCTCAAAAAGCTGTTATAAGATTCTAATTAGCACGGGTGTTGCATTTGGACACATGATCACATTTTATATCTAAGAAACAGTTAAAAGCACTTAAAAATAATACCAAATAATTCACCAGTTGAAGAATCAGTGTATAAATTTATATAGATAATAATTTGAAATACTGTTTACCTTCGTAAAATATCATTCAGGTAGAGAGCGATAACATTTGATTGCTACACTCAATTACAGTACACACATTTTTAATCCAAAATAATGATTCTATTCTATTGATTCTATTATAAACTCAAATGTTCTTAGAGAAATTTATTTCAATGCAGAAGAGATTTTTAACTTACTAGCAGTTTGTGCACAGCAAGATTTAAAATATGAGCAAAGGAATATTTAATGAACCTCAGAATAATTCACAACTTATGAATATTTAAATTGGAACATTAATAAATTTCTGAAATATGTACCATTAGTAATAGCTAATACTCACAAACCTTATAAAATAAGGCCTCTGCCAGTCCCTTCCTATATGCTGGAGTTGCATCAGGCAAAACATAATCAGGACGAAGCTCAGTATCCAGTATTTTTAAAGCCTCCTGTAATACCTTTAAGTCAAATAAATCTTTGCCATTTAAGTATGACTCTGTATCTGTTGCATGTACCTGCAAATGAAAAATATTATTTTGAAGTTTTCTTTAATACAACTTTCTCCATAAATATAATTTCTGTATAGATTTACTCACAAATTCAGGATTGATACCACCATATAAAATATGAGGCTTTGTTAGAATTCTACCCTTTTCACTTTTGTTTATTTTAAATTTAAATCCTGCATTGACGATTGCACGAGAATTTTCTGCTACTGGCATTATCTGAAATGAAGTTAAAACACTTGTTATACAATGCAACTTGTTATACAATCAATATACATGCATTTTAATTGCTTTTGTATGTTTATTTTGTCCTTTGTTAGTATATTTAAACTTACATCTAAATTATTAATTTATAGATGAGTCGTATTTATTACACATCTGCTTCACTTACATATATTCACTATATGTAAGTGAAGCAGATGTGTAATAAATACGACTGATCTATAAATGAATAATTATTTCGCTTCACTGTGGTGTTTCAATACAGTTAAATCTCGTTACATCTAAATTTTTATTTACAGTTTAGACATTGCTTTCCTTGAGGTAGTGGTTCATTGTAAATTTGCTATAGGAAATGGTATGGCAGGCAAGGAAATAAACAAAACATTTGCATATGGTTACCATTATATAATTTTAATCATAATTTAGAATTTCTTACCTTTAGTTGTCATATGTGCTAAGTAAGACAAATGTAAACATAATATGTAAACTGACCCACCAACTGATTGACTGGACAGATTGACCAGACTAACCAACTTATTCTGGAATATATCAAAATTTAACTGTATTGGAACACCACAGTGAAGCAAAATAATTATTAAATTATAGATGAGTCGTATTTATTACACATCAGCTTCACTTACGTACCTATATTGAGGACATGTTTCGTGAACCATCGTTCGCATCGTCGGTTCTTATGCGACAAAAGAGTTGCATAAGAGGCGACGATGCGAACAATAGTTCACGAAACATGTCCTCAATATAGGTACGTAAGTGAAGCTGATGTGTAATAAATACGACTCATCTATAATTTAATAATTATTCTGGAATGTTCTTCCACCCCCTCTCCAAAACATTCTAGCACTGTTTGATAAATTGCAGCAGCTACATAAGTGGTCATATTCATAAATGAGGCAGTTAATGAGCAAATTATAAGTGTGATTATCATGCAATGCCAAGTACGGTTCTAAACTGAGCTTTTGAGGACATTGTGATGTACAATGAGTGCTGTATTTAGAAATTGCTTTGTGTTTGATTCCTCATTGGGTGATATCCAGAAGAACAGGTTTCATTGTATTAAATTCATTTTGCAGCTACATCATGTAGATAAGTGAAATGGCAGGGAAATTATGTAGAACTAAATTACATAATGAAGTGACAGAGAAAATAGAAGTAAATTAAATTGCTAAGTGACATTGAGAACTAAGTGAATTGATAGCGAAAATTGAACTGTGGCAATGAAAACTGAGCCAAGTGAGGGTATTTATAGAACTTTTTCTTAAAGTTAGCAAATACAATACACTTGTGGGAAAAAAAAATGTAACAGCATCAAGGAGGATTGCTTAAGTTTAATGGAGAGTGAAGCTGTTTGGTTGGTTGTGATGGTGCCCCAATTTGTAGCTGCCTGCATCTGCCTCACTCTTGAGCAGAAACCTACCTCAGGGTATGCGTGGGTGTGTAATCAAGATAAGTATGTCACCGACGTCTGAGTTTGAAACATTTTAATAAGCAGCATTTACTTTAAGTGGGTAACCAATGGAAACTAATATATATAACCAGAGTTAAAGAATTGTTTTGCACTGTCAGGCACTAACAATGCAGTTCTAAGAATGAAGCCTAATCCAGCTACATCTTGCCCCATCGGCAATCCAGTCAGTGTGTCCAAGATTCTATGCAGAATGTCCTACTCAGATTCAATATACTCCTAATCACGTTCCCTTTCGCAAATGACTCTAAAACCCTTTTTATTTTAGTTAATTGATGGAAATTAATCATTTCTCCACACTAGCCGTTTATAGGCTAAGGTTTTTGATGGATAAAGTCAACATGAAAATTTCAATGCCATGGCCGTGATTTGAACCACGGATCTCCTGGTTTCCGTCCAGTCACTCTAACCCATTGAGCTACCATGGCCAACATGCCGTCCTGACATTAAATTCTCCATTTGACCCGTTTATTTCCCTGGTAAACCACTAGGGGCTCTTGCATCCGAGATACACCATTTGTGGCGACTTACTATCATAAGTACTTCGAGTCCCAGGCTTCATCATTTAACTCCTATTATTTTAGTTAATTGATGGAAATTAATCATTTCTCCATACTAGCCGTTTATAGGCTAAGGTTTTTGATGGATAGAGTCAACATGAAAAATTCAATGCCATGGCCGGGATTTGAACCACAGATCTCCTGGTTTCCGTCCAGTCACTCTAACCCATTGATCTGCCGTCCTGACATTAAATTCTCCATTTGACCCGTATATTTTCCCGGTAAACCACTAGGGGCTCTAGCATCATGTTGACTCTATCCATCTAAAACCCTTACTACTAGCTTCTAATACAATGTTGCCACTTCATTTCAACATTACTGAAATATTCTGCTTTCCATCCTAAAGTCTCTCTATACATTTCTAAGAAACACTCTCACATATTCTGAGAATTCCAAGCTAGCTTGCCATACCTAATCTGGAAACTTTGGTTAGGGACTTTGACCTCTCTAACGTAACATACCAAAATACCTTCTATGAAATTTGTCTGAGAACTAGCCCTGGCTAACTACAATACTTAATGTCCTCTTACCCCAGGTCAAACTATACTCATAATCAACTGCCAAACCTAAACTTCCTTAACATTTAATAAAAATGCACAAAATAGTCATATTTAATTTTGTTATAAGTATTAATTTTTCCAACTGGTCCAGAAGTTACGTCCAAACAGTTTCATCAATGAAATATGAGCTGAATCTTTCCTGGCGGCATATATGTTCTGGACGTTCTCGGGCTTCGAGCCAGGTAAGCAGATGTTGTGACATCGACGTTTCGGGAGCGTCCATCTCTTCCATCATCAGGATGTTGAATGACTTAGACCATGACCATGACCATGAGGTGCTGGCTGGCTGTATATAGCTAGAAGGTTTTTGCTGCCTGCCCACCCGTTAAGGATTTTACCGCAGGTAAGGTATTCGAACGGGATTTTGTAGGATGGATATGGTGTAGGGTTTGAGATTGAAGAATTTTGTGAGGTTAAAATTATTGTACCTTCGGGATGAAAGGAGAGGATGCAATTCCCTGCACCATGGTGTTTTTAATTTAGTTTGGGTTGGGGAGAATTTTGTTGCCAAACAACTTAGGAGATTATGTGGAGCTCAGCTTTAGCTGCTGTTTGGACTAGCTCCTGGGTTATCTTGAGTGCCCACATGCCATGCGTGGGACCCGAATTGAATGAATGACTTGAATGACTTAGGGGTGGGGTGACCCATATATATATACTGGTCGCCAAGGAAAATGATGCGGACCAATCAGCGAGCGGGCTCGCGATGGTGTAATGTGACTGACCTCTCAGAAAACACTGCTGCTCTGGTCGCTGCTCAGTAAGCCAAATCTGTGTTTCCTGAGTCTCTCTTTTTCGAGTTTTAATGCAGGATTCTATGCTGCACTAAATTGTAGCCCAGCATCTCGGTTAAGAGTGACTCTCTCTGCCGAGATAGCCAACGCCTCCTTAACTCTGTGCTCCCAGTAGCCACTGAATTTTGCCAAAATAGTGGTGAGACCGAAGCTAGCCCTATGGTCTTGCTGGAAGCAATGTTCCGCCAGCCCAGACTTTTCAGGTTTCAACAGTCTGATGCTTCTATCGTGTTCTTTAATCCTGGTAGCTATGGTCCTGCCGG
Organism: Mantis religiosa; assembly: GCA_030765055.1. NCBI lineage: Eukaryota > Metazoa > Arthropoda > Insecta > Mantodea > Mantidae > Mantis > Mantis religiosa. Next base: position 29,612,242 of record CM060950.1, on the reverse strand, counting down.
TTTGTCCGATGTACAGCACTCCACATTCACATGGAATGCGGTACACCCCTGGAACATTTAGTTGTAATTGGTCTTTGACCAGTCTCATCCAGTGTCTGATTTTTGCAGGCGGTTTATGAATAGCTTTTATGTTGTGTCTTGCCAGTATTCTGCCGATTTTTCCAGAAAGATTGCCGGTATATGGGATGCAGGCTATAGCAGTTGGCTTTTCAGTGGAGCTACGTATGTGTGGTCTGGCTTTTTTGGCATTTGCAAGGGCCCTCTTGACATCGGGTTCAGAGTAGCCGTTCTTTGCCCCTGGGATATTGGCATGCTCCAATATAACATAAGGATATGAGAATTGGGCGAGATTGTCCCCATGGAGCTGACTTGGTCAGCTACTCGACCAGTTGCGATTTTATTCCATGGTGGCGGACGTCATCATTTTTTTGATCCATCGTGTGTCTACGGGTAGTCTCCGAATTATTATTTGGACGCCACGAGTCTTCTCGAGGCCGAAGGTAACATATAGGATTTTTTCCCCACCCAATGCCCTGAGCAGTAATTGACATTCCTCCACATTCCTGGCCTGGAAGATTTATCAGCTCTTTCAACTTGTCAGCATACATGATATAGACAATGTTGGTATAACCTGCTTAGGGAAGACCACCGATCCCCGAAAGTCTTTCACGATTATAGGGGGAATATGTTGTCTGGCTGGCACCTGTTTGTTGAGATCACCAGTTGACTTTTGAATGGTGATGAATTGTGTTCCTCTCCTACGATTGCTTATTTCTCTGAGTTCAGCTCTGTCAACTCTGCAGAGATGTCCGAGGAGCTGGGCTTAGTCTCATCTGTATCCATCTTTAAGGGTGGATCTTCGGGAACCTCGGCTTCCTCAGAAGAAATCCTAGAACTTCTTCTGACCAGGAATTATAACAAAGCTTGTTCTCCGAAGTTTGAACTATCCGTAGAGTTGTCTCCGGGTAAGTACCCTGGTTGTTCGGCTTTTCATCTGCAGGCAGACGATTCCCCTTGCATTTCCGCCCTGCTGGCATTGTCGATGAGGCTGTTTGATATTGCCTGTTGGAGTTGAGCTCACGACAGACCGATGGATAGCACCAGTGCTGGTGATAGATTTTACCTGCTGTTTAGTACAATGGAGTTAGAAAGGATTATTTTTTTGGGTGGGCATATTGCCCAGCATACTAATCTGCAGTGCAAAGGCTACCTCAGGCGGAGTACTCACCTGCAGCACAGGTTGCTATTAGGTGTGACCACAGAGGATCAAGCAACTTAGTGCATCTAAATTCCATCCTTACTTGTTGGCTGTGCTCTTGTGGTAAACCTTAGCATTGAACTTGGTCGGCAAAAAACACAAAAGTTTGCTAGAAGCTATAATACAAAGTCCAATCAGCCTGCTCGCTGCGCTGGTAAACTCCACCAGCTTGTGGCTGTGTTATCTTTCGCAGGAGAACAGCTGTGAAGAAAAACATTCACGCTCTCCTGCAGCTCGAAGTGGAATGGCGCTTTCAGTGATTTATTAATCGTAATATGGCCTGGTGCTGGTATATGGTACACGGCTGCTGGAGCACCCGATTTTTATATGGATGGGAGAAACCGTCCCTCATTTCCTACTGGCGATCATAGATGCATCAGTGGTTGACTCTTTGGGGTTTTTGGTTTTGCGGTATCTAGCTAGGGCACACAGCGAAAACCCCTCTAACCAGCGGGTGGTCTGAGTAGTAGTAGTAGAATTGGGTTAAGGGTGCACAACTGCTAAGGTTATCAGTGCCCTTACAAAGCTAAAAGGTCTACATGGGTGGTCTGACCTTGACAATCTCACAAGCGGGCAACAAGTTGTAGAGAGCACCAAGTGTGGTCACGGTGTGGACGGGCGGCTGTCTACTGTGCCCGCAGATGTATAGTTACCTAGCTCAAGACATAATCCTGTGACTGAACACAACTGTACTACACTACACAGATATAACCGCACTAAGCAGCTAGTACTGAGAGAAATCATCACTCCCAGGTCAACCTGGGCGACTCACTCTTAGTGCTGGACTTGCTAGGAAGTCCAGCAGTTGTCTCTGCATTGCTTGTATTTTCTTCAGGTCTTGGGCAGCTCCGTTAAAGAGAAAGGGCGAGCAAGAAACTGCGAGCAACCTCTGGCAGTGTCTACCCGATCTTTGCCGACAAACGAATTGAGCGATTAAACCTTCTCTAGCCTTTATTCAGATCAGCGAGAATGTCTATCGCTTCTGGAACTTCAACCTGCTCTGCTACTTAACCAAAACACTTAATGATCCATCTCACCCATTCTTGTGACCGATTGTCAGTTCTGAGCTTCGCATACGAGGGAAGTTTGGTTCTGTAACTCATTGAAGTTACACTTAGTTAATTGTTGCTAACTGTTGCTTAGCTAACTGACAACACAATCACCCTTATCACAGTCACTCCTTCCAACCCGCAAACTAACCCCTTGAAATGACTAAATAACAATCACATGAGGCCTCTGCCATACCCTGCGGTTCTCCTGAGCCAGAATCAGAACGCCCAACCCACGGCTGGACAAACAGGACAAACAACGTACAACCAAAGCCTACCAATAACTTCAAATAATATTAATACCAATAAACATAAGAAGGAAAATAATATGAATTGCCACGCTCTACATCCTACCAGAAAGCACAATGCCCGCTGGTGTCATCTTCTACGTACATGATAATTACAAGGAGCTAATAACAGCAGGTGACCTCTATGGAAACCAATGAAATTACTCCACAAGCACACCAACCAGCATAGAAGAGACCTGTACAGAACCTGCAAAACACTATTGTAAAAAATATATACGAGATTCAGAACAGGAAATCATCGCAATGTTATACACAAGTAGAACAGATCAGCAATTTATAACATAACGTTGGAGGATATAAATTAAAAGGGAGAAAGCGAGCACCAATAAGCAGACCGACTGGGCCTCCAGAGAGCGGGTCTAACCCAATACACATTCCTACTGTCTCACTATCACCTTTCCTTCTTGATAAAAGGAAGGCCAGAGCCCAGATCAGAACCCCCTCCTCCAACCAGTATCCTGAGACATAATGACTTATGCCTCCTTTAACTGCAGGACGCGGCTATGTTAACTGCAAACAACAAGCAAATAACCTATCAAAAGTACCAGTGCTCCTCCCAAAAAGGCAAGGGCTTTAAGATGAAGGTCCTGGCCCATCAGAGAGTAAATTGCCTTTGTAGAAGCACTAACAATTGCTGTTCCCTGATTGAGAAGGAACTGAAATTTGGAATGTAGAAAGAAATTAAATCCACAATGGAGAAGATAGAGATGGAAATGGAATCACGAATGAGTAAAATGAGGAATATAAATTCTGGGATGGGTGAGATAGGATATGAAATAATAACAGTAAAAATGATAGAAGGGAGCAGTGCCACTACAGTGCAGAGCTACCTGTATGCTGCTTGACTTACAGCATACTGCTCAGCTACCTAGGCAGAATTGCAGGTAATGACCATTCTTACATAGAACAATACCCATTGTGTGCTAACTCCCTGTTCCTGAATATTGAGTTTGCAGTTTTAAGCACATTCCTTTCTTAGAAGGTTCTTGTTGTATTCTGGGCCTATAAAAGAAGCTGACCAGTCGAGCCAGCTGTCAAGATGAGCTGAGGGTAGCCAGTTACTGGTGAATTTAGTAAATTCAGCTGAGTGCTGCCTGCAGTTCAGCTGTGAGTTGCAACTTAGTATTTCAATTGGTTTAGTTATGGCTCTGGATGTGTGTTATCAGTATCTTAAATATAGTGTTTGTAATATGCTAAGTGCATTATGGTACATAAGTTGTGTTTAATAGCAACCAGGGTGTGCCGTGGCTGATTGCTCAACTCTCACCAAGCAGCTGGGGTATGATCCCAGGCAACCGCAAAATGAGATTTGTGGTAGACAACACAGCAATGGGGCAGGCTTTCTGGGATCTCTGGTTTCTCCCACTATCTCATTCCAACAGTGCTCCAACTTCATCTCATGTACCATTACCACATGCAGTAAAAGTGTGCATTAAACACTACATACATTAATAGCAACTAGTGTTTTCATTTGTTACAGTATAGGAAATTTAAACCACATGTTCACACTACAGCGACGAGCAAAAATTATATTTACTGTCACAGTAAACTGTTTATAAACACTCTATTATACAAACCTTAAATGTTCTTACTGTGTAGCTTCCATCTATTTTAGGCAATGAAAGAGAGCGAATAACCTTTTTATTCATATCCATATCCAAAAAGTCCATCGTGTTTACTTCAGTGATCTTATCTCCTCTTTGCTCTGTAAAATGAAGCTAGGTATATATATTTACTTGTATCTGCCATGCAAAATTATGCTCTAGTAAATCAAAATATATGCTCTTCAAGAAAGAGTGCATGATTCTACTTAATCAAGATTTGTTAAGGAAAAACTTAGCAAGGCATTAAAAGTGATGCAGATTTTCATTAATTTTAGCTACATTGAGTTCACACTCTATGAATTTATTACTGCTTTTTATCATACATTTTGCACCATGTAGTCATAAGAGTAATGTACTAATTTCTGTTTTAGAATAATCAAAATAAAGTTTAATATAATTTTGAGTCGAACTAATACTCAATGCTCCATTTATTGCTAGTATGTACCTAGAACGCATTTCATTGGGATCTTCCTAATATCATCAGCTGTTGTCGACTAATTGATGTTGGTTTGGTGAACTCATTGGAGGCGACAGGTGCGTCTCTGCCGGTATCTTGATGAACTTGAAGTTTGGTTCTATATCATGATTCTCCTTCCAAAAATGATACACTACTGCCGATGTATCTATTTCTTTGTTCCTGATGTTCCTAAAATGCTCTTTAAGCCTAATGTACAAATTCCTTTTTGTTTTTCCAATGAAAAGGTTGTCAGAGCCTTTGCAGTTTATCTGGTACACACCTGATATTTTGTCTGTGGGTATCTCCTTTGTATTATGTGATTTCATAAGGTGTTGTAACCTAAATTTGTTCTGTGAGGCCAAAGTAATATTGTGCTCTTTGAAGACTTTTTGGAAAAGGTGTGTAGCTCTAGCTCTGGGATGATATGTAAATTTTCTATATGAAGTTTCATTGCTGATTGGGGAAATAGTAGTTACTTGTTTGCATCTTTGCTGTCTTTTGAATTTATCAATTTTCTTTTTTACCAATTCAGAACTGTCGACAACAGCTGATGATGTTAGGAAGATCCTAACGAAATGCGTTCTAGGTAAATACTAGCAATAAATGGAGCATTGAGTATTAGTTCGACTCAAAATTATATTAATTTTGTGCTTCATTGTATCATAGTCCTCACACATTGGAAAATTAAGTTTCTTTTAATTCCTATATAATTCAATAAAGAGAAAAGAATTGCACTGTCATTCTTTTGTTTTCTGTCATTCAAAGCTAGGAATTTCATTTTGACCTAATGATTAGTAGATGTTTGTAACTTAAAATTTACAGATATAAATATAATTAAACATCTTGCTGTATAAATGTTTTATGCAGTAAACGACAAATTATGATATTATGTTAAAATTAGAATAAACTTACCAATTTGTAAGGTTGCACCCACAGTCTCCAACATCAAGAAGACATCAGATGGAAAGTCTCTGTGTTGATGTTTTAGGGATAAATTTCCAGCTAATGTTCCAACCTGTGAGAATATTTTGATACATGTAAAACTTATCACACATTGATCAAAGTGTCATTGGTCTTGTTTTCTTTCAGTATGGCTAGAGTTCACAAATATTTTTCTGACTAGAATCAAATGTCAAGCAGGTATTTTCAGTTTATATTGTATAGCAGTTAAATGCACTTACGAATGTGACTTAGAGGTACCATGCTAACCTCTGATTCGCAAATCTGGCAAAGGTGAGGCATTTTCTTGGGAATTTAAATTCTTCACATGGCTTCCATAGAAAAGTAATTAAAATTGGTGGTTCCATTCTGTAAATTCATGGCATGTAAGGATATCTCAAAGCTTATAAAAGCCCTCTAAGCAAAATTAAACCTTTCAACTTTTCTTTCATGCACATTATAGAAAGGGACACTGAAAAATAGTAGTTAAAGTGCACTCATGGATAAAATCTTAATTTCAATTTCAGTTTCAAATTACTCAATAGGTGGTCTCTTCGACCGACCGACCGACCGACCGACCGACCGACCGACCGACCGACCGACCGACCGACCGACCGACCGACCGACCGACCGACCGACCGACCGACCGACCGACCGACCGACCGACCGACCGACCGACCGACCGACCGACCGACCGACCGGTTGGTCGGTCGTTTGGAGCCCCTTGCTGTTTAACATTGCAGCATGCGATGTGGTAAAAGCAACTAAGCAACATTCAATTTGATATATACCATGCTGTGACTGTAGTCAAATTTAGATTGAAAAAACCAAAAGAAATTTAGAAACAAGAGCAAAGGTACAATTTAGGAACATAAAATATAAACAATTAGAAAAATCAGCAGTTGCCATGCATTTTTGGGGAAAAAAAAACCACAACATAAATCTACAACCAAAACTGCTAAAACATACATGAGGAAAAAAGAACTGTCCACATGCGAACAGATCTTCATTTCAAAAAATAGGAACATAGTATTCAATTTCGATATCCCCCAGAAAGATTTGTTCAGCAAGTTCCTTGAACCGCCACCAGAGGAGACCTATTACAAAATATCGCCAGCTACACCACTGAGAACCAGTCGATGTCCGGTAGACAATGGAAGCAAAGTCTCTGAAACATGTTCTGGAAAAATTTAAAAAGTAAGTGTTGTTTAGTGTCATTAATCGACTCCCTCTAAATTTAATTTATTACAACAACACTGTTTTCAACACTTCCAAGAAAGGAATAGTGCATGAAACTTAATCCAATTAATCCTCAGTTCCTATTTCACATTGCAAAAAATATTGTATTCGTATAACAAGTGTTAAATGGTTGAACATGCACCAATGCGGATGCCCACTCTTACCTAACATTTGCGATTTATTTTTGTTTAGGGTGTTAGCAAAACAAAAGTGTGTTGTAATAATTGTTGAACTAAAACACAAAGTCATTAGCAACAGAGTGACAGTACATGAAGGATTAAAAGCAGTATCTAAAGTATAAAAATTGAAAGAAGCAAACAGACAGTGAAGCACAAGTTAAAATAAAAGTGAGTCGAGAAGATATTGTCAAAACACCAGTCGAAACTCGGCTGATGATGGGAGCAGCAGCTCTTGAAACATGTCCTGTGATAAACAGTGTGAGTGAAGCAATGTGTGAATGTCTACTCGATTCACTTTTATTTTAAAGACTAAAATGTTGCATTAAAAACTTAACAAGAATGATTGAATCATAACACTAACAATAACACAAAAATGTTTGTTTTTAGGTTACCATGCAATTTGTAAAACAAATCAGTGAATCAACACCAAAAGATATAATGCTTGTCAAATGGTGTTTGTTGTAGCTGCTTGCAAGCATTTGGAGAAGAAATTTCAAAAAAGTTATTGATTTTATGAAATAGACCTTAACCTGTATGCAGTGGTAGCTTTGTTATTCAACATTATTACATGCATGTTAAACACAATTATATTCTTGCTTTTGCTGTTTAAAATCGCCACTGATTATCTGAAACAATGTCCTATACACCATGTTAAGTAAAGATGAGTCTGCCTCGATAGCATAGATGGTAGCGTGTCTGCCTCACGCTCAAGAGGTCTCAAGTTCGAATCTCAGTCAGGGTGAGTTACATGGACAAGATTTTATCTAGGGTTTTCCCTTATCCTTCAAGACGAATGTCGGCTAACTCTAAGCTCCATGGATCCTGGACTCATTTGAGCATCATTTCATCCAATTCATTCACTGTCCAATATGACTGAACATTGTAGGACATAATTACAACAACAACAACAACAACAAAAAAGGCAAAGAAGCTTCATTTACTAATCTAACATTCAGTGGATAAAGCTCTTCTCTTATCTGCTGAATTAAAATGGCATTTTCTGCAATCTTAGTATATAGTATAACTGCAGGGGAATCCAGGTTTCATTCCCTGTACTATAGTGGGGATTTTCCCTGATGAGAGGTCTGTTCCTAGTGTACTCAGCCTTATGATTCCAACTGAGTAGCTGATGGAAATATAGTGTCCCAAGAAGGACAACTAGTTGTCTTACACTTGGGGGTTGGCGTGCTGACCCCTGCCAGCCTGATCTGCACTGCTCCATGACATCGGCTGCAGCTGGAGGACATAGCGTCCAGGAAAAAAGAGTACCCTCTGCATAGGGGCAATACCTCAGGAATTATTATAAATAAAACAACACTAATTAGACTGAACTTTACTTACATTTCGGACAGGTACATTGGCTACAAGTTCTAAATGTTCTGCTAGTACTTTCAGGTAAGCATAACCCTTATATCCTTTTGAAAGTTTATTGAAAAGATCTTTTGTCTCATTAAGACTGAGGTTTCCACCAAGGATGAGATACGGTTCCAGAGCCACTGCTTTCAATTCTGGTACATTGCCAATATTGATGTAAACATCTGATGGCTCCCTTCTATATACTCCTGTAACAAAAGTAATTGTGTGTATGCATTTATTTTGGTAAAAATAGCTGAACAATGCATTTTAAACTATTTTCTAAACCACCTAGTAAAGTAAACTTTCAGAAAAACAAAAGAAATCCAATGCATAGTTTAACAGCCACAATGAAAAATAAGAAAAATTTAGTTAAGAAGGGATTCCATTTTGTTTTCTAAGTTAGATTAGAATTATATAGACTAAATTAGACACCTTTTATGTTTACTTAGATTTAAAAGTAGTTCATGTCGCTATGATAGTCATCAATCTTTTGATGAGACTTAATTCGAACGTGTTATAATGCTTAGGTTTTAATTAACCACTAACCTAACCACTGAGTCTGAATCAATATACTTAAATATAATTTCAATCATCTGATTTAGGCACTCTAAATGCCAACATTAGCTGGTGTTTAATATCGTAACTCTAAAATTTGCATCATGAAGAATTCTCGCTTATGTGCCAGTGCTTATGTATAACAATTACTCTTTTAAATAGTGCCTTAACATTCAGAAAGGTGTGTCTGATTTACTGCCCTTAAATTTAGGGATTGACATCTATTTGTGTAGTTTTATTAAAACTTTACATTTATTAATGACTTAGTTTAATATTTTCTAATTTTTGTTGAAATACAAATAATAAAATTCCTTAATATAACAGGGATTAAATAGCAAGGAATATTGCATTTCTTCAGAAGGTTAGAAATTAAAGCATTGGAGTATGTTGAAGTAATAGGTATTCCTTTATAGTTATTCTCATTGTTTGTTTGATGCTAATGCTATTCTAATGGATTTCCTCCAGTTTTCTGTGGCCTTCCTAATAATTTTTGCATAGCTGAACTGAAACACTGGCATTAATTTTTGAGATTGAATACTGGAGTAGGTGGTCTCTATTTATTACTGTCTGTGGGTCATTGTAGCATACATGTTAGAGAATTGAAGATATTGATCCTGAACAGGTGGGCAGCCAGAAAATTGTGTCACGTCATCAAGCGAAAAGGGCCACTGCAAAGCTTCTTGGAGATTCTGGTCTGGAAGTAGCATTTTCCTAACGTGTTTTCCATAATTTATTTCTACACCTTTCATAATAATTATGTTGCCAATGTGTATGGATTTCTTAATTTTGGTGTATTATAATAAATTTTAGTTGAATATATTTGTTTTATTTGTTCCTTTCTTGGCTAGCTTTTTCATTTCCTTTAATACCACAAAAGACCAGGATCCAGTTTTTTTTTTTTTTTTTTTTTTTTTTTTTTTTTTTTTTTTTTTTTTTTTTTTTTTTAGATCTAGAAGATCTAAACTCTAAATAGTGTGAAGCAGGAAGACAGTGATTTTGTTATCAAATTCTGACTATTAGAAACACACACCCACGCACACACATACATACAGACCTACACAATTTATCCTTAAACAATTATTTCTTTTCTCTCAATAGAAAAGATGCAGCACCTCCTGTTCTTTCACCAAACTATTGCATTTTACTTCCTGCCTTCAGTATGTAATCACCAACTACAGTATCCTTAATGTGGCATGCCATGATTTTGCTATAAATGGAAACCTCATAACTAAATGGCTGCCGGAAGCCTTTATAGACACTGAAGTGGTAACATCTGCTCCAAAGACAATTATTATCATCAGTATTATCTACTAGCTTTCAAAACTTCTCATTCTCTGTGGGGTAGCATACTTGTCCTGAAATTCAAATATGAATATGAAATGAGAAATTCCAGAAAAAATAAAAATAAGTAAATAAAAGGTGTATGTTAATGAGATGTGCATTGTTGTGGAGTAAGAATTTGTTCCTCTTTTACAGTTACAAGATATGCAGAAGTCATTCACAATGAATTTTGTTGGGAAATTTGACAAATATTTGTGTCGCATTCCAGGAAAACAATGAACCTTAATACAAAATTTGCTATTTTACAGACGTAATGTCCTCTGTGTCATTTATACATACATACTACATGTATACCCACAACCTTATTTAACTTCTCTACCGACTACATATATGATGGGCAAAGCAATAAGCTATATAACAAAACTTTGCACATCTTCTAATTTACTCTATAGCATGGCAAAGGTCATAACAAATAAAACACACAAGCATCTTCTGGAATTTGTAATGAGCAACAATTTATTTGTATTTCTTGAACATGACTATTGTTCAGAAGGAATTAATTTAATATCTATGATGTGTTAATACTTCTGAATGTAGATCTTTTATGTCCCTATCTTGAGTAAAATTTACATACAATTTTTATGCAATTAAGTAGATATGTTGGCCAAGAAGGGCTCCAAAATTATTCAAAAAACAAACATTATCTCCTATAAAACAATTAAAAGATTATTTTAAAATATTTTCGCCAAATAACAAATTCATTGCTTTCTGCAAAAAACTTAGTTGGAAAATCTCCAAAATAAACCCCAAATACTTCCAGATCTACCTAGAAAATCATCTGTTATAGTGTTCAGCTTAATCATAAGTCATGATTGTCTGAGTGGACATTTGTTCAAAATGGGATTAATAATAATGAAGCAAAAACACACATTTGTGCAAGTTATAGTAAGTTTAGAGGGACCTGGTTCTCCTCAGGCAGCTCAATAAGTGGTACCTATCACATTCCTTATTACACAAAATTAGTTTCTATGTAGTAAAGATTATTTAATGAACATTGATAATTAAACTATATGAAATTCTCAAAAATCAAGAAGACCTAAATTATAAATACTGTGAGGCAGGAAGACAATGATTTCATTATCAAATCCTGAGCATTAATCACACACACACACACACGCACGCACGCACGCGCGCCCACACACACACACACACACACACACACACACACACACACACACACACACACACACACACACACACGCACGCACGCACAATATTTATCCTTTAAACAATTATTTCTTTTCTCTCAATAGAAAAGAAGAAGTACCTTTCCTTTCAACAAACTAATGGATTTTACTTCCTGCCTTCAGTTGGTAATCCTACTTCAGCAGCTATAATATCCTTAATGCAACATGATTTTGTTATAAAAGAAAAGCTCATGCATAAATGGCTTCCAGAAATTGGTTCCTTTTACAGCACTACAAAGTGGTAACATCTACTCCATAGACAATTATTATCATCTATATTATCCACTAGCTTTTAATACTTATCTCATTCTCTGTGGAGTAGCAAAGCTTGTCCTGAAATTCAAACTACGTTATATCAAAAACGTGAAATTCCACTAAAAATAAAAATAAGTATATAAAAGGTGTATGTCAATGAGATGTACATAATTGTGGAGTAAGAATTACTTCCTCTTTTACAGTTACAAGTTATGAAAAAGACATTCACTATGAATTTGGATGGGCAATTTAAAAGGTGTATGTCAATGAAATGTACATAATTGTGGAGTAAGAATTACTTCCTCTAATACAGTTACAAGTTATGAAAAAGTCATTCACTATGAATTTGGTTGGGCAATTTACTTACGAAATCTTGTGCCGCATTCCAGGAAAACAATGAACCTCAATACAAAATTTGCTATTTTACAGACTTAATGTACTCTAAGTCGTTTATACATACTACATATATACACACAACCTTATTTACCTTCTCTTCCGACTATCTATGTGATGAGCAAAGCATTAAACTACATAAAAAAACTTTGCACATCTTCTAATTTACTCTATAGTGTAGGAAAGGTCATAACAAATAAAACAAACAAGCATCTTCTGGCATTCTTGATGAGCATAAATTTATTTGTATTTGTTGTACATGAGAATTTTTAAGACAAGTTTAATTTAATGACAATGATATGTTAATACTTCTTCTGAATGTAGATTATGTCCCTATCTTGAGTAAAATTCACGTATAATTTTTATGCAATTAAATCATGAAAGACTTTCCGAACTATTAGTTTTTCCAAATAGTTTGGTAATCTCAGTCCTAAGAATATTGTGGAAGCTTACAACGGTGAACATCCTCAAAATATTTATAGAATGTTATGTCCAGGATGGTAACTATGAGAGGTAAATTGCCATCAAGATAGCTGGATATACCATCATTTTAGCACTCAAAAGGTACAGTTTGTCTCATGGTGAACAAACAAAATATCCTCTATGTAGTTACTAAGATGTGATATGACTGGCGTGTTTTAGAGGCAATAGTTGCCCAGCTCTTAGATGAAATATTCTCCTCCGAGCACTCATTTAATTGCCTTCTTGTTGCTGCGATATTCGGTACTCTCGTGCCAATCGTTATATTCGGTTTGAAGGGTGATTCGCAAAACCTCGACGTTTCTTGCAGAATGCAATGAACGCAAAGTTGGAGGCCTCATACTTTAACCTCCCAGAAATGACGAGGTTGACAAACGTTCCTATCGTATCCTACGGAAGATTTTAGCCACAGAGAAATTGTTGAGATGTTGAAGGCCGATGTCACTTTGCTGTTGCTCACTAATGGCCGAAAATCTCCGTAGATGACGATGAAGAGGAATACTTGATGGCGCGTCGAGTGAAGTATTTTTACTTGATTGACAATAATCGCAGGATGAATCCATGTTGTGTCTTAGGATACTTCTGAGGACACTACCTCCGGTATCAGTCACACCAGACCTCCAGACGATTCTGCAACCTTTGCAGAGGATTCAACTCTTGTTGCACGTCACTCATGTCAACACAATGTACATCCATACTAATTTGAGAGAGGTGGAGTAATCCAATGTCCCATTTGGAACCACTCCGTCTGAACTATAACATATTTGCTGTTGTGCAGAAAAGGAATCTGTGAGAAACGCCTGCATTTATCTTATACGACAAGAGCGCTGGAAATAGCCACAATGCTGTATGACTTATTGCATCTTCTGAAATACTCATCAAACTGCTTTTTCAACTAAAGAAAATTGTAAATTACAGAGAAAACGATAATATCAAGAACATGTTTACAAACAAATGACTACAGCTTATGCAATTGTTGCCCATAGTAACTACCAACATAAAACAAAAGAATACAGATTTCAAAGCCCTCGCATTACGAAACAATCTTTAAAGATGCCATTGCCTCACCCTTTTGTACCTATTAATTTTAAACCTACATTTAAAAAAATATATGAAACTATCGGTGTAAACCGTGGTTTTAGTGCGCAGGAATTTCGTGTCATACTATTAGATCATGATGATCCTAAATATCAAGGTTGGTATTCAACCGCATTAAGCTTTCACACCTTCACACACGAACCCCTTTCTAACCTTGGATTCGAGGAAATCTATAGATATACTTAGACCGAAATCTCAGTATTTAATGTTTGTACAGAATGTAATGCCTCCTTTACCCACGATGTATGCGTGATAAGGTAAACACGGATAGTTATAACATGTCAAACGTCTTTATTGCCAATGCCACATCGCACATAATTAAATGCGCCATACTAATTTAATGATTGTTCATCAAATTCGTGAGGGCATTGTCCCGTAAGAGCTCTCGTTTAATAACAAATAATGACGTGGCACTGAAATGAACCACTGCTGTGTACGAGATTCTGAATAAGGTGTTTTTATTTATTTTACCACATACCTACATGTAAACGTAGAGGAAGCAATGTGTCCCAACCCAAAATCTGGCACAAAAATTTCTTTGTAAATTTATGTATATCTTGGGAGCTTAAAAAATATGAAACCATGAACTATTTTCGTCTGGATTCAAACACTAAAAGCTAGATCAGATAACCTTCCAAACACAAACGCGTAACCGGAAGATTTCTTAATATATAACGTAAAATATAAGTTTTTGTTTCCCTCTCTTGAAAATGCATCCAACCATTCCGAAAAAATATTTAAAGTTTAACAAATAAAATAACTCGCACTTTCTGCAAATAAAGGCTAAGTTCTTTTCATTCGGAATGAATGTTTTATAATTTCAAATTCCCCGATGAAACGGGAATAAACGAAAGCTTAATACAGAAAAGTAAAACACACTATTTCATTTAAATAATGAAGATCTTCTGTCAGACACCATTTTAATACAGCTTCCTGGCTGCATCCTTCAAGTCCTATTAATTTAAGTCCTATTAAGTAAACTTTCAGAAAAAGGAAAGAAATTCAATGCATAGTTTAACAGCCACAGTGAAGAATAAGACAAATTTAATTAACAAAGGACTCAATTTAATTTTGTAAGTTAGATTAGAATGTTATAGACAAGATTAGAAACCTTTTATGTAAAATTAGAATTAAAAATAAAGTATAAAGCTCAGGTTTTAATTAATTACAAGCGCCTAACTACTGAATCAAAATCAATATACTTAAATAAGTCTATCATCTGATTTAAACACTCAAAATGCCAATATTAGCTCGTCTTTAATATCCTAAGTCTAAAATTTGCATCATGAAGTATTCTTGCTTATGTTTCAGTGAAGGATAACTATTGCTCTTTTAAACAATGCCATAACATTCAGGAAAATGTATCTTATTTCCTGTCCTTAAATTAAGGGATTGTCATCTATTTGTATAATTTTGTTAAAACCTTTCATATATAAATGTCTTGGTTTAATATTTTCTAATTTTTGTTAAAAAATAATAAAATCCTTTAAGATAACAGGGATTAATTGACAAAGGATATTGCATTTCTTTAGAAGGTCAGAGATTAAAGCATTGGAGTATGTTGAAACAATAGGTATTCTTTTTTTAGTTATCCTCCTTGGTAAGTGGTTCTGTTAAATTTCAGTATTTTCATTTTGGTAAGCTAGTGTGAAGTGTGAGTTCTGAAAAAGCTACAATGTGCTTCTTGGATATTAGTGAATAATTTACATTATTTCTTCTTTCTCAAGGATACGTTTTATTCATGACTTTCTCTTCATCACTTTACCAATAAAACTAATTTCTCTTTCAACAAAATCAGATACATCAAAGGATTACTGATCAGGATAAGCAATTTCCTCACACCTATTATTTCTTTTGTAAAGTAAAATCATCACTAGCAAAATTGAAGTGATTACAGTACCAGATTTATCCCTTATTATTAAGAATATCTATGGAGGGATACCCATGCTACAGAAATTATTTCAAGTCCAAGTATATGTATAAGAAGCTTAACATGGGTTATTTGTATGCCAACATGCCCGCTAAAGTTAAAGTTCTTATTTTAATATGCAATGATTGTGTATCCTAGTAGTGTCATGAAACCGCTATCTATGATAGTGGGGCCTGTGTACACAAAGAGCCGGCAAATAAAGATAGCTGAGATAAAGGACTTGCCGGCATAGATTAAGTTACACTTCTGGAAGGTGATTGAATATTCGGTTTCTTTATTATTCTGGAACAGTCTTGAATTTATCAATGAGGTATTGAAGAAGGCGATGACATGCCAAGAGTCAGTGGTAAGCAGTAAACAGCTGTAGAGTGTTATAACGAGACCTGATGTAATCAGAACACTGCTTGCTATTGTCACCGACCTTGGTAGATTGTGGTGTGTATGTGACGTAATGTTGTTACATGAGAATTGAACAGAGTATTTCTGCAGAAATAAAGAACATTTGGAATATAGAATAAAAAGAAGTATTTCAGAAAGTGGAGTGCCATTGTTACTAAAATTAGGCAAGTGAGTCAACCTTGTATATACTTTTCTCCACTTACAAGTTTTTTATGAAGACTAGTTAATGGGGACCCTATCGTCAGCTCTGTGGTAGACTGTGGTAGACTCGAGTCTACCACAGAGCTGACGATAGGGTCCCCATTAACTAGTCTTCATAAAAAACTTGTAAGTGGAGAAAAGTATATACAAGGTTGACTCACTTGCCTAATTGTAGTAACATTTGGAATATCTGCAACTCGGACTTTTAATTCTACGAACCCTCAAAGTCACAATAGCAATTATATCACCCAAAATTTCAAAGTTAATTTTTTACTTTTCATTCTTATTCTTGCATGGCATAAACGGGTAAAAGTTAGAATCAGAATTGAAAGTTCCATTGTTCAAATTCCGACTATGGCATTGAATTTTTCAGTTCTTATTCTAACCTTCAGAATTTACTTACACACAGGTTGTGTGAATAAAACAATCACCTATTTCTGATTGCGCTTATAAATGGAAAACTAGAATAAAAGCACCTTAAAAAATCTGGGATTTAAGTACTTATAAATCGTAAGCCACTATTAGAGTAAGTGACCTTGAGTTGAAATTTTCTCATTTGTCAACTGGGAAGGTATGAATCAGGTGGAGAATTTCATGCCTAATGATAGGTTGATATGGTAGCTCAATGTTTTTTGTTGTTGTTTCTTTTTGCTTTACTTTAATATAGAATATGCACTGTACAAACCCTACGGCACTGAATTCTTTTGTTTTGATTCTAACCTTACAAGTTCACCTAAACCAGGTCTGTATGTGTTAGAACAATCACCAATCACTGTATGCCCTTATCAATGGAAAATTTGAATAATAACAGGTAGATCTTTCTCTTTCCAAAGTTTTAGAGCACTGACAATCAAATGAGCCAAAGTTTTCAATGGAATAGCTTTAGTTCAAAGAGCACATAATGTGTAAGAAAATCTTAAAAGGCAAGCTATTTTATAGAAACAAAATAAAATGTTATCAAATTTTAAGCATTCTTCTCAAATTCAAAGAAGAGGGGTAACTTGAAGAAGCAGTGGGGAAAGAAGAGTTTCAAAATGCATGTGATTAGTAGGGGTAGTAATATTTAGCTTTTTGAAATCAGAAATTTAGCATTTTGATTTTTACGTTAAGCAATTTAGCAATTTTAGCATTTTACATTTGCAATTTAGCATTTCATAGCATTTAAAAAAAGGTTTAATTGGAGATAATTTTTTTAAATGATGAATATTAACATTATTTATATAAGATTTAAAACACATTTATGGAGGGTTATTAATGACAGTGACTTAAAAGTGCATAAAGTGCCAATTTATTTTACATTAATATAGGTTAAAGCAATACACAGAAATATAGAACAATTTGATACAGACTAAAGCATACTGCATAACACAAAAATGATAAATACATACAGATGTAAAACTGACACAATAGAAAGGAAATGTACAAAATTAGCCTCACACTTATCGACGTGACTCACGCATAGAATGAATGAAAGTTGCATGTAAAACCAAACAGAACAATGAAAATCGGAACTTTGGCAACTGAGAGCTACAACTGAAATTAATATGTGTTTATCACTTCCTTAAAATTAGGATTGCTGTTGGTTTTCAAAGAAAAGGATTGAAATTTTCCGTTAACTGGGTTGTGATGATAGATTTATTACAATCATTAATCATGGCAAGAGGGATATCTTTGATAAAACAACTGAATTCGCTTCAGTACCAAACATACCTCATACGGGCAATGGTGGAGCAGTAGGCTAAGTTAGCGGGAAGGGTTGCTTTCCACATTCTAGAACACTGGTCACTTACTTTATAACTTTCTAAACATGCAAAGGTTCTACAGATTCTTCAGTTAAAGATTCCAGAAGAAAAAGCATTGGGGAAACATAATTACTTGGGAAAAACTTTGATTTTGCATTTATATCACATTTTGAGTCAATTTCACACTTTATCGCGCTATATCGCATTTGAGAAAAATCAGCACCCCTACTTAGTAATAGGCACCTACTTAATTCTTTTGGTATAAATTTTGTAGATAGCAAGTTTGATTTATCCAATTTAACTGAAAAAATAAAAACCAAACACATACTCTTCTAACTGGAAATTTCATCGTTATTTAACATCTAAAATTAAGGGTTACAAATAAATCAGTAACAAGTTATAACATTTTAGTTAATTGATGGAAATTAATCATATAAGGTGTCAGGAGAATGGTGACAACATAAAGCATTGCAGTCAATCAATTTTTATATTGCCTGTTACAGAATTGGAATTAGAATGTGTAGTCCAGGGTATAAAGGCCAAATATTCATCTGGAGTTGATGAAATACCAGATGTTATCATTAAAAAAGTTATACATCAAATAGCTAAGCCACTAGTCAGTCTCTATAATGCATCATTGCAATCGGGTTGTATTTCCAGATAAGTTAAAAGTATCAAAACTTAAGCCGCTTTATAAAAAAGGGGAGAAGAATAAAAGATAAAATTACAGACCAATATCAGTCGTATCATCATTTTCTAAAATATTTGAAAAACTGGTTTGTAATAGAATGATATCATTCATCTCAAAATACAATATTCTTTCAGAGGCCCAAAACGGATTTAGAAAAAACAGATCTACCATAACAGCCATGGACAGTTTAATAAATAAAATTCAAGAAGCTATTGATAAAAAATTAGTACTTGTGAGTTTATTTTAGACTTAACGAAAGCATACAATGTTTTAGACCATGAAATACTACTCAGGAAATTAAATAATATGGTTTTAGGGGTATTATGAATAATTGGGTTAAATACTATTTAAGCGATAGAAAA
Source organism: Mantis religiosa (assembly GCA_030765055.1). Classification (NCBI taxonomy): domain Eukaryota; kingdom Metazoa; phylum Arthropoda; class Insecta; order Mantodea; family Mantidae; genus Mantis; species Mantis religiosa. Next base: position 29,593,219 of record CM060950.1, on the reverse strand, counting down.
CAGTTTGTAGAACTTCAGTTTGAAAATAAAGGAAAATTAAATACAGTTCAGTCCAAAGTGAGAGAAGTTAGGTGAGGAGTTCCACAAGGATCAGTCCTGGGCCCCTTGTTATTTTCATTGTACATAAATGATTTGCCAACTGCCATTAATTCCACAGATGTTATTTTATTTGCAGATGACACTAACATCCTAATAAAAGGAAACAATCAAGAAAGCATACAGACCAAACTCAGTGATACGTTATGTAAACTGCACACATGGTTTCAGACGAATGAGCTAATTATAAATAAGGATAAGACTGTTGCCATTTCATTCCATACTTGCCAAAATAAAAATGTGGTCAAACCTCCAATAGTATTTGATAAAACAGCCATTAGCTGCAATAATGAAACAAAATTGTTGGGATTACATATGAATGAGAACATGAAATGGACCACACATATTTAACATTTAATAAATAAACTGAGTTCCATTTGTTATTTGCTTAAACATTTGAAAAGCTTAATAAATTTAGCAGCATTGAGAAATATATATTATGGTAAGTTTCACAGTCAGTTACAATATGGGATAGTGTTCCGGGGGGAAAAGGCAGATAGAGTCTTTAAACTTCAAAAAAGAGTGATAAGGATACTAAAAGGGGTGGATAACAGAACATCTTGCAGGCCACTATTCAAAAAAACATCAAATATTACCTCTAGCATGTATGTATATTTTGGAATTAGTGATCCATGTAAAACAAAATAAACTACAAATACAAAATTACAAAAATGCTGATATTCACAAATACAATACATGTCAGAAAGATGACTTTCACATTCAAAGTTGTAGAATGGAAATCTTCAGGTCTAGTGCTATCAATAAAGGTATAAGATTATACAACAGGCTACCAGAAAATATTAAACAAATGAAGAGCCTTATACATTTTAAAAAGGGAGTAAAACTCTTTTTACTGCAACATTCATTTTATTCTGTAAATGAGTTTTTAAATGATAATTAGTTTTAAGTGATTGTAAATAATGACAGTGGACATTAATGTAATTTTTGTACTATGACATGTCTGATATCAATCAAAAGGACAAAATAAATTGAATTAAAATGAATTGAATTAAATCATGAATTAGAGTAAACTCCACATTTGTGAACAATTACTTTTATATAGCATTTCTCTATGGTTTTTATATAGTTTATATTTATTTGCTTTTTCTACTTTAGACTTTTGTTGGATCCTGTATCTGTTGCAGTTTTTAGCCTTATGTAACTTTTTATATTTATCTTTGTATCTTGAACTGACATGTCCTATAACATATGTATTATGCTCCAAAGGATGAAATAAATACAGATACAAATATATTTCTCCACACTAGCCATATATAAGCTAAGGTTTTTAGTAGATAGAGTCAACATGAAAATTCAATGCCATGGCCGGGATTTGAACCATGGATCTCCTGGTTTCTGTTCAGTTGCTCTTAACCTTTGAGCTACCATGGCCAACGTGCTGTCCTGGCATTAAATTCTCCATTTGACTCGTATATTTTCCCGGTAGACCACTAGGGGCTCTCAGATCCGAGATACACCGTTTGTGGCGACTTACTATCGTAAGTACTTAAGTCCCAAGCTTCATCATTTAACTCTTATTATTTTAGTTAATTGATGGAAATTAATAATTTCTCCACACTAGTCGTATATAGGCTAAGGTTTTTAATAGATAGAGTCAACATGAAAAATTCAATGCCATACCACAGTACGTTGGCCATGGTAGCTCAAAGGTTAAGAGTGACTGGACGGAAACCGGAGATCCGTGGTTCAAATCCCGGCCATGGTATTGAATTTTTCATGTTGACTCTATCTATTAAGTTCTAACATGTTAATGAATTTAGCATTTTGCTTAGTTATTTCAGTAATGAGTCACTAAAACCTAGTCCCCTTATTTTCCGAAAGGCACAAATAATTAATAATGAAACCTGTACTTAAAAGAAAGGGAAATGTTATGTTTATACCAAAATACTAATATTTCTTTCACCACTACTTTCCGAAGTCCAGATTTTAAAAAAATGTGGGAAATGGTAATTTTTCTGTCTAATATCCATATTTTGAATTTTGAGAGAGGTATTTCCATAAGAATAGAGGTTTTTATGCTTACCAATGAATAACTAACTTCTGCTGTAGTTGTAGCAAATATAAATAAAGTAAGTAGTTTGCAACTTAGTGACTGACTTTTACTCTGTTAAATTTTATCTTTGCAGAGCAAGAGTTTGTATAATAAGAAAAATATATCTAAATGTAAAGAACTTTACAGTCTATCATAATAAAGGAACATGTACATACAATCCTTTTTTTAATTTTTGTGTTACAGAAAATAATTACTTTCAGAACGGAATTTGAGCAGGGTTTCAAAACTATTAGTGCACTTGGTAAGTTGAATTTTGAGATGTATTTAATAACCGTTATAGGTTAAAATTTTAAGAGATGACTAATCCGAAGTTCACAGTAGAAAATACTCCCTTAACCTAATTCATGCTAGTTCTAGAATGTCTACAGTATTGAATTTTATCTTGTATTATAGTTAATGCAGGGCCATAGTGGAGGGGGAACGCAGATATACGCCATCCCCCCACTAATTTTCGAAGGGGGATGCAGTCCCCTTACTAATATTATTATTTATATATACATTCAAAATACATTTATATAATGTTTATGACTATTAATGGACTCCAGTAAATATGTAGAAATTAGAGGATTACATGAAAGAATGGATAAAAGTCGTACACATGCTGAGGACAACCAAAGCAGCAAGGCGAATCTGCAAGTGCAGAATTCTGATCAGTTCTCCAGCATCTGGAAAATTCTTTAGGTGTGTGTCCCCCAACCTTTTTTCTTAGGAATACGACCCTGGCTGAATGACAAATTGTTGCAGTATGTGTACTCAAAGAATAACTATAAATGATACTCACCATGACATGTATTTCCACCAACTAGCATATATGACTTATCTCCAATAGCATCAAAAATATTAAATATTTCTGGTACTGATGTAGGATGGAACCATACTCCTCTGTTTGTAATAAAGGAGAGTGGCAGCTGATTAACATAAGCATCAATATTTTCCAAGCATTTTTGGCCAGTTCTGGGACACAGTTTAGTGCTGCTAAGCTCCTACAACACAGACATTTAATAATAATAATAATAATAATAATAATAATAATAATAATAATAATAATAATAATAATAATAATAATAATAATAATAATAATAATAATAATAATAATAATAATAATAATAATAATAATAATAATAATAATAATAATAATAATAATAATAATAATAATAATAATAATAATAATAATAATAATAATAATAATAATAATAATAATAATAATAATAATAATAATAATAATAATAATAATAATAATAATAATAATAATAATAATAATAATAATAATAATAATAATAATAATAATAATAATAATAATAATAATAATAATAATAATAATAATAATAATAATAATAATAATAATAATAATAATAATAATAATAATAATAATAATAATAATAATAATAATAATAATAATAATAATAATAATAATAATAATAATAATAATAATAATAATAATAATAATAATAATAATAATAATAATAATAATAATAATAATAATAATAATAATAATAATAATAATAATAATAATAATGATGATGATGATGATGATGATGATGATGATGATGATGATGATGATGATATCATTGGGTATCAACCACAGAGTCTGCTTTAAGGGAGAAGATGGTCAACTGGCACTGAACAACCAGGGAAATTACTGAGAACTTGCTAAATATTTTGAGAAACTTCTTAACTGCACAGTAACAATAAGCAGATTCCCTCCACAAGAACCTGAACAATCAAATCCAGATTCACTGCCACTAGATGAAGAAGAGATTATCAATTAGATTGAAAAACTTAAAAACAATAAAGCAGTAGACGAAGATGAAATTGTAGCACAATTCCTCAAAGTGACAGGACCAAACATCATAAAAGAAATCACTACACTTGTGCAAGAAATCTGGCAATGCAATAAATCCCAGATGAGTGAAAGAGCATTAATCCCCCCATTACATTAAAAAGGGAATCGAAGAGATGTAACAATTACAGAGGAATTTCGTTATTGTTAGTCCCTTAAATAATTCTGTCTTGATGGCTGCACAAAAAGCACAACAATATTTAGAACCACATATTAGAGAATATCAGGCAGAAATTAGGCCAGGTGGATCGTGTCCATAACAAATCCTGAACTTGAGCAAATCCTTAGACACCAAAGAATCTATAGCAACAAACTAGTGTGTACATTCTTGGAATTTTAAGAAACTTATGATTCAGTTGACTGGCAATCACTATACGAAATATTCAGAGAACAAGGTTTGGACTGTAAAACTCTTACACTTATTATACAGACTCTAACAGATACAAAGGCCAAAATTAAATTTATGGGGGACATTTCTAAGTCTTTCAAAGTTAAACAGGATTAGGATAAGGAGCCTTTCTCCAATACTCTTTAATTGTGCTCTTGATAAAGTGTTACAAGAATGGTATAAACAGGAAATAATTCTTAAAATTATTTGAGAAGTTAGACTCATATCTGAAATTTGTAATCTGCCTTATTATAGGACATATTTATTTGCTTCAGACTTTTGTTCTACTTGCCTAGCTTAAATGGATAACACAGAGGTACAGGTATGTGCCTTGTGGACATATTTGGTACGTAGTTTTATAAAATTTGTTTTATATACTCTGCTAAATACGAGGACTGTTCAATAAAGAATGATCATAATTTTTTTATGGTCATAATTTTTCACACTAAAATTCAATCTTATTATATTCTGTTAGCTTAATGTGAAACAAACACACCATAGTAGTTTCATTGTTGGTACACCTGGTTAGCGCCTGTGAGAACCAGGTAAGTTCAGACATGTTCACTCTCGCCTACCGCTGCAATGGAGCTAAAACACAAGGAACAATATGCGGCTTTGAAATTCTGCTTTCGTCTCAACAAATCTTTAGTTGAGGCCTATACAATGTTACAGGAGGCCTATGGAGAGTCTGTTCTTCCCTACAGCACAGCTCGAAGGTGGTTTAAAATGTTTAAAGAGGGGAGACAATCAATTTCAAAGAAAGGTGGATCTGGTGTTCCAGTTACTGCTCTTACAGAAGAAAACATCAACACTGCTACTGCCATTGTGAGAGAGGATTGACGAATTACCTTAAGATCACTTTCTGGAATACTGAACATTTCATTGGGTGCCACCCACACTATGGTGACAGAAACATTACATATGAGACGCTTTTGTGCGCGATCTGTTCCAAGACTTTTGATTCCCAAACAAAAGGACATTTGCATGCAGTTTTGCATGCAGTTAAAGTTGATGTTAGAGAAAGATCCGGAGTTTCTTTCAAACGTGATCACAGCTGATGAAACTTGGCTACATCATTTTGCTCCTGAGTACAAACAGCAAAGCTCAGTGTGGAAATCTCTTTCATCACCAACCCCCAAAAAAGCAAAGGTGATATTCATGGAATGGTTTATCAGCATGTTGTACCTGCACACACAGCAGTAACTGGACAATATTTCAGGGATGTCCTGAAAACATTGCAAGTCCATATCAGGCGGAAAAGACCACATTTCTGCGAAGCAGGCTGGATGCTGCACCACGATAATGCGCGGCTGCATATTGCCAATGTTGTTGCTAAATATCTTGCAAGAATCAATGTGAAGTGCATCCTTCACCCTCCCTATAGTCCGGATTTAGCCCCATGTGACGTTTTTCTATTCCTAAACTTGAAGAAACAGTTAGAAACAGTTAATGCTTTTGTGGGAGGCATTATCCATCATCAGAAGCAGGCTGCAGAGGCGATTTTGAAGGATATCTCAAAAAATGGTTTCCAGCATATCTTTGAAGACTGGCAGAAGTGCTGGGACAAGTGCATCACATTCAGGGGAGACTATTTTGAGAAGGACCATCAAAATTATGAGGATGAGTAAAGGTACTTTGTCAAAAAAAGTTTGTGATCATTCTTTATTGAACAGCCCTTGTGCAGCTACTGGTATAGGCATGTAAATTTGTGAAACTTACTATATTGACATAATGTGCCAAACCAGTATACCTACCATCCAGTTGCTCTTAAACATTGAGCTACCATGGTCAACGTGCTTTCATGACATTAAGGATATAAAGTATACCTACTGCCAAAATAACGAAAATAGTAAGCAAATCTTCTGTTTTTGTTAATAAATTGTAATACTTGGCTTTCCTTTACTAAATAAGCCAGGGATAGTTCAGCACATAGGCAATGACTGTCTTATTATATGAATCTGAGAATCAAGAGTTTTCTCATCTGGACATAATGGAGAAGGTCTAATGCTCAGGAATTGACAACCAAGTTATTCTCCTTAATGGAGAAAGTTAGTTATAGAAAAATGTTTAGCACTTAAACCTAAAAGATGATGATACTTGGGTCCTGAACATAAAGACTTTTTTAGTTTTGGAAAATCAATAAATGAAGCATATGTGTGAATAACTGTCTACGTTACATTTTCTGAAATTTCAGATATTTATAGAACAAATATCTATGATGTATCTGGATCTGCATTTATGGGTAGCTTGAACAAATTTCAACAGATGCCTTCAGTATTCTGGAAATTCTGAAGCTAAAGTTACTTAGAAATAATGGAAAAGAAGTCTGTGTTATATCATCCTTCAGGAAAGTGTGGTAACAACTTTATGAATTGAATACATTAACATAAACACTTTAATCAAATGCTTGTTCAATAGTTTTAAGCTTATATTGCTAAGGTTATTTAGTTTCTCATCAGCAAATTTAACTTTAAACATATAATGCTATCTATTTTCTGTGTACACTCATTATCTGAAAGTGAGTAGCCACATATTCAAAATGTATTGGTTTACAGAACAAAACTTCACATTATGTCTTACCACATAGCTCACTCTCATGGATAATAATCACCTTTATTACCTTTCTCTTAAAATAGGATATCTAACATACAGTGACGAAGCATGCAGTGAAGTGCTGGAAGCTCCAATTCCCCCAACAATTTCAGGAGAAAAAGAAGAAACACAAGAAAATTTATGTCAAACAATACTTTATTTGCCCTGGATACATGTTCAAAATGTATTCTTGAACATCTGCGGTGCTGCAGGCAATTTGTCAGCTGCTTAGATTCAAGTAAGCAGTTGCACAAGCTCATTCATTACTGAATATTTCTTTGTTCATTCATAACCTTGAATACCATGTTTCATAGGTTTCTGGAAGCAAATGCAACCCTTCAATAGTTAGGAAGCACTGACAGATTTTGTCACGTGAAGTCTCTGTGGTGTGCGAAGAAAAGTTTACTTTTTTGTTTTATGTGGCACTTTTAAATACAACTGTAACTATATTTCAATTGCATTAGCAATAATATTTTATGTATATTGGTAAATAATGGTGACAGATAGGAAATTCTTGTGAAGTTGGGCTTTCAGAAAATTTGAACGAATCTTCAAAAGACTAAACTTAAAACTAGCACCCGAAAACAAATTCAGTCTGAGAAATCTGCTAAATAAACCACTAAAAAATTCAATCCCCAACAACTTGAAATCAGGAATTTCTCAGATAAATTGTGAAACCTGTGAAAAAAGCTACATAGGAAAAACTAAGAGAAACTTGTTAACCAGGCAAAAAGAACACCAGAGGAACATTAAGTTGAAACAAACTGAAAAATCTGCAATTTCACACCATTTTTGGACAGGAAACCGCAACATTGGCCAAAACATTAAACTGTTAAAATCTTTAAGTACACCCATAGAATTGGATATTTGGGAAAAAATATTCATAATTAAAAACCGTGATAAAGTTATAAATTTTGAAATCTTGGCATTAAATGAAGTATTAAAACTTAGTGCCCCTAACATCAGATGGCAGAGTGATCGGAGCTCCGTAGTAATGGAAGAAGAGGAAGGTTCATTTAGTCACCAAACAGCTGAGGATGAGATCGAATGATCTTGAAAACGTTTCAATTATACAACAACATGTAAGTGAAGTTGAGTGTAAACATAGTGACTCATTAATCAAACTCAAAAATGAAGAATACTTCACTGTTAATAATGCTTCTGCTTTTAATATTTATGAAGTTTTAAGTTATTTGCAAAAGTGTATGAATTGCATACTTTCTCCATTTAGTTCGTAGCTGTAGGAAAAATTGGAACCTCTGAATGAAGAAGGGAGACAGGAATATGCTTTTTTGTAAGGTGACCAGTCCTGCAACACAAGAAGGACCTATATGTAACTGTGCAATACAAGGACTACTGAATAGTAGCCTTAGTTCTTTGAGTCATTATTCTCTCTTATTTTAATGAAAATAATTATTTAGAGCTTCCCTCGCTTTGAAAGTCATGCCTCACCCCTGATTAACATACGTATTTGTTCAATCTCACAACTCAAATATAACACATTTACATTATTGGCATTAATATGTCTGTCTTTTCACACTTAAAGTTTGTCATCCTTTCTATTTCCCACACAAGAATTTCCAATGCATAAACACAGCTTTGTTTGTAACAGAAGAAGAAGAACAAGAAGAAGAATTTGAACAACGTAGGTTTCAAATTATTCTCCTCTTACCTCTATATCATGGATATCATGTTTAAAATCTGAGCTGACATCTGTAGCTAAGGATTTGAATGCATCAAGAATTGGTCGATAGCCTGTGCATCGGCATGTATTTCCTCCAAAAGAGTCTTCTACTTCTTGCTTAGTTACCTTACCCTTTCCCTCTACAAGGCTGCAACATTAGAAGAATCATATATTTAAAATTGTGGTACAATCTTTTGTGATGAATGATGTTAATGGAATCTATAAAATAAGGGTGCAAATACATCTAATTCTATGCTATAAATTTTATTCTATAAATAAATCCTTGATAGTAAGTGATTATGGATTTATACCTATACATATTCATCACCATTCCAGGAGAGCAATAACCACATTGGGAACCATTCTTCTTAGCAAGCTGAAATTGTATGGGATTATAGCCTATCTTCCTATTTCCAATGCCTTCCACTGTTGTTATTTCCCAACCTTTGCAAGCAAACACTGGTATCAGGCACTGTAAAATAACATGGTACAAAGATATATAAATTCATTTATGAATTGGAACACTAAATAATGAAAATCTGAAATAATACTTACCTATTCATAAAAGGTAATAATAAGAAAAACTCTATTTTGAATGAGCTTGTGTGTTTATTTGGATGTTGATTTAAACTCTAAATAATATGATATTTTCAAACAATAACAGGAAATTAGGCCAACCTTTTCCCTTGATTTGGTCTATAACTCTTGTAGACCCTCCGTCCCAAATTATGGTATAGATATCACTCAATTATGAAATCTCAAGATATGGTATAAAATTTCACATTTGCAATGTATAGCACCAATTTATTACATTCCAAAATGTTACCTTATGTTATATTTTACAATGTTTTAGGCTTTTACGGTATAATTGAAGAGTAGACAGGAAACTGTATCAGTGCCAATACTATAAATGTAAAAAAGAGAAAACAAAAATGCTGTGATTTTTATGAACAAATTGTTGCTTAACATCTGCCTACAATCTATGATTTATGTCTATCTGTTAAATACAGTCATTTATTAAACACTAAATAAAATAATACTTCATGCTCACACTTTTTGATTGGCATTTGTGGTCTTTACCCTGTCCACTCTTACACTTTTGTTTTCCCAAATACAGAAGCTGGTATGCATTGCTTCCTTGTGTCATCATGTAGCATTCCATACACTGCTGCAAGGAGAGGAAAATATCATTCAGTTTGTCCCTGGGAAGGCTCTTGAATGCTTCGAAAATGCAGTCAACTAATTCTTGTGGTAATCTTGAACTTTTCTGATACAGCAGGGATTAAATTGCATTGAGAAATTCAAGGTCCAAACATTTAAATCTGTCAAAGTATAAACTTGAAAGAAGCGTAGGGACAGTGAAGCACAAACTAGTACAAAATTGAATCGAGAATATATTGATACATGTCATGAATTTTGAAACTCCACCACCGGACATCCTTGACAAGTACATCACGCCATCTATTGACAATACGGAGCAAGAAGAAACCACTACAACTTGCACTAGTCGAGTATCAGCTGAGGATAAGAGCAAGAGCTCTTGAAACATGTCCTGTGAATAAACAGGTGAGTGAAGCAATGTGTCAATATATTCTCGATTCAATTTTGTACCATTTAAATCTGTGTTGTTGTGTGGTTTCTGTTTGAAGACAATATTCAATCCATTTCTTTTTCTAACTGTGGTTTTGCATTGTTCTGCTGAATTGTCACTGTTTTCTACCAACAACGTTTAGTAAACTGTTGTTGGACAGCTAGAATGATGTTTTGGATAAGCATTTCTCAAATGTCATTTTGTTTCACAGATGTTTTGGGACTGATGATGGGAGTTCCACATGGTCGGCTTTTGCTGTTTATTTTTGCCTCCATGACTTCACTGAATGGCCAAATGCCTTTTTGTCCATTAAATCATTGCTATTTTTGCAACTCGTGCCATAAACATGATCTTGGATAGGAGTCATTGCTTTTGCATTGAAGATATGGATGCTCCTCGTCAAGCATAAAGTTTCTGCTGTAATTTTGAAAACTAAGCCATTTCTCATTACTTTGCACATAATTGAACATAGCCTTGAATTTACCATTATTCTGCACCATGGACAAATAGAATTGCAGACATTCACGTTTCTTTTCATCTGTTAGAAGATTTGCCTTCTTTCATCTGATTTGCCTTCTTTGAAGTATTGAAAGAATGTTGAGTAGCACTTGAATAGCACATGCCAAAGACTGAATTATTCCATGCTTTTGTAAAGGAGTTTCCTTAATTTTACTTGATTACACAACATAATCTATGCAACCGCAAACAAACTTCCTTTCATTCTAGGATTAACATTAGCATGTAACTTGTCTTGATCATACCTACTAATCTTTAGCTTGGTACCAAATATGGGAAACAGCCAATGGTGTTACTTGAAACTGATCTGCAGTTCTGTTAATAACACTTCTCTGCAAAATTCCATCTTTCTTGTACTGCAGTAGGTGTGCAAACTTTCATCTTTCTTAATTGCAGAATAGCATGACGGCACTCACCTGTCAATTGCTTATTTGTGGATCTTGTGACATTTGGCTGGGTTTATAACTCCTTGTCTTTAGCCTGAACGCCAATGCTGGTCGTCAACTGATTCTTGCTCACATTACACTAGGTAAACTGTTTATGATTCTGTTCATTACAACACATCACAGAGTGCACCCACACAGTGAAAGCCTATTGCCATACTGCACATCAGGCATAACCAGAACAAATAATATTTGCACATACATCATAATCCCACTCTTTGAACTTTTATCTATAACTTAGTTTGGGACAGATGGAGTATTTATTAATTGGCTAGTGGCAGGATTTACCTAAAAACTACCATATATATGGTTTGACTGTGCTTCTTTTCCATCCTACTAAGTTTATACTTTCCACTCAGTATACAGATAACTGCTTCTCCTGACTCAGTATAACTTTATGAAACAAGAGTCCTCAAGCACCGCATTTAGATACTAATTTCACTTTAAATATATGCACAAAGATGCTATAATTGAAGATTTGAGTAAGTTTAGTTTTGTGTAGCGACCCGAACTCATTGATGGACGGAGATCATCTGCTCCAGTGTAGTGCCCTGACAAAAACAGATGGAGAACTGACAGCACAACTAGTCACACGTTATTGGGAGGCCAGAAGGAAAATGGAAATTCTCCAATTTCATGAGCATTAGCAACCAAGCAACCAAGCAACCAACCAACCAACCAACCAACCAACCAACCAACCAACCAACCAACCAACCAACCAACCAACCAGTTTTGTTACGATCTACCTCCTCCTCCTCCTCCTCCTCCTCCTCCTCCTCCTCCTCCTCCTCCTCCTCCTCCTCCTCCTCCTCCTCCTCCTCCTCCTCCTCCTCCTCCTCCTCCTCCTCCTCCTCCTCCTCCTCCTCCTCCTCCTCCTCCTCCTCCTCCTCCTCCTCCTCCTCCTCCTCCTCCTCCTCCTCCTCCTCCTCCTCCTCCTCCTCCTCCTCCTCCTCCTCCTCCTCCTCCTCCTCCTCCTCCTCCTCCTCCTCCTCCTCCTCCTCCTCCTCCTCCTCCTCCTCCTCCTCCTCCTCCTCCTCCTCCTCCTCCTCCTCCTCCTCCTCCTCCTCCTCCTCCTCCTCCTCCTCCTCCTCCTCCTCATCATCATCATCATCATCATCATCATCATCATCATCATCATCATCATCATCATCATCATCATCGTCGTCGTCGTCATCGTCGTCATTGTCATCATCATCATCGTCATCATCGTCATCATCATCGTCATCATCATCATCGTCATCGACATCATCGTCATCATCATCATCATCATCATTATCACCATCATCAATATTATTGTTGTTGTCATTGTTATTAATGGACGACTATGTTTATAATCTTGAAAGAATAGTTGTAGATGCTCACAGAGTACTAATGCTAATGTCCCAAGGATTAAACAGATGAATGTAGGATTTAATAGTTGCTACAGAATGAGTTATTATTCATCAAATATTTGTGTTACCTCAGGGAATTATTTAGAGATGCAGTTAATTACTCAAACTTTCAGTTTAGGAATTTAAACTAGGTGATTGACTTAAAAATATGAAATACTACAAAATTACTATTAGGCTCTAAAATGCTTGAATTTTTCATATCTTGAAAATCATCTGGTATCAGGCAGTGACAAACAATACTGCATAAGTTTTATAAATTATAATGCATATGAATTCTACCCTGGGAATTCTACAGATGATGAAAAACACCATATAATGTCCTCAAATCAATAATGTTAGTAACAGTAGTGTGCTAAACAATAGATTAACTTTGTTCAATATATTAGACTTACAAAAGAAATATTAAGCTAAATAAATATCTTAATCAAGCATCTTAATTAAAATTCTGCAAATGCCTTTTAAGTTCTAGTGTTTGGAGAGTTATTTTCATGAAAAGTACATGTTGCATTTCACTTCTGTAAAATAATAAGTCTAGAAGCATGTTTTATGTGCTCTGTAATAAACTTTAGTATGAATTTGTATGCCTATGATGCTACATAATTTGCACTTGAAGGTTCCACTCTTAAACAAGACTGTAAAGATAAAAACAGAAGAAGAAAAGTTACCGAATTAACTGCATAGACCTCTTCCTTCTTCTTAAATGGATGTCTGGATTTCACTGTGACAACACATGAACCACAGCCTCCTTCATAACACATGTACTTAGTACCTCTTAGGTGTGCATGGTCCCGGATAAAAGTAGTAAGTGTTGTCCGTGGATCAAGCCTTGGAGACACTGTAACAGCAAAACAGTCTTGATGATTAATTTATCTTCTTACTGTTCCTCCTAGTTTCTAATCAACGGAAACATAAATTGGAATAATGAAATATGACCTCTTGCACCGAATGAGATGGCTCAAGTCGTAGCATCTGTGGTCCCACTTGGGAGATCATGTGTTTGACTCCCACAAATATTTCTTGCTATTTCACATTTGCAAAGACTCATCACTCCTAATTGTGTTTTAATGTCATGCATTTGTTTCAATTGAGTTACAAGAAAGTCTAGAAAACGAATTTTGGCGGATTAGAGAAAGCAGGAGCTATCAGTCCTCATAACTTAATTTTCATAAATGTCAATGGACCCTGAGTTCATTTGAGCATCACTCTACCTATTTCATTTACTGTCCTGAAACATGAGTTGATAAATGGTGCAGGTGATATGTCTTAAATGCTGTAAGAAGTATGTCTTCAGAAAGCTTCTGATATCATTAGACAGTAATTTGCTAAATGCATGTTTGAATTTCTGAAAAACTGCGAGACATAGTAAAACATAGACTGGAAAAATCAAAGCGTTGTTAATGGTAAATAGATAAGGGGAAATGTGTGCACCAGGATACATAGTAATGAAGTGAGATTGGAAAACGTCCTGACTTATGGGCTTTTTTGGTGGTTTCCCAGGTCACCAGGCAAATGCTGGGAGGAATAATTATATGCACCTAATTCCATGTTCCTCCATTTCACTTCACAGCACATTTTGATTCACGTTTCATCCTGATTAGCTATATTAGGGTTCCAAGTATTAGCAGGAATTACGGTGTACAACAGGTGCATTTTCTTTGAAAATTCTTATCCTCCACATCCAGGAAGGGCTGTGGGTCCTGGCATCCCAATGGATTTTTAAACTCTAAGGAGAGGATGTAGTTGTATGAGCTGCCACTGTACAGTTCAAATTTATAGTTATATACGATCCTGCCCTCTACTGTTCTCTTTCCTCAGTCTGGCCATCCTTATCATCCTCTCACCTCACCCTTCCCTCCTGAGTGCACTCTGCCAAAAACAAAATAAAACTCTTTTCCAGTAATCTCTCTACTGTTCTACCCATTTAATTTACTTGTCCCCTTTCCACATCTTATGGGACTTGAACTGAAAATAGTTTATTAACACATGTAAAATTTAAGTTAATTGATGGAAATTATTCATTTCTTCACACTAGTCATATACAGGTTAAGGTATTGGATTGATAGATTCGACATGAAAAATTCAATGCTATGCCTGGAATGTGAACCACGGATCTACTGGTTTCCGTGCAGTTACTCTTACCCATTGAGCTACCATGGCCAATTTGCCGTCATGACATTAAATTCTCCAATTCGCTCATATATTTCCCCAGTAAACCACTAGGGGCTCTTGCATCTGAGATACACCATTTGTGGTGACTTATTATCGCAAGTACTTGAGTACCAGACTTCATCATTTAACTCTTATTATTTAAGTTAATTGATGGAAGAAATTATTGTGAAGAAATGAATAATTTCTCGTACCTTGGATGTGAGAGCCACTAGTGGTTTACTGGGGAAATATATGAATCAATTGGAGAATTTAATATCATGACGGCAAATTGGCCATGTTAGCTCAATGGGTAAGAGCGACTGGATGGAAACCGGTAGATCCATGGTTCAAATCCTGGCCGTGGCATTGAATTTTTCATGTTGACTCTATCGATATATGTAAAATTTGTTCATTTCTTTGGTTTCATGCTTGGGTCTCTGTACATCACACTCAATTTCACATTAACTGAGCTTGTAGCAGATCAACTGAAATCACTTTGCTTCTAGATCACTTACAAAGTTAAATGCACTTTCTCTAGAAGAGGTTTCAAACCTATAACTTCTGATTTGCTGAAAGTTCAGAGGTCACCGGGTAGCCATCAACATTATTTTCATTAAGCTACCAAGTAGCCACAGCAACAATGGGTGCAATAATGCAGCACAGTTGGTTGGTTGTTACAGCATGTAGGTAATAATTCACAAAACCATGTTGAATGTTAACATAAAGCAGTTATCATCACAATTTGGGTATTAATTTTGCAATCACATCATGCATAAAAATAATTTTTAAGCTCCATTGCAGCCAAAATGCTATAAATATCTATATTACTGTAGTTTCTAGGTTTTATATATATTCAAATGTTATATGAGATTGTAAAATGGCTATAAGAACAGTTAAGAAAAAATTAACTATCATAAAATAAGTTAATTACCTTTTATAAATTACCCCCATTGCCACACCCACTTCCCCCACCAGTACCAACATATCCTCTTTAGTCTATTATTTATCTTGACCATAATTTTGAAAAGTGCCACTAAATATATATTGAGTTAATTAATTAAAATATAGAGGTTTGATATACTAAAATGTTAATTAATTGTAGCAGAAATCAAGTGTTCAAATACTCCATTTGCATGATAAATACCAAATTAATTTCAGGTGCATTTGCTGTCATCCTCAGCTGGCAATCAACTATCTGTCAGAATTATTTAATTATGAATGTTTCTCTTGCATTCAAGATATGTTATTAAAGGAGATGTGCTGTGGGGAACATTAAAGTTCATTACATATCTCTTATTAGCGAATATGCAAACATTCTCTGATATATCATTTGATTAGCTTCAGTAATCACAAAATAGAATTAAAAGCATAATAGCTAATTAATAGATCACACCTAAATATCAATTTAATAGTACAGAATAAAATCTGCATCTTCAGAAAGAAATAAAATGAATTTTTAAATGAATAAATTTTGTCTTCTTATCCTAGCATCATAAATTCAGTTGTGACAAAATGCCACCAACAGATGCCATGATATAGCAAAGTGGCAATTACTATCTAGCTCAGGATGGCAGCAAGTCCTCTTCAAATAACTTGGGGCAAAATTTTAATTACTTGGAATTTGAAGATATTCATCTCATAATAAACATTAATTAAACCATTGTCATTGCACTTAAATATTATAATGGATACCTCAGAAATTTGATTTAAATCCCTGTACAGTAGTGTGAATGCACTTTATGGCATAAAAGTTCATACAAAGCCAACCAATGTAATGTTTTGCCCAAAATTTGCATAAATGACACTCAAGGCAATGACTCGCTAATTCCAATGGCCTAATATGATTATAGGGTGTGGTATATGTGAAAAAAATTCTCCAAGAAAAAGACGACAAAATACTGCCTTGCCAAGCACTTTAATTACTTTTTTCTTAATGTAGCGTACAACACATTGTTCGGCTCTCACCAAGGCGGCCCAGGTTGAATACCAGGCAACCGGAAAGTGAAATTTGTGATGTACAACATGGCGCTGGGACAAGTTCTCTGCATTCTCCTCCCATCTCATTCCACTGGTGCTCCATCTTCATCTGGTGTATCACCGTTGTCACCGCCTGCAGTGCGGTATGCGGCAAAAGCAGCTGTTAAACACCACACACACACACACACACACAAACACACACACATTCATATACAACATCTACTTTTGTTACACTTTTCTCATCTTGGTTAAACTGTGCACGTTTTTATTTGTGGTCTCAGTAGGGTATCCCCAGCTGAAGATCAGCTTATAACATTGTACTCTGGCAGGCTATACTTTGTACCACTTGATGAACTACTTTAATTCTAAAGTCTTTGTAGTTGGTGTTTCCTTTCCAGTCATATTGTGTAATATAATGAAACAAGTAAATATGGTACTAAAACTGAAAGTGCAAATTATTGTAGCCACGGAATGATGCTTGAAATTAAAAACATTTGTGTTTAGTATCAAAAATAAGAACTAGTAATGTGAATTGCAAGTGCAGTACACCAATTGCACATGAAAAATCTGTAATATTTGTGTTGAAGATGAGTTCAAACAGTTTGTCTTCCAAAACAGATATAAAATTTAATAAAGTTTGTGGTTTGCAGGTTTTCATAACAATTCTTGAACTTGTACGTTTTCCCACAGTAAATTCATTTATTTAAGGGTATTTAACAACTATTTTGGAGATATATGTTAAACTGTTGCAAAATAAATGGTGAATCAAGTGACATAAAACAAATAAATTTTAAAAAGCTAAAATCATTTTATCAGCACTAATTCTTGACATGTTTCAGGTATCCTGTTCAATAGCAGTGCGATAGATTTATTAAATGCACTTAAACCAATAATTAAAAGCTTTAAGAATAATTTTCTTACCTCTGTAGATCTTTCCATTAATTTTCAGCATGGTTTCAGCATTTTCTCTGAGGAAAAAAACAGAGACAGTATTTATTTAATAATCTTGTTTGTCTGTCTTAAGGAATATCACCAAATAGGTATATACAATTATACAGCTTTTGAAAGCATACAAGTATTACGTAGCCTGCCTCGGTAGAGTAAATGGTAGTATGTCTGCCTCACGTTCAAGAGGTCCTGAGTTTGAATCTCAGTCAGGGTGAGTTACCTGGATAAGGTTTTTTACAGGGTTTTCCCTTATCCTTACAGACGAATGTCAGGTAGCTCTAAGCTCCAAGGGCCCTGGACACTTTTGAGCATCATTTCACCCATTTCATGCACTGTCCAATATGACTTAACGTTGGAGGACGTAAAATTACAACAACAAGTATTGCATAGAAAATGAAGCTAGCTACAGTGAAGCAATGAATATTATACAAATATAACAATTTCTAACAAAAACTTCACTTAACTTAAGAAAATGATGCTAATTCTTCTTTCTAATTGAAATCAATTTCACTAACTCCTGTGGTTTTCTTTGACTGAAGATGCAGACAAGGGTTTGTGAAATTGATTTCAATTACAAAGAAAAATTAACATCATTTTCTTAAGTGAAGTTTTTGTTAAAAATTGTTATATTTGTATAACATACAAGTATATTTTCTAACTTGAGGTACAAATAACCATTTAGTGATCAAGTACTTTCCTGACATAGACTTATACAAATACTGTTCTATTAAAAAAGAAGGAGCATATTTTTGCTTTATATCAAAGAAACTGTACAAACTAAACAGAATATTCTGCAAATCTCTGATTAGAGGAAAGTTTGGTCCCTGAGACTGTTTGTATTTAGCAAGAACAACTTTTGCTTAAAGCAGGCATTTCCAACTGACCAATGTATAACGTCAGAGATTACTATTGCTGGAGAAGAAGTTAGATGGAGCTACAGAGAGAGCAAAGGCGATAGTGGTTGACATAAGTGTGTTGAAAGAGTCTGCAGGGTAGTCATGTCATCGACTAAAGCATAACACAAAAATCATCAACTCTGGAAACAATTTTGTTTATTTGGAACACATGTTCATGGTCATGGAGTGTGAATAGGTAACGAATGTCTGGTGTGTTCCAAAGAAATGCAGTATATGAAGAAATTCAATCTACAAAGACATTTTTCGTGTCATGCAGCTGAATATGATAACTATCAAGGGGAAGAACGAGACAATAGCATTATGAACCTTAAAGGTAAATTGCTTACAAAAACACACTAGGAAAAATTACATGACTGTGAATTTAGGTTCAGTTAAGCTACAAAATTAATTTACATCTCGCAAAAAGTTTTCTTCCCTTTAGTAATGATCTATATGTGTAACATGGTTTAATATTTTCAACTGTCTCCAGAGAACTTAGAGAAGTTTGAACCAATTAATCTATCCAACTGGATAGGCTCATAGAACTCAGAAAATTGCTGAAGATAAACAGGTACGACTAACAGGCATATCACTTTAATTTGCGTGTTATTCATTAAATTATTAGACAGATCAAAGCACTGATATACAGATACTGCCCACCTGGCAGTCTTTATAAGGGGGATTAACATTGACATTGAAATTTGGTAATCATTATTAGACATGGTTCCAAAGAAAGTTACAAGTTCTATTAGATATTTTAACATATATTGAAAAGACAATTGAGACATTTAACTTATCATGAGATAAATTGTTATCATTAGTTGGAGTTCCAGTAATGGTTAGATTATTAATGGGTTTGTAATGCAAATTTTAGAGCAGAATTATTTAAGTTAGTTGACGGAAACTAACCACTTCTTCACACCAGCCATATACAGGCCAAGGCATTGGATTGACAGAGTCGACATGAAAAACTCAACGCCATGGCCGGGAACCGAACCACGGATCTACTGGCTTGCAATCCACAGTATTGTACACGACAACCTTGCCAGTCTCCTTACCGCGAAGGGCCAGATAATACGGGCCCACAGTCACTCCTGACCTCTGTACGCTGTGCCAGTCAGGTGTCTGTACCTCCCTCGCTTCCCTCGACTCTCTTCGTACGTCGCTCACAGCAATGCTTGGGGCCAGCTGGTTGCGGCCCGTTGCATGAGGTTTAGCATTCCTGTGATTGTTTTTGGACTCTTAATTGTTTGGTGAACAAAGTAGTTGAGTTTTAAAATAATTAGAATGGACTATTTATTGAAAAGTCCCTCTCATTCATGAAAGGTAGAAGGAAAACTTGAAATTAAACGATTAGGTGCATATCAACCGAACAATTTTACATTTACGCAACAAGAAGTCAAAAAAGAAAACAATTTCTATAACAGATTAGCTAACTGCAAGGAGAGGAAACAAAGTGTATTTTGTTTGTACTGTGTGTTATCTGGTAGTGAAGGCCTATGGAGGTCGGTTGATTTTAAGGATCGAAAATATTTGAGTGAACGAACTGCAAAGCTGCACTTCACTTAAAAAATACCTGAAAATTTAAATTATTGGTAATTGTAAACAATGCTGCTCAGATTTACTCTGCACATAAAATATCAATCTCGAAACACAGTACACTAACCACAACAAAAAATACACATGCTGAACAGTGTGATACAGTGCTGGGGTACATATAATTTTGCGAACCCCATGATCTGGCAGTAAAGAGTGACGATGAAACACAAGAATCAGCAAACCGTGGCAATTTCTTAGATTTGTTACCTCTCTTCGGTAACCTCGACAGTGATAGATGACCACGTCAACAGTACCAATATTGCTTGTATGTATCAAGTTTACTTGAGGAGTTAATGAAGGAGGTAAATGCTGCCAATTATGTTTCTGTGCAGGTTGACGAAACAACGGACGTAGCTTGCCGCACTCAATTTATGATCTCTTTACGATACATTAAAGGGTGTAAAACCGTTAAACGGCTTCTTCCTATTCAAGAGATTCATGATCGAAAAACCAATGGTCTCAGTGATGTTTTGATAAAGAAGTTCCAAGTTTAAAGAAAGTTCATATCTGAAGCAGTAATGCGTGGAGTAATGCAGGTGTCACACTTTGATTCAGATCTCTTTTCCTTATACTAAGTATGTACGCTGCTATATTGTATAAGCAATTAAATTTGGTTATAGGATATGCTTGTTCCAAAAACATAAAAGCAGTTAGGTAAGTTATTTTTCGCCAACATTGGTGGATTTACATTTTTTCCGTCTTCAGCAAAATGTAGTGATCTGTAGCATTCAGTTTGCAACAAATGCATTTCAGCTGCTTTCACAACAGGATGGAACTTTCAGTCTCGGGTTGTAAAAATCGTTCATGAAAACAAACATTTATACAGTGTTTTGAGAAGATTGAGCAGGAAGATAGGTGGGATGATGTAACAAATAGGGAAACTTTTTATTTGAAGAATTTACTGAACAAACCAGAATTGTTGCTTTTTTCTATACTTTTCTGCCACATTATGAAACTCTTTACATTCTGCACAACACAATTCAGAAGTGCCGATAGTGTTGTAGTATCTAATGCTTACGATATTTTGGATCAGCTAAGTCTGAAAATTCTGAGAAAAAAGTCTTAAGAGCTTATGACCCGTCCGGTTCCCTTATCCTATGTCATTCGCTTTTTATTTACTGTTTTTATTTATATATGGGGCAACTTGAAAAATAAAGTATACAGAAATAATCTACACGTGTTATAAGAAATAAAGCAAAGTATCAGAACAGAAGTTCATGATATTTTGAAAGCTGAACGTTTCCTTAGGAGATGACGCAGATACGTTAACGTACGAGTAGATGAACGGCATTTCCAACAGCTTCTGTGATAAATTGCATTGTGTTTACTCAAAACAACTGCCAGTCAAGTACACTTTAAAGTACTAACTCTTTTCAATGATAAACCCTAGTATTTCGCAATGTCTATTGGAAGGATACTGGAACTTCTAAATAAATTAAAGATTTCGAACTTAAATTTGTATTTAGTTTAACCGCATTCATCCCGCCTGCGCTTCCAAAGAAAGGCTATTGTTCAAAATACAATCAATCATTACTGTAGTTATGCTTAAATGTAATTTTTTTCATAAATTGTTAACCTAGTATATTTATATATTTTAGACTTTGGTTACAATTTTTCATTAAAGTTGTAAACTTATATTTGGTCAAAATGAACACATTTGCTAAAAATCACTTGCTGTGCTAAGTTGTAGATGACTGGAATGAATACTCAGGCCTAATTTATTTACAGGCTTTTATCTAACATTTTGAATATTATGAATTCACGACACTTTAACTAGCTTTCGTTCCTGAGGTTGCGGGTTCAAAGCCGGTGGAGGGCGAGGGATGCAAAACCTTAGCATGGCTTCCTTCGGAAGGGAAGAAAATCCGGTGGTCCCTTGTCGTAGATTTAAGGGTCTTCCAGAATGGGACGCTGAGAACCTCAGCAGTTAAAGAGCGTACGTAATCCAAAAAACTCAATCTAAATTGGAATTAGCGACCGTTACTGCGGAGGAAGAGAAGCCACAGAAGTATTGGGCATGTCGGCATATGACACCTGACGTTGGCGAATTCGAATAATTAGACTCGATGCACTCGAACGAAAGTTATAACTTCATAACTTCAACGACGGTTCTCAATCAATACTGACACGGAGGACTTCGTCCAACAACCAAAACATTAGAGTAAGAAAATGACACGCGAGATCAAATTTGCTTTTTACTACAGTTCATAAAAAATATGTTGCCCGCCTCGGCAGCGTGGATGCTAGCGTGTCTGCCTGACATTCAAGAGGTCCCAAGTTTGAATCTCGGTCAGGGCGAGTTACTTGGATAAGGTTTCCCCGGGGTTTTCCCTTATTATAAAAGACGAATGTCGGGTAACTCTAAACTTCATGGACCCTGGACTCACTTGAGCATCATTTCACCCATTTCATTCACCGTCCGATATGACTTAACGTTGGAGGACGTTATGAATAAAAGTGTGAGACAATACAACATATATACAACTTGTTAATTAGAGAAATCTTTACTTGGTCACACATATGGAAAAGCTAAACTAAATCTAATGTTCACAAACAAGGTATTTTTAATACTGCAGCATTACTGAAGTGTATTGTTTGCAAGATAGAGCTACCGTAACTAGCATTCGGGAGTTTATGGGTTTGATCCCCATCGATTTCACAATTTAACTTGGTTTTTTCGCGGTTTTCACTTGTTATGTAGGCGAATATTGGGATGGCTATTTTCATATTTGATTTCCTTTCCATCACTTCAGTTCATTCCATTTCCTTATCATCTTCAGGCTGGTAGAGTATGGCTGTTTTGGACAGATGGCGCAGATGCCTACGGAGTTACTCTCTTTTTTGTGTTAGGCAACGTTGTCCTCAGGAGGGGAGACACTTTTTGACAACGGTCCCAGATATGTTTAGATATACAACGAGACCGGAGGAGCTTTCAGTACTTAACTAGGCACTGGCCTGCCTGCAGTTCCTTCACTTCATCCCGTACTCTTGGATTTGTTACTGTCCAGCAACGCAAAGAAGCTCTCTGAAAGGAATGTGCTGTGTTATACAGTGCGACAAGGACAGCGAATGTGTGGCAGGGAACGTATGCTACACAAGGAGTAGAACCGTTAAAAAAACTTACGTCCTCTTCACTTTGTGCACTAAAACCAAGAAGATTCATTCACAAAAGTAGAAGCCGTCACAATGTTTTTGAATGGTCTGTAACTGTACTGACATGGGGTGTCATAAACCTGTCCAGGGAGGGTGTGGGAACCTTCGCCAAACCCCCTGCGTCTCAGGCCTCGGAGACTTTCTCTCCTGTGGAGGACAGTAGCTGCAATATATCCGTATGGATGTAGCAGCATGCTAGGTGTCTTCCCTTCGTTGTCGACCTTCCACACGTCAGTCTATTAGGTTTATTACGCATTCCTGTTGGAAAGGTTACAAACACTCTGTCCTAAACAGGTTGCATTATATTGGTTACAATATCTGCCTCATTTCCTAGTTCTTATAGAAAGATTAGTCTCCTTCTTGTCAAAATGGGCAGTCAAAGAGGATATGCGAAGCAATTTCCTTATCATTTTAGCAAATTCTATACATGTCTTCATCGTTTACGTAAATGTTTCCAAAAGTGACATTGTGCAGAAATTAATGCAACTGATTTCTTTAATGCTCTTCTATTTATCGTAGGAGGGATGAGGTAAGATGACTGCACATGGACCTAAGACCAGCTTCCTGCCTTATCTTGGTCCAGGTTAAATTTGCCACCACAGATAGACTTCTTTTTTTCCTTACCCGCGTACTATGGAGATTTTGATACTAACTGTAGCGATTTTTATCACAGCTACCTAGGGTAGGTATTTCGGTATCCGTTTTAGACAGCTGATTAGCGTTAACATATTGTGACTTTGTGGGTTCGGGAAATTAAAAGTCCAATTGCACAAACTCAAAATGTTCTTTATTTCCACCGACTTACAGTTGAACACTTGCCAATTACGCATAATTACGTAATGTACACAATTACGATTCACCAGTTCGTCCGTTACAGTTCCACTGCACGCTCACAGTTACGTACACTCTTCCGATGCACGTACACAGTCTTCTCGTCCGTTCACTAGCACGGCGCTCCTACGACTGCTCGCCAAGCACTGACTGAACTCACTCACTGCAGCCCCCTTTATAGGGATATCACTGTTTCTCGAAGCCTCTCGTTTTAGTGAATCACAGCGAAGGTTCCAGACTGCCGGGGGAGGGGGAAGAGGCGGCCGGTGACCAGTGACACTTCCCTAATCATCCCCTCAGTTAGTGACTGTGATAAATGGGTGGGTGTGGTCCGAATGCCTCTGGTCCCCTACCCAGCTGTAAGTTGGTCGTGCTTTCCGATAATTGGGTGACAATATTCATAGATGACCTGATGCCCCAGCAAGCAATCCATTTCAAGTGTGTTGCCAAATTACCAAGCAATCAAGATATTTAGGGATTTCCAAACCAATTATGAATTTACCCGGGCTGAGGAGAATGTCTGTATAACATTTGATTATCTGTGGGGATAAGAATTCGTTTATTGTGATCACATTTCTCAGGGATTACTTATATTTCTTCTTGGAGATTGGCAAATTATGTCTTCTCACCATTAAAGGTGAGAGTCTCTAACTAAAGTTTTAAAACAATCACACACACACACACACACACACACACACACACACACACACACACACACACACACACACACACACACACACACACACACACACACACACACACACACACACACACACACACACACACACACACACACACACACACACATATATATATATATATATATATATATATATATATATATATATATATATATATATATATATATATATAGCTAAGCTGAAGTCTCAAGACTCAGGAAAGTTTCTGAAACTCACGTTACATACTGCCAAGCGTCAGCTGAACCACTAGGTAAGGTTTCTAATGTTGACTCCGTGGTGCCCATTTCGCATATGCTGTGAAGATCCAACAAGTGAAGTACAGTTTGAATTACATAAGCTGGCAGTCTGATGCCTAGTGAAGGAATAGAGAATAATATGGTGGTGGAAACACGCTAGCCCTCTTATCTCACTGCAACCTGAGTGAATAACTCTTAATAAGGAAAGTGTGGAGCACGACCAGCGTGAGAGTGCTTTTGATTGTAAAAGGGTGTAGTGTAAACATTCATAATAATTAAAAAACAATAATATTAGGCTATTCTCCGTGGCTGAAGATGGCCACCGTATAAGCCTAATACCAAGGGAAAAAAAAGACAGCAAAAACTGAAATACCAAAAAATGTATTGTCATGTAAATATTAGCCTGTAAGGGTCTTACAGGCGGGGCGTCCACAGTAGGAACACCGGCCAATGTTCTTATTAGGCCAAATAAATAGATAAATCCATCAATTAATTAATGAATAGCAACTCTTACACTGAGGCTGGTTTCATGTACTATGTGTTACTTCAGTCCGCGACGTACTTAGTCATCTTAAGTGGCCGCTTCATCTCTTATTGGTTATTCTGTCTCAAACTCGTCTTCGTCTTCCCAATTGAAGAATCTGCAGAAGAATCAACGCTGTCCTCCACAAAATGAATTACTATTTCCTCTAACAATCTTTCTTTCTGCTTATATTCTGCTTCAATTTTCTCCTCGTGCGGGCATCTTTTTGTCAATCCCGTGCTCAAATGCTGGCAAATTTTTCATCAGCTAGCTGAATTATGTCCTCAATTTGAACGTAACGTTTCTGTCAGCCAACCAGTTCTTTACGGTGGAAGAAATAAGTTCAATGGAGGTTAGTTTAGGATGATAAGTTGTTGTTACTACTACTACTACTACTACTACTACTACTACTACTACTACTACTACTACTACTACTACTACTACAGTAGTACGGCATTTTCGGTGGAACGCCAGGCCGAAATGCTGGACCATGCTACTGGTACAGATGGTGATGTAGAATTGTTGGAGGGAAGGAGCCATGTGTCATCGCAAGTGCACCCTCAACAGGGCCTTGTTTCTGCTAATGCTCCGGATGTATTGATGGAGCCTTGCGTTCCTGCGTCACTCCGGGCTTCTGGAGCAGGTGCTGAGGATATCAGTAGGGACCACAAAAGGAAATGTGAAGATCCCCCTGAGAAGGCTAAGAAAAGCAAAGATGCTCTGGATTTTGTTGAGCAGGTGGACCATGCCTCTGCAGTTGGTGAATCTCAATGTGGAACAGATGACCCACTTTTTGGAGAGAACGCGGATCTCCGTACCATCCGTCGGTTGCTCGAAGAAATGAGCAAGTGTAGCAGGGAGCTTATGTCAATGATAAAAACTACCCCTAATACGAAGGTGGACATCAAACGAGGGGTCAGAGACATGGAAAAATTAACCGAAACCATGTTGAGCCGCCTGAACGAACGCGTTCTCTACACCCAAAAGATTGCGACGCAGAATATTGCTGTACAGGTCCGCGATGCAGATCTCTCCCGCGTTGGATCTCGGAAGGATATAGGGTTACAGGTCGATCTGAAGGGAGAAATGGAGCTGAAAGAGGCCCTTTCGACTTCTAGCAGCTTTGAGGTGTTTGCACCTTTGCTGGACATGGCATGGCCAGAAAGCGTTTATGAAGCTACTAACATCCTCTATGGTAACCCCAGTACCTTACATGAAGGCGACGTAGCCATTGTGGTGAATGCTGATGATAGTGGGCAACAAGGGCTGCTGAAGCAGTTGGGTGATGTTCAGCCCGAGATAGCAGACTTCTTAACGGGCAAGCTGGAAACGGGTAAGGTGGAGTATATTAGGACCAGTACCAATATATCTACCAGCAGAGGCGGACACAAGGAGCGTTCTAGGTACATCTACCTAATACCCTGTTGTGTAGATCCCAATGGGGTCAATGACATGGAGCAGCTATCTGTCATATTGCGGCAATGGAAACAGCTTGTCGAGGACCATGACAGAACAGCTATTAAGTTTGCAACTGTTAATGGCCTGGACAGATTGTATACCAGGAAACTACTGGAGTGGTTGTTCCGTAGCAGTGCATTGAAAATCGACTATATGTTCCCCCTTTATGCGCAGCAGACGCCACGTGTTGCTGCTCCAGATCGGCCGAAGTTACTTCCACCTAAAATGGCAGTACCCCAGGGAACATTGAGCATCAAATGCCAAGGTAAATCCTTTGCCGATATTCTAAAGACTGTTAAACAAGGTGTTGATATCGACAAACTTGGGGTGAAAATAAAGACTATTAAGGAAACTGATAAGGAAGACCTCGTGCTTACAGTGGAGGGAGAAGGTAAAGCTACCGCCTTAAAACAGGAAATAGAGCGTAACCTTAAAGAGCTGGACGTGAGTCTGAGACGGAAAGGTGCCTCTATTCTGCTCTATGGAATCGACCCGGCAGTCAACGAGGCAACTTTGCAAGCCGCCATTGCTACGGAACTAGGCATCCAGGCCTCTGAAATACTTGTTAGTTCTCTGCGGCCTGGCCGCTTTGGGAATCTCAATGCTTCTATTGATGTACCTATGGAGTACTCTCGACAGCTGCTACAGAAACGAAGAATACAGATAGGTTGGACAGACTGTCACGTGAGGGAACGGGTTATGATACCCAGATGCTATAGGTGCTTTGAGTTAGGTCACCGATCGTACCAATGCAAGGCAGCAGTTAATCGGCAAGACGATTGCTTGAAGTGTGGCGAGAAAGGCCATCATGCGAAGGACTGCACGAACTCTCCGTTCTGCCTTAAGTGCAAGAAAGAGGGCCACAAATTCGACCAAATGAAATGCCCTATGTTTCGCAAGTTGGTGTTAGCTGCTCGAGCCAGAAAGTTGTGATCCACGTGATGCATCCACACCGCATTCGTCTACTTCAGGTTAATTTAAGGCGGTCCAATGCCTGTCATGATATGGCGCAAGCTACGGCAGTAAGCCGAGAAGTGGATGTAATAGTTGCTTGCGAACCAAACAAAAAGCGGGTGTCTGCTGGTGGTTGGCTCACAGATACACGGTGTGATGTCGCCGTGTATTTTCTGAATAAACAAGTGGAGATGCTGAAGTTCCGAGCGGAGGCAGGTTACCTCTGTGTGTATTTCCGGCACTGCCATCTCTTCTGTTGTTATATTTCTCCAAACATTTCCTTGGATGATTTTAGGAGCACTGTCGATCATCTCATGAGGGATTGTAGAAGCACCGGAGGGGAATGCATTCTTCTGGGTGACATTAATAGCAAATCGCCACAATGGGGATCACCAACTACTGATCGTCGAGGCGCCTACTGGACAGATTGGATGGCCACCCTGGATCTTGTAGCCCATAATACAGGCACAGTTCCCACTTTTGTCAGAGATTCTTCTGAGTCCTTCATTGATGTCACCTGCTCGACGCAGACCATAGCAGCTCGAATTGTGGACTGGCAGGTTCTGGAAGATGAATCACTTAGTGATCACCGGTTCATCTATTTTGAACTTACGGGGACTCCCTATCGCAAACAGATCCATATGGAGAAGCGGAAAGTTGAATATGACTGGGATGTATTCCGAACCCTCATTGAATGGCAGTCCCCGGCCATTGCTGGCCGTGCTGCAACTGACAGTGCCGCATCCTTGACTCGAGTCTTAAAGACTGCCTGTGAGCTAAGCCAGATAAAGCGGTCTAAAGCACGCAACCATCGAGTGCCATATTGGTGCAATAGTGAGATTGAAGTGCAACGAGCTACTTGTATTCAGAAGCGGAGAATCCTGACTCGCCTCCGTCGACGACATCCGGGCTCCGCAGAGCTGGAGACAGCGAGGGAGGTCTATAAGCGGTGCAGACGGCAGCTTACTCGCCTCATATTCCAATCTAAATGTAATAGCTGGAGAAATCTCTGTGATGAGTTGAACAATGACATTTGGGGTGCTGGCTACAAGATTGTTAGTGGGAGATTGATAAATCACCTGCCTGTGAATCTGAGCACCGCCCGTAAAAAAGAGATAGCAGCTGCCTTATTCCCTTTCCGAAAGGATACCTTGGACGCAGGAGGCCGGAGTATGGCTGTAGAACCCTTCACTATGGACGAACTCGCCACGGTGGTCAATAAAATGCAGACAGGCAAGGCACCTGGCATTGATGGTATAACCCCAGCAATAGTCAAAGCTGCAGTTAAATTAAGGCCCGGTTGGATTTTGGAGGTGCTGAACACGCTCTTAGTGCAACAGGATTTCCCGGATATCTGGAAGTGTGCTAAGGTCGTCTTCCTCCTGAAGGGAGGGAAATCACCATTAGAGTCGTCTGCATATAGGCCACTTTGTCTGTTGAACACACTCAGTAAGCTGTTTGAAGGACTGCTTAAACTCCGATTGGAAAGGGAGATCTTGGCCAGCGGCGGCTTCTCCGATAAGCAATACGGGTTCAGGAAAGGCCGCTCTACTATCCAGGCTATTGCGGCTGTGCTTCGGATTCGAGACGACTTGCGTGGTAAATGGGCTGCCTTACTGACCTTAGATGTACGCAACGCGTTTAACACCGCCTCGTGGAGCCTTATCCTTCAGTGTCTTAGACAAAGAAACATCTCGCCATACCTGTTAAATATATTGACATCTTACCTTCATGCAAGGACGATACTCATTGATAAGCATAAGCTTCCTATTACGGCCGGTGTGCCTCAGGGTTCCATTCTTGGGCCTACTTTGTGGAACATCCTGTATGATGGAGTTCTCCGGTTGCAGCTCCCTGAAGGTGTACACCAAGTTGCGTTTGCGGACGACTTGGCACTACTTGTTGGTGCGGAGGACGACCAAGATCTAATATATCGCACGAATGAATCATTGCGACGTATTGATAGGTGGATGACCTACCACCGGCTCGAATTAGCACCACAAAAAACTGAGGCAGTAATTTTGAAGGGTCCTCGGCAGCGCGCACACATTTCTTTTATGCTAAGGCATACACTGATAGTACCACAAAAGGCTATCCGATACCTGGGAGTCATGCTGGATGAACACCTCACCTTTGGCGAGCACATTAAAACTGTGACCAAGAAAGCGGAAGAAAAGGCCTCCCAACTTGCCCGACTCATGCCTAATATTGGTGGTCCGCGGTCCCTGAAGCGCCAAATGTTGTGCGGTGTAGTATATTCTATTCCGCTCTATGCTGCACCAATCTGGTACACTGCCCTAAACAGGAAGAAATACGCCACAATGATGGAACGTGTGCAAAGAAAAGTACTTCTGAGCTCAATTTGTGCCTACCGAACTGTTTCCAATAGGGCATTACAGGTTGTGAGTGGGGCCCTCCCAATAGACCTGCTGGTTAAAGAACGTCAGCTACTCAGTGACCCGAACACCTGCCAATCTTTTGACGTTAAACACCTGATCAGAGACCACATGATTGCGCAATTGCAAGCGCGATGGACAGCAACCACCATCGTAGGCCAATGGACTAAACGGCTGATACCCGATGTGCGCCCATGGTTGCGTTGCAAACATAGGAACCTGGATTATTTCCTCACGCAGATCCTGACAGGCCATGGGCGATTTAAGAATTACGCCTTTCGCATGGGAAA